>JASPKZ010001577.1:1685000-2285000 GCA_030220185.1 Diploptera punctata | reverse complement strand
ATCACCGTTCCACAAATTTTATGTATGGATTTTCAATATAAACTATATATGCCGCTTTGATCTTGGTTAAATTACGTAAAATCTATTTTGACATTTATGATCTTTTGTTCCAGTCCTATTAACTGCTTTTGAAACATTGACTCAATATGAATAAAACATGTATATTCACATTATTGCAATATCTTCACAATATCATAACAACGAGAAGATATGAGAATTTTAGCAATAAAACTGGTTTATTTAATGATCCTTTGTTTATCTAAAGCTAAAAGAAAACTTAATGTCGCTTTCGAAAGGAGTTAAAGTAATAAAGCAAAATAAAACCGTATGTAATGCAATGGTCAGAAATGCCATCATATAATTAACCTTCCAAATGAGTATTGTAATGTATAAGATATAAAGAGTTACATAGAACAACCATAAAAATAGGATATACAAAGTGTTCGGAAGATTCCATGAGTTCTTAAACTACCTTTGGACACGAAACAGGCAAATTCCTGAATATAAATCTACGTTAAGAAACAAATCGTTTCTGCACTACAACCAAAAACAGCACCTTCTTATATGTCCTTCCTTCTTTTTGTGAAATAATAGAAGTTAATAAACGTAATATACAAATTAAGGTACTCATGTATGCTATTCGCATGAAATAGATAATACAACTAAAGATAAAGAGGACTGTATTCCAAAAATAATCTTGTATTCAAAACCTGAAGATCGAACTTTAAGGGAGGAAAGGATATTACGAGTATTTGTGAATAAAGTTTTTAGGAAAGTTTTTGGATCAAAGAGAGATGAACAGAAGACTGAATAACAGTGAATTACATGGTCTTTATAGGAAGCCAGATATAATGAGAACAGTTAAGTCACGTATACTGTGATGGGCAGGACATGTGGCAAGAATGGGGAATGAAAGCCGTGCATGGAAGCTTGTTGTAGGAAGACCTGAGGGAAAACGCTCAGTCGGTAGACCAAGAATGAGGTGGGAGAATAACATCAACTATGATTTGAGGGAAGTAGATTATACAAAGGATTGGAAAACATTGGCTGAGGATAGGAATATATGGAGAGTTTCTGTCCGCGCGGCCATGAACCTACGGGTTCGATAGTGCCAGTGAGTTAGTTAGTTATGTCAAGTAGACTAGTAGAACTGCACTTTAACTAGATGTAACACCGTTTTAATTGTATCTTGAAATACAAATAAGAAACCTGCTCGTAGCAAGTACTGGACTCAACTTGTAAATGTATAACGCAGTAATGAGTCGACAGCTCGTAGAACATCTGTGTAGAGCTTGAAAGTTGTAAGTAACAATATTGCCTGCTCACTAGGTGAAACAGGACGTTCTACTCGAAGCTGGAGTACAACTCAACTCGATCATGCAGCTTCTAACTTAAACATGGTAGAGACGTAACAAACTACCCTGACTGGGAGCTTGAATGAAAATAGAGAGAAAACTCAACCTTGCTACTAGAGGGTTGAAAAGCAACATACTGTAGAGAGTCTATGTAGAGCTTGTAGAACCATGTAGCACTAGTAGAATGTTGTAGAATTTCTCTTCAAGTACAAATAGCCTGCCAACTTGAGGTAACAGCACGGTCTGCTAGAGGCTGGTGTAGAACTTAAACTCTACCATGCAGCTTTTAACTTAAACATGGAGAGGAGAAAGCTCGACTTTACAACTTGAAGGCAGAGTAGTAACTTTGACTCGACCGTACAGATTTTAAAGTAAACATGGTCAAGACGTAATTCTTAAGTAGAGAGAGCTCAACCTTATTCCATGAAGGTTGAGAGGTAATTTTGACTCGGCCGTGCAGCTTTTAACTTAAACATGGTCAGCAGATAGCTCGACCTTACTCAAAGAGGGCCGAGTAGTAACTATGACTCAACCGTGCAGCTTTTAACATAAACATGGTCAAGACGAAATTCTCAAGTAGAGAGAGCACAACCTTATTCCTTGAAGGTTGAGAGGTAACTTTGACTCGACCGGGCAGCTTTTAACTTAAACATGGTGAGAAGATAGCTCGACATTACTAAAAGAGCTCAGAGTAGAAACTATGATTCGACCGTGCAGATTTTAACATAAACATGGTGAGAAGGTAGCTCGACCTTACTCAAAGAGGGCCGAGTAGTAACTATGACTCGACCGTGCAGCTTTTAACATAAACATGGTGAGAAGATAGCTCGACCTTACTCAAAGAGGGCCGAGTAGTAACTATGACTCAACCGTGCAGCTTTTAACATAAACATGGTCAAGACGAAATTCTCAAGTAGAGAGAGCACAACCTTATTCCTTGAAGGTTGAGAGGTAACTTTGACTCGACCGGGCAGCTTTTAACTTAAACATGGTGAGAAGATAGCTCGACATTACTAAAAGAGCTCAGAGTAGAAACTATGATTCGACCGTGCAGATTTTAACATAAACATGGTGAGAAGGTAGCTCGACCTTACTCAAAGAGGGCCGAGTAGTAACTATGACTCGACCGTGCAGCTTTTAACATAAACATGGTGAGAAGATAGCTCGATCTTACTAAAAGAAGGCCGAGTAGTAACTATGACTCGACCGTGCAGCTTTTAACATAAACATGGTCAAGACGAAATTCTAAAGTAGAGAGAGCTCAACCTTATTCCTTGAAGGTTGAAAGGTAACTTTGACTCCACCGTGCAGATTTTACCTTAAACATGGTGAGAAGATATCTCGACCATACTCAAAGAGGGCCGAGTAGTAACTATGAGTCGACCGTGAACATTTTAACATAAACATGGTCAAGACGAAATTCTAAAGTAGAGAGAGCTCAACCTTATTCCTTGAAGGTTGAAAGGTAACTTTGACTGACCGTGCAGCTTTTAACATAAACATGGTGAGAAGATATCTCGACCATACTCAAAGAGGGCCGAGTAGTAACTATGAGTCGACCGTGAACATTTTAACATAAACATGGTCAAGACGAAATTCTAAAGTAGAGAGAGCTCAACCTTATTCCTTGAAGGTTGAAAGGTAACTTTGACTCGACCGTGCAGATTTTACCTTAAACATGGTGAGAAGATAGCTCGACCTTACTAAAAGAAGGCCGAGTAGTAACTATGACTCAACCGTGCAGCTTTTAACATAAACATGGTCAAGACGAAATTCTCAAGTAGAGAGAGCACAACCTTATTCCTTGAAGGTTAAGAGGTAACTTTGACTAGACCGTGCAGCTTTTAACTTAAACATGGTGGGAAGATAGCTCGACCTTAATCAGAGAGTGCCGAGTAGTAACTATGACTCGACCGTGCAGCTTTTAACTTAAACATGGTGAGAAGATAGCTCGACCTTACTCAAAGAGTGCCGAGTAGTAACTATGACTCGACCGTGCAGCTTTTAACTTAAACATAGTGAGAAGATAGCTCGACCTTAATCAAAGAGTGCCGAGTAGTAGCTATGACTCGACCGTGCAGCTTTTAACTTAAACATAGTGAGAAGATAGCTCGACCTTACTCAAAGAGTGCCGAGTAGTAACTATGACTCGACCGTGCAGCTTTTAACTTAAACATAGTGAGAAGATAGCTCGACCTTACTCAAAGAGTGCCGAGTAGTAACTATGACTCGACCGTGCAGCTTTTAACTTAAACATAGTGAGAAGATAGCTCGACCTTACTCAAAGAGTGCCGAGTAGTAACTATGACTCGACCGTGCAACTTTTAACTTAAACATAGTGAGAAGGTAGCTCGACCTTACTCAAAGAATACCGAGTAGTAACTATGACTCGACCGTGCAGCTTTTAACTTAAACATGATGAGAAGATAGCTCGACCTTACTCAAAGAGTGCCGAGTAGTAACTATGACTCGACCGTGCAGCTTTTAACTTAAACATGGTGAGAAGATAGCTCGACCTTACTCAAAGAGTGCCGAGTAGTAACTATGACTCGACCGTGCAGCTTTTAACTTAAACATAGTGAGAAGATAGCTCGACCTTACTCAAAGAGTACCGAGTAGTAACTATGACTCGACCGTGCAGCTTTTAACTTAAACATAGTGAGAAGGTAGCTCGACCTTACTCAAAGAGTACCGAGTAGTAACTATGATTCGACCGTGCAGCTTTTAACTTAAACATGATGAGAAGATAGCTCGATCTTACTCAAAGAGTGCCGAGTAGTAACTATGACTCGACCGTGCAGCTTTTAACTTAAACATGGTGAGAAGATAGCTCGACCTTACTCAAAGAGTGCCGAGTAGTAACTATGACTCGACCGTGCAGCTTTTAACTTAAACATGGTGAGAAGATAGCTCGACCTTACTCAAAGAGTGCCGAGTAGTAACTATGACTCGACCGTGCAGCTTTTAACTTAAACATGGTGAGAAGATAGCTCGACCTTACTCAAAGAGTGCCGAGTAGTAACTATGACTCGACCGTGCAGCTTTTAACTTAAACATGGTGAGAAGATAGCTCGACCTTACTCAAAGAGTGCCGAGTAGTAACTATGACTCGACCGTGCAGCTTTTAACTTAAACATGGTGAGAAGATAGCTCGACCTTACTCAAAGAGTGCCGAGTAGTAACTATGACTCGACCGTGCCAGCTTTTAACTTAAACATGGTGAGAAGATAGCTCGACCTTACTCAAAGAGTGCCGAGTAGTAACTATGACTCGACCGTGCAGCTTTTAACTTAAACATGATGAGAAGATAGCTCGACCTTACTCAAAGAGTGCCGAGTAGTAACTATGACTCGACCGTGCAGCTTTTAACTTAAACATGGTGAGAAGATAGCTCGACCTTACTCAAAGAGTGCCGAGTAGTAACTATGACTCGACCGTGCAGCTTTTAACTTAAACATGATGAGAAGATAGCTCGACCTTACTCAAAGAGTGCCGAGTAGTAACTATGACTCGACCGTGCAGCGTTTAACATAAACATAGTGAGAAGATAGCTCGACCTTACTCAATGAGTGCCGAGTAGTAACTATGACTCGACCGTGCAGCTTTTAACTTAAACATGGTGAGAAGATAGCTCGACCTTACTCAAAGAGTGCCGAGTAGTAACTATGACTCGACCGTGCAGCTTTTAACTTAAACATGGTGAGAAGATAGCTCGACCTTACTCAAAGAGTGCCGAGTAGTAACTATGACTCGACCGTGCAGCTTTTAACTTAAACATGGTGAGAAGATAGCTCGACCTTACTCAAAGAGTGCCGAGTAGTAACTATGACTCGACCGTGCAGCTTTTAACTTAATCATAGTGAGAAGATAGCTCGACCTTACTCAAAGAGTGCCGAGTAGTAACTATGACTCGACCGTGCAGCTTTTAACTTAAACATAGTGAGAAGATAGCTCGACCTTACTCAAAGAGTGCCGAGTAGTAACTATGACTCGACCGTGCAGCTTTTAACTTAAACATAGTGAGAAGATAGCTCGACCTTACTCAAAGAGTGCCGAGTAGTAACTATGACTCGACCGTGCAGCTTTTAACTTAAACATAGTGAGAAGATAGCTCGACCTTACTCAAAGAGTGCCGAGTAGTAACTATGACTCGACCGTGCAGCTTTTAACTTAAACATAGTGAGAAGATAGCTCGACCTTACTCAAAGAGTGCCGAGTAGTAACTATGACTCGACCGTGCAGCTTTTAACTTAAACATAGTGAGAAGATAGCTCGACCTTACTCAAAGAGTGCCGAGTAGTAACTATGACTCGACCGTGCAGCTTTTAACTTAAACATAGTGAGAAGATAGCTCGACCTTACTCAAAGAGTGCCGAGTAGTAACTATGACTCGACCGTGCAGCTTTTAACTTAAACATGGTGAGAAGATAGCTCGACCTTACTCAAAGAGTGCCGAGTAGTAACTATGACTCGACCGTGCAGCTTTTAACTTAAACATAGTGAGAAGATAGCTCGACCTTACTCAAAGAGTGCCGAGTAGTAACTATGACTCGACCGTGCAGCTTTTAACTTAAACATGGTGAGAAGATAGCTCGACCTTACTCAAAGAGTGCCGAGTAGTAACTATGACTCGACCGTGCAGCGTTTAACATAAACAATAGTGAGAGATAGCTCGACCTTACTCAAAGAGTGCCGAGTAGTAACTATGACTCGACCGTGCAGCTTTTAACTTAAACATAGTGAGAAGATAGCTCGACCTTACTCAAAGAGTGCCGAGTAGTAACTATGACTCGAACGTGCAGCTTTTAACTTAAACATAGTGAGAAGATAGCTCGACCTTACTCAAAGAGTGCCGAGTAGTAACTATGACTCGACCGTGCAGCGTTTAACATAAACATGGTCAAGACGTAATTCTCAAGTATAGAGAGGTAAACCTTATTCCTTGCAGGTTGAGAGGTAACTTAACTAAGAGAAACTACATAATAAACAATTATCCTGCTATCAGACTGAGTTCATAAACAAACAAACAACATGGTCTGTCTGATGTAAACATAAACAAGTGAAAACAAGATAAACAGAGATAAGGCGAATACGCATATACAATTGCATCTTCGCGAAACAAGAATTATGAACACATTAAATCTGAGATTTAACACTTGTACTGCGATCAAATATATCAGACTATGCTTGTATATCCATGCATCCATCCATCCATAGTATTTCAGCCCGGCAGGTTCTTCACTGCAATCATAGCATGTACATGCTCTGCTTGCAGCTTTACTAGGGAATTGTAGGTGTGGTAGCTTCCCGTTGTTTTCCACACCGGTGAAGGATAATTATGTTAATGATAAGGGTGATGATGATGACCATATGATTTCGGGGACAGTTTGGGCCTTAAAGTTTACCTGACATTTGTCTTAAAGGTGAGGAAAAACCCCGATAAAAACTTCACCCAGAAAAAACTACCCCGACCGGGGATCGAACCCGGGCCCACTGCGTGACAAGGCAGCACTCTACCTTGAGACCACAGCGGTGGACTGTATAACCATAAGTATTGCTAAAATGCTGTATTTGGGAAAATAAAATATTCATGTGTCCACGAACGATATTAGCATATTTGTATGTGAAGAAATTGAAACAAATAAAAATGGTGACACACAACAGCCCTTGCAGTAATCCTTTGGTAGTATAAATTCCTCTAGGTACCTTACTTCCCATTTTAATTTGGCTTCTGTTTCCTGAATTTAACATTTTGTTTTTTTTATATATATTAATACTTGAATGAATGGGGGCACGCCGTAGCGTAGTGGTTAAGGCACTGAGCTACAAGCCGGAGGGCTCGAGGGTTCAAGTCCCGTTGGGGTCAGGATTTTTAAACTGGCCCAAACCCTCTGGCGGCACTATGGCCCTGGGGTCGACTCAGCCTCTAACGTAAATGAGTACCAGATGCTTGTTCTGGGGTAAAGGCGGCCGTCACGCAGGGCTGACAACCCAGCTGACATAAAGTGTCGATTGTCTAGAAAAAGTGGGAGCCTTAACCTCCTACTACCCCAAGGGCCTCCTGAGGCCTGTTTGTGGGATCACTTTACCTTTACTTGAATGAATAAATTGGGAGATGGAGCAGTTTTACAACAAAGAACTTGTTATTGTATATCGTTCAGTCAGTAGCCTACGGTTGGGATGTTAAATCTAGGAGATTTCGATGGGCAGGTCACTCTGGACAAATAGGTCTTTCATTAGACAATGAGTAATAAAAATGTGGAGACCAAAGGTATGAACCGACTTCAGTTAAAAATGAAACGGTCTATGGAAAGCCTTAGTGAATTCGTTTTTAACCTGGGGATTCCTTGGATACATAATTGAGCTACTTATTATTTCTATTTACTTCTTAGATGGCTTGATGTATCTTGATTATTTCCGCAGCAAGTGCTCATATATATTTTGTGGTTAAGATATTCTTTAGCGATAATTCATTTTCCAGTGGAGAGTTCAGCCCATATCCGTGCCTGATAGGTATTAAATTTGTCCATTAATTTATATTGTACGGTTCTGAATGTAGTCAACTTTGCAGACCTATGTGATGATATTGTATTTTGGTTTTGATGTACTTTGATGAATATTTTTTATTAATTTTATCTGTCAGTACATTTCCATTGATCCTGCAATCTTCGAGTGTTTAAAGTATTAAGGGTTGGATGGTACCTCATTACTTGTATTAATGAAGAAGGATCACTTAAGATGGCGGTTTTATTGCCTAGAAGTTCTGATATAGCTGCGTTTAATGTTATTACATTCTGCAAAAAGCAAAACAGAAAGCTTTAAATATTTAAAAAAATAGTATTATGCGAGGTTGGGAAGTGGTTTCTATAAAAGAGAGGAAAATGTTTAAAAACCGAGCCATAGCTCGGTTTAAAATTTCCGAGATTATGTAAAACACTTCACAAACGTGCGTTGTACATTATTTTTTGCGCGATGGAGTTTTCAAAATAATGAATAATAGTAAAATAATAACATCTTTACTGGAAATATTTGCGTTCATTATAAACAACTGTCTAATGTTAACAGCGTGTGCAATGTTTATTAGTTGAAACTACAGGAGGCCATCATAAATAGGCAAGTACGTATGTATTGTTATATATTGTTTAAAATAAAGTTCAGTTCATTTAAAATGCAGATTTTTTTTTTCGTATAATGTATATTAACACGTTATTTTGGATATATTTTTGTATATACATTGTACGTAGTATACATATAGTAGAGGGCAGTGGTTTTACTTCCCACACGTGGTTTGTAATATGTAACATTACAGTGTAGTTATTTTATTACAGTGTAGTTATTTAGAATTAATATAAAATTATAGAATATTCACCTGAAAGGTCCGTCTCCTCAACTTAATTAATCATTTAACTGTAGCGCTTTGGGGAATTATCCCATCATCGGCAGGATTCAAAACTGGTGTTTCACTGAAGATCCGGTAGAGGGGGTTGCATGTATTGGGTTCGTTTTCGTTTATCAGGCTGTCGTTGTGAACTGCTTTCATGATTTCCATCTCTTCGAGTACGTTTATCTTCGCTGGATTATTTTCTCTGTGCATTACTGTTAGGGTGTTTTCAATATTTAACAATTAGCCAATGCACTAAAGAAAGCCGATAAAAACGTAAAAATAGCATACAGAACCAATAACAAATTAAACAACATAATGAACAATAACATTGAAGAAAATAACATTTTCAACAGCAAAGGAGTTTATAAACTGACATGTAAGGACTGCAACAAATTTTATATAGGAAGGACAAACAGGAGTTTTAACATCAGATTCAAAGAATATTTTCGAGACTTCATTCACGCAGAAGGGAAATCAAGCTATGCAAAACACGTTATCCATGAAGGACATCGCATGTTAAATATTGAAAACACCCTAACAGTAATGCACAGAGAAAATAATCCAGCGAAGATAAACGTACTCGAAGAGATGGAAATCATGAAAGCAGCTCACAACGACAGCCTGATAAACGAAAACGAAACCAATACATGCAACCCCCTCTACCAGATCTTCAGTGAAACACCAGTTTTGAATCCTGCCGATGATGGGACAAGTCCCGAAAGCGCTACAGTTAAATGATTAATTAAGTTGAGGAGACGGACCTTTCAGGTGAATATTCTATAATTTTATATTAATTTTGAATAAACCTCAACGGAACACATCATGAATCTTATAAAAGTAGTTATTTAGGTTGGCAAACTCCTAAATGTTGGAAGTTGAACTTTCAATCATGGTCGCCATTGCTGTAAGTATGACAAGACTCACTATCGTGCAAAAAAAAGTTTTAAAAATGTAGTTAAGATAAATAATTGATTAAGTGCTGTGGAAGATATAGATACTTTAATATTGTTTATAAATAAGATAGCTCTTTTTTTTATTATTGATTTCGTACATCTCAATGATGGATAAATCATATTTGAAGAGAAAAATTATACGCTCAGACCGGGACTTGAACCCGGGACCCTTGGTTCTCTAGACCAAGTGCTCTACCAACTGAGCTACCTGAGCAAATACCGATCTAAACGCAAATCTTTCTCTATATACATTGTAATTCCCATCCACCAAATGCTGTGAAGCCATGCTTCTATCTTGCAAATGGCGGCTCCTTTATTAAGAAGACATATTTGGGAATTATACATTACAGCAGCCAGTACGGCTTTTTCCAAGTTTTTATTATTGATTTCGTACATCTCAATGATGGATAAATCATATTTGAAGAGAAAAAGTATACGCTCAGACCGGGACTTGAACCCGGGACCCTTGGTTCTCTAGACCAAGTGCTCTACCAACTGAGCTACCTGAGCAAGTACCGATCTAAACGCAAATCTTTCTCTATATACATTGTAATTCCCATCCACCAAATGCTGTGAAGCCATGCTTCTATCTTGCAAATGGCGGCTCCTTTATTAAGAAGAAATATTTGGGAATTATACATTACAGCCAGTACGGCTTTTTCCAAGTTTTTATTATTGATTTCGTGGATTTGGTGGATGGGAATTACAATGTATATAGAGAAAGATTTGCGTTTAGATCGGTACTTGCTCAGGTAGCTCAGTTGGTAGAGCACTTGGTCTAGAGAACCAAGGGTCCCGGGTTCAAGTCCCGGTCTGAGCGTATAATTTTTCTCTTCAAATAAGATAGCTCTTGTTTTACTTTGGGAATACATGGTAGCATAATCTACGGGAAAATAATATTAAATATATATGTATATGCAAGGGTGTCCCATTTATCTTGCTCACCCAAAATAACCTTTTTCTTATTCGATAAATGAAAACTTGTTTCTAACTCAGGTTTTTAATATCACTGGGCAGCTCATGCTGAGGGTATACTTTTTATGTATCGTCATAGATGTAGGAGATACGGGGTAGTGGTTATGTCTTTTAAATGGATCCACCTACATTTTACTCTAGAATACATTTATTCTGTCCAAAAACTATTAAAAAATGTATCACACTGTACCATTTTTGTCAATAGAACGCAGAAATGGCAACGATAAAGAGTACACAGGTTGATTAAGAAACTGAGCTGTTTAATTGCCTTGATTGTGCAAATTACGTAGCCAAACGTAAAGATGTACGTAGAACAGTGTGGGTTTTGTTTATGATTTCCGACTCATGTAAATACAGGTACTCCTTCCCCCCGCGCTTTAGCGGACAGTAGTACACTGCACACCAGTGCTGCTGCAGGGTTAGTTAGTAACTGCATGGAGGTAGTACTCATTGTGAATCCAATTTTTGTTATGTAAAGTTGTATCATGTACACGCATGAAGATAAGATAGAAATGCTGCTGTTCTATGGAGAAAGTAAGTTGACAGAAAATAATTTATTAATTTATTTTCAGTACCGTTAAAGAACATTATGACTACACGTCTACATAATCTTGTACTCTACGTAGTGTACTGTAATATGCACTTGTAATGTACTGTACTTGTTTTCTGTAGGCGGGCGAAATTCTGTTCAGGCACAACTACTGTACACAAGACGATTCCCTGACAAGCCATCGCCGTCTCGCTGGATGTTTGGTCGTCTCATTTCTACTTTATGTGAAACGGGAAGTTTAAATGCAAGATCTAGAAATCGTCGTAGAACACGAACAGACGAAGCTGCTGTAGTCACTGTGCTCGCTACCGTAAGCCATGAATCCTCATGTCAGCACACGACAAATTCAACATGAAGTTGGTGTCTCGAAAACAAGTGCACATCGCATTCTGCAACGTCATAAATTCCATCCATACCATTCATTTACACCAAGAACTTCATGGAAATGACTTCAACATTAGGGTTCACTATTGTCAGGGGGCTCAGCAACAACTTCTGACGAATCCAAATTTCTTCTCAGATGCTCTTTTTACCGACGAGGCATCATTCTCCAACAAAGGAATTGGCAATCTGAGAAATATGCATTATTGGTCCGTCGACAATCCATGATGGCTCCGACAGGTAGAGCATCGACGTCAATGGAATGTTAGTGTTTGGGGCGGAAGTATTGGAGATACCATGAACGGACCTTTCTTTATAAATGACAAACAAAATGGCAGAATCTATGCCAGATTTTTAAGACACACTCTTCCTATTCTCTTGGATACTGTTACTCTGAATAGGAGAATGGTCATGTGGTACCAGCATGTTGGATACCCTGCGCATAACGCCTTATGAGCCCGACGAATTCTGGACCGCAAATACCCTGGTAGGTGGATTTGGACGTGGTGGGCCAGTTAGTTGGCCTGCCCGATCTCCGGACCTTACACCGCTGGATTTTTTCTCTGGGGAGCTGTCAAGGATGCTGTCTACCAGAATGTTCCAACAACACCAAAGGACATGCAGCAACGCATTATTGAGGCTTGTACAGAGCCATCACTGAGGAAGCAGTAGCACGAAGTAGAGCGTCCTTCATCCACAGAGTGACCTTATGTACGAATGCCAATGGTCACCATTTTGAGCATGAGATGTAAACTCTCTGTGGTAGTATCACATTAGGTACGTAATTTGCACAATCAAGGCATTAAACAGCTCAGTTTCTTAAAAAACCTGTGTAATCTTTATCATTTCCACTTCTGCGTCCTATTGACGAAAGTGGTAGTGTGTGTTACATTTTTGAATAGCTTTTGGTCAGAGTAAATGTATTCTTGAGTAAAATGTAGATGGTTCAATTTGAAAAAAACATAATCTCTACCCCGTATCTCCTACATCTATGACGATACATACAAAGTATATCCTCAGAAATAACTACCCAATGAAATTGAAAACCTTTTTTAGAAACAATTTTTCATTTATCGAATAAGAAAAAAGTTATATTGGGTGAGCATGAAAAATGGGATACCCATAGGCCGACATATACCTATATGAAGCGGTTAGAAGTAAAGGGGTGCAATTTTCGCAGTATGAAGAAACTCATGGGCATATACACTGCTCAAAACAATTAGAGGAACACTATGAAATATGTAAATATTTTTTCATTGGATAAAGGTACAAACATGAAATTAATAAATGACAATTAACTTTTCAAATAATTCCGCTATGTAAGCAATTGAATCTTGTGCTTATTTGTCAAAGTTAAACACTCGTTATATAGAGTTAGTATCGTGTATGGCCTCCACGACATTCGATGACAGTTTAGCACCTTCGTGGCATGCTCCCAATAAGATTCTGGATTTCCTCTTGCGGATATTCTCCCATTCCTCCTTCAGAGCATCTACAAGTTGCTGCAGAGTTTGTGGAGCTTGATGTCGGTTCCTGACCTTCCTGTCTAGAAGATCCCATAAGTGTTCAATAGGGTTGAGGTCTGGTCTGACCGCTGGCCACTCCATTACCTCAATTTCATTCCTCCTCAGGAAATCCCTGGTGACAGCCGCAGAATGTGCCCTGGCATTATCCTGAATAAACAGAAATCCAGGGCCTACTCCAATGGCAGCAGGTACTACATAGAACGTGCTCTATATACCGGACAGCATTCAGTCGCTGGGGAACAAGTACAATGGCCGTATGATTGGTGTACATAACTCCGGCCCACACCATTATGGAACCTCCTCCGAATCTATCAATTTCCTGTACAGCCTCTGCAGAAAATCTTCCTCCTGGCCGTCCCCACACCCTCAATCGACCATCACAACGTGTAAGACGAATATTCTCTTACCTTAATCTGTTCCTTATGGTTTCGTCTGAAACCCGGATTCCGGAAGCCATATGAAGGTCATTCTGCAGGTATTTTGCAGTTTTTGTACGCTGTCGAAGAGCAGAAAGAACAACGTATCTGTCATCCTGGGGGCTTGTTTTAAATTTGCGGCCTTGGACACGTCTTCTACAATACTGACCTGTCTCTCTGTGCCTGTTGAGTAACCTGGACACCACGGAAGGAGAAACCCCAAGCTCTCTAGCCACTTGTCGCAGAGATTGACCTTGTCGTAAAATATGTAGAGCATGATACACTTCAAACTCATTTAAATGCCTCATTTTGTCGGAGACTTCAATAAACAAGGCAATAATCAACATTCGTCACTATAGCAACATCAGGAAGCTTACCAATTAGAAGTGGCCAGTGCCTTCCAAAATAAAACAAAATTCTCTATATTTGTTATATGAGGTAATTTCTCTGTATTTAGGCCATGGATCTTTAAAATTTGTATCCAATGATAAAATTAATAATTCAATTTACATATTGTCCAACTTTCAGCATCACAGCATTAAAAACAATTACTTATTCAATGTATTACAAGTGTTCCTATAATTGTTTTGAGCAGTGTATATCCTCAACTCATGTCCAACTCCGGGTCGAAGTCGAGGGATGAGATGAGATAAAAGCCCTTATGTTGGGTTCTGTGAATGACAAGGGTGCCGTCCTACGACCCCTAATGCGCCATCACAGGAGCAAATCAACAAAATGAAACGAAAAGTATGAGATGAGTATGTAGAAATGGTGGAATTAAATTGTTGCAGGGGAAAACGGGAGAAAACCCCGAGAAAAACCTGCCCAAGCTCAGTTTCGTCCACCGCGAAACCCACATGGAGTGACCGAGACTCAATCTCGGTACCCCAGTGGTGAAGAAACTCACAGGTAATTGAAAAAAATATATGTAAGAATAATTATTTTACTACTCCTAATACATACGCTTTTCCACTAAATAAAATTATGCTTCAAGATTGAATTATCTTTGCATGGCCGCGCAGAAACTCTCGATATATCCCTAATCTGACTAATGTTTTCCAATCATCCCCCGCATGATCTACGTTCCTCAAATCATGGTAATATTATTCTCCCACCTTATCCTTAACCCAGCTACTGTGCACTTTCTCTCTAGTTTTCCTACAGTTCCAATGCTCCTCTTTCTTTCCCTATTCGTGCCACATGTTCTGCCCATCGTAGCCTACGAAACTTAACTATTATTACATCTGGTTTTCCATGAAAATAATATAACCCAATGTTATATGAGTATAGCCTTTTCCATTCGCCTGTTTGTTCATCCCTCTTTGGTCCAAACATTTTTTACGAACTTTATTCTCAAATAGTAGTAATTTTTTCATCTACCTTAAAGTAAGAGTCTAGACTTGGATTGAATATTTGATAAGAATTATTCATACTTTTACAATGTTCGTAAACATAAAATGGATGTAAACATATGGTTCAAATGTTGTTCTACAGTTATTAAGGAAAGGTTGTAGATAGTTCATGTGTGTTTTAATTCCTCTTTTAACTTTGTGACTACTTAAATATGTTCACTAAATAATAAGGGAAATAAAAAAAAGTTTAAACCCCATAAAAATAATAAATAATTTAAAGATAAAGGTAAAAAGCTCTTTCACGTCTATTGAAACATATCAAGCAGTAAAGACAATTTTCCAACACTGTACTTTTGGATAGAGTAGTTTTAACCTTCTAGTTCCAATTCGTTTCTTCAAAAATTGAATCCATTTATCTGGAAGAGTTGTTTCAGTGTGCTCTATTACCAGCGCAAATAGGATGATAATGAAAACGGTCCTTGGGATGTAATTCATTCACATCAATCCACTTTAAAGATTGCTGCTCTACTTTTATATTGATGTAACATCACTTACATTCCTTTGATTACAAAATAATAACAAACATCATCCTGGATTCAAATTTAATCAAATCACTCACGTAAGATCTCTCGATCATATATCTTCCATAAGTTAGCAAATTCCAGAAATTGAAACATTCCACTTGTATCTTCGTTGTGTATTTTTTCGCTCTTCTTCATTCGTTGGCAGAATTATATCAAGTTAAACTAAGTTTAATTTAGTAATCTGTCTAACCAAAATACATTTTATATTACAAAAAATGAAAGTAACAAAAACAATAAAAATAAAAAAGGTAGTCAACACAGATACTGAGTAAGCTAAGCGAATACACCAGCAAGTAGAATTTATGATCCCATTTCTCTGCTTTACGGAATAAATATTTATTTTGTTAAATCCGATTGAGGGTCTTTCCACTTTTCAGCGGTTGCCCTTTTACCAGCCGGCTGCTGGCCCTTCACATCCACATGTGTCAATCACAGAGGTAGATGATCAACAGCCAGTGTAGGGGTGACATGTGGTTAGCATGTCGAGTCCCCCAGCCGTTATAGCTGGTTCCTCAACCTGGAGCCGCTACTTATTGTAGCTACCCAATTGCCTCACGATGCTGGGTGGGCACCGGTCCCATACTGGCCGAAATACCATGAGAAAATTTCTTCCCCCATGGAGACTCGAACCAGCGCAAGTCCCGTAGCTCTGCGCCAAGGCTTCCTACCTTAACCGCTCGGCTCCGAGAAACTCAATTTGTGATGCCAGCTTATTTAAATGTGTCGGACTCTAGCGAAAACAAATCATGCATAACCATAAGTTATTATATATCAGCATGTAATTGTTGAATTTGACACCAATTTAAATCATACCTACAGATTCATTTTTAAATTACTATAATTAAAATATTAAATAAATTAAACTTATGTATCTTATAGTATACATTGTTAATTTAAGGGTTAATTAAATTTGTGTGGTGTACTGCGACGAATCAAAGATGGTAGTTCTTAGAATCAATTTTTAATTTCGAGTTCATATAAACACCTACTTCTAATGATCGGACGTCACTGATTTTTTAATAATATCTTCGCCATTTTATATAAATATCGCATACTGGGTTTCGTTGTAAAACCTCGAAAATTGCGAACCGCTAGAGCGATTTTTTAATTTTTGTTTCTGGTGAACTACTACACCTAATTGTGGGATTTTGCTGGTTAAATATCTCCATCTTATTTTTTTAAAATTAATTGTTATATGTCAAGTTTGGTTTCGATGAAACAAACATTGAGGCCGCTAGACCGTTAAAGGGCATACATATGTATATAATTTTAAAATTCATATTTAATTTTAGGAAGTTATATTTTGAGGTTATTTTAATTATATTATTTTTGGTCTAGACATCTTACCTCAATATTAATGTTGATTTGTTCTTGAACATGTTTCAAAACAATTCTGTTTTATCTTCAGCTTGTCTGGGAAAGCTGAAGATAAAACAGAATTGTTTTGAAACATGTTCAAGAACAAATCAACATTAATATTGAGGTAAGATGTCTAGACCAAAAATAATATAATTTAAAATTCATACCTGATAAAACAGTCGTCCTCATTAACTTCTGTTGTGAAACGTCGTCACACTATTAAAATCATGTGCCATGAGAAATCCTTCAGATGAAGCACGTTCTTTAAAATACCTAGATTTTAATAGTGTTACGACTTTGTACAACTGAGGACGACTGTTTTATTAGGTACGAATTTTAAAATTATAACACAGTTTTAACCTCAACAGTGTTCTACCACGAATTTTAAAAATATGTATAACTTTGGTTATGGTCATTTTCGGTGTATAACATCAAACACGTTTTTATGAAAACAATCTCAATAGGTTCATTCCTCCGTAATCCGCTAAAATAAATAAACATACGATCGTATGTAGAGATAAATTCGTAGACAATAATTATCATGAAAAGGTGAACACATTAAAACATCTAGGAACGTTGTTAAAATGGCCGAAACCATATACAAGAATAATTAAATATCGACTTATTCTTGATACTTTTCAATATACAGGGCTATTCAGAAAGAGGGAACAGACTTCAAACATATATTTCTTCCAAACTACAGACAATAGAAACACAATTACAACGTTCCTGGAAAGAGAAAGGTATGAAGTTGTGATCACGGCCGCATTGGTGCTGTTGCTTGTCATTGTTTGTATTAAAATGACGACACAACAGGACGTTAGATTGAAAGAGAAGCAGAAGATCAACTTCATTACCGTTGGCTTCCCAGGTCATCCGATCTAACCCCGTGTGATTTTTATCTGTGGGATTACGTAAACACCGTGTTTTTATCCCCCCTATGCCTGACACTTTATAAAATCTGCGACATCGAATGGTTGAAGCTGTGAATTCGATAACTAGAGACCGGCTGATTCGTGCGTGGCAAGAAATGAGCTATCGTTTTGATATTTGTCGTGTAATACATGGTGTTCATATTGAATGCATATAAAATAGTGAAATTTGAACTTTTCTCTTTCCAGGAACGTTGGATTTGTGTTTCTATATTTTTGTAGTTTGGAAAAAGTAAATGTCTGAAGTCTGCTCCTTCTTTCTCAATAGTTAGGACAAATGCACATAGCACTTCATGGTACGCTGTAAATTTGAGATGGATGAAACTTATTAGGCAGTTCCATGGCGGGCGCAAGCGGTTAGACGCTCGCCTCTCACCGATGGGGTTCCGAGATCGAGTCTCGGCACTCCATGTGGGTTTCGTGGCGGATGAAACTGAACTTGGGCAGGTTTTCTTGGGATTTTCTCCCTTCCTCCCCTGCCACAAGTTCATTCCACCACATCTCCATACTCATCTTATTAATTTCTTTTCACTTCATTTATCTGCCCCTGTGATGGTGCGTCAGGCGTAGTCGGCCGGCATTCCTATCATTCACAGATATGTATTTAAATCATTAACCAATCTTAAATTGACAATATTTCAATAATTCTTATTTATAAAGTATAGATAAGCTGAGCCATATCTATATTAAACTAAACTCAAAAATCAATTAATAATCAAAAGATTAAAGGAAAGTTTTAAATTAAATTATTTTCCCATAAACCAGATATCCTATTTGCCGCTCAGCATGTCACCACTAGGAAGCTATTACTAATATTTTTGAAACACTAAATTAATTAATGCACTAGCTCCAAATTAATCGAAAAAATCTTCATCAAAAATATATACTTTAATTAACCCTGATACACAAGGTACAAAAATAACAAACTTTTAAAATAAATAATATTATCCTTCACAGTACAAATAATTATTATAATTCTAATTACATCGAGACTAACTACAAAAAGGCAATTTTATTTAAAAAATATTTATTTTTAGAAGGTCCCCATATAATTAATAAAAACTATATTGAATTGCACAATAAAACTTTCAATGTAAATGAAACCCCTAACTCTTAGAATAACTTGTTAACTTGATTTATAAAGTTATCAATTTGTTTAACCATTCTAGCTACACCGTCCGGTACACCTACGTTGTTACGACTTATATCGATGTGTGCACATCTTAGAGCCTAAATCAAACTAATAATCTTTATAATATTAAATCCACCTTCATATAAATATTTAATTTCATACTCCCTCTAATTAATATTATATTGTAATCCATCACCACTTAAACATAATTGCACATTGACTGAAATACTAGCTATAAAGTTTCTAGAAAATAACCCTACAAAGATGTTCGCATACTGCGGTAAACAAATCATAAACTTAAGTAAGTTTAACGTGGATTATCATCACGGGACAGATTCCTCTAAATGGACTAAGATACCGCCAATTTCTTTACGTTTCAAGTCCATAACTATTACTACTCCAGTATAAACTATTAATTCATAAATAATAGGGTATCTAATCCTAGTATATTAATTAGATTTCATAGCCTCATCAAAAATATTTAGAAATAAATTTAAATTTCACCTAAAAACCTACATCTTAACTCTCTAGCTCAACGATTAACTATAAACTAAAAGTATTTACTTACACTCCATGTATAACGACTGATGGCACATATTTTATCAATGTTTGAGAAAATAACTAACTCTAATTTACATTAATGATTAATACCTTCCACTGCGGAACTTATCTAATAGTCTTTAAGACTATATTAATAAGGAAAATCTAGCATATAAAAATTCCTCAAAGTAAATAGAATAAACAAGAATAAAACTTCACAAAAAGTCTGAAATCAACTGGAACCTTAATAAATTGTATAATATTATAGGAACCTATTATAGGAACACTTTGTTACCTTCCCCACAATTCAGCCTAAAATATGCAATTATTGATAATTGCAAGTTAGATCTATTTCAACTTAAATTCTACCCCCTTAAAAATAAAACTTTACGAGAACTCTGAAACCAACTGGAACCTTAATAAATTTTATAATATTAATACCTATATTACGGGAACATTTTATGTTACCTTCCCCATAAGGCTTCATATCATCTCATCCCTCGACCCGACCCTGAGTTGGACACGAGTTGAGGATATTATATATAAATATTATTAATTGTATGTAAACAAAACTTAAATACACCTACTAAATTTACACGATAAAAAAATAATGTTCACAAAAACTAATAGCCTACCCATTTTATTAAAATATACAAAGTAAAAATTCCCAACACTACTTTCCGTAAAAACCATATAGAACGAAATATATACCAACTTTTATGTAATTTGTAGACGCCTTGTTGAATGCTTAACATTGAATAAATGCTAATATTACTGTTCTTGAACTAATTTAGTTTGCAACGATTAAATTTAATTTGCTAAAAAAAGTTTTGTACCTACCCAAATGGTAGCCGACTGTATAAATCTAATTTATCTAGTATTCTACTGCAACGTTTCAGATGTTCCTGTTCCCTATCTACACTCGACCCGGAGGCTAAAATGGAATACAGCAAGTTTTTGCTCTCAAAAATCAGAAGATAGACTTAAAATATATATTAAATAATTGAGTTACTCAAGATCATTGAAGTGAACTAGGATAAGGAATGTAAGTTCCAATAATTTGTTGTTAGTAATCATCAACCCCAAAAGAAGAACATAATAATAATAATAATAATAATAATAATAATAATAATAATAATAATAATAATAATAATAATAATAATAATAATAATAATAATCATAATTGTAATATTAATAATAATAATAATAATAGTAATAATAATAACAATAATAATTGTAATATTAATATTATTATTAATATTAATAATAATAATAATAAAATAATAATAATAATAACAATTATCATTATTATATTTTATTAATTCTGGTACAGTTAAGACCACTAGGTTTCTCTTTCACTCATCTAGCACAAACATATAAACACATGTTCACAGTATATATTATCTACATACTATATTAATTATAAACTGTTAAAAAGGCATTAAAAGTTGCAATGTGAATTTAATGTACACACTTTGTACGATAAACATAATGATAATAAATATGATGATAATCCATCAATGGTAATTCTGCCCGAGGGTAGGTCTTTCACTGCAATCATAGCATTTTCATGTTATGCTTTGCAGCTTTACTAGGTGTGGTAGCTTCCCGTTGCTTTCCACACGGGTGAATGATTATGATGATGACGAAGATGATGATAATGATAAGGACGATGATGATGATAGTGGCCGGATGATTTTTGGGGACCGTTGGGCCCTACGCTTCCTGACATTAGTCTTACAGGTGACGAAAAATCCCGAAAAAAACCTCACCCAGGAGCCTGGCCCGACCGGGAATCGACCCGGGCCCGCTGTGTGACAAGGCAGCACGCTACCTCGAGACCTCAGCGGTGGACAATAATAATAACAATAATAATGAAAATTTCAACATAGGCCTATGATTAAATAATGATTTCTCACATATGTTGTCCGAATTTACTAACCTGAACCTCAACTAGGAATTGAACCCGACCGAGCATCAAAGCCGGGCTCACTGGTGAGCAAAAATAATGGTGTACATAGCATAACCATAGCAAGAGTCAAAATTAGAATTGTTGCGAGACTTCACGTTGAATGAAATAAGGTACCGTAAGATAACATTTGTCACAATAAATCTAGTCTTTTCCTGTGTTTTATCTAGTAATTCAATTAAACGTCCTTCTCTTGAAGTGCAGTAACGATGTAACGTCCCTTAGCTATGCGTAGAATTGTTCCAATTAAATTAATATCTAGAGTTTTACGTCAGAGAGGAAATGTTTTGTGGTCTCGATGTTTAAAATAGAAATTTCCAGGTTACTAGCAATGAACGTCACTTATTAAAAATGTTAATCGTTGACTCCCACAGCTCCACATTTCCGAATGATTGTATTTTTAGAGATAGAACGAACGAGAAATTACAGAAGATAAAAGGCAATGGTGGTCTATTTATCTATAGCAGCGTAACAGCCCAAATGTAGGGTATTAGCCTCTCCTTTATTAGGAGTTACTAGACTCAATTAAATTAGATACGCTTATTTCCATAAATCGGCCTATATCATGAATGGTATGCGGTTAATATACCGATCCAATGAAACATGTAATAGGCAACTAATGCATTAATAGGACAATGTAAGTCGGTAAATTTTGGTTAGAGCCTATTTATTCAGGCCTAAGTCTGAAAACCTTCAAACTCGGGAACTCTCAGAACACTTCTGCCTTTGATTTTTCAATCCTAAAAATCTATCCAGCGAAACCCGGGTTTGAATCTGAGACCCTCGGAAACAGAGGCAAGGAACATAAGCACTTGTCACCGAGGCCGGCAATTATATTTTAGCCTATATATCGTAGAAAACACAGCTTTTTGCTAGAGTAAACTTAGTGAGATATCGAATATTCATATTTAATTTTAGGAAGTTATATTTTGACGTTATTTTAATTATATTATTTTTAGTCTGGATATCTTACCTCAATATTAATGTTGATTTGTTCTTGAACACGTTTCAAAACAATTCTGTTTTATCGTCAGCTTTTCCAGACTGGTTTTATTTATGTTGCATTATGTTGCACAACCTGGATGTCGATGTCAGCTCCATCCTGTGGTTGGCCAAAGAACCTCCAAACAAGGTCACGCTCCATCGGTATATCAAAATTCATAACTCTGTTTCTGTTCTTCTGAATATAAATGTTTTCCCAAATAGTCAGCTCTTTTGTATTTTCTAACTGTTTTAATAATTTAGTGTCTGAATTTATATTATGTTTTTCAGACCAAACATGAGCAGCAACTGCAGATTTTTCAATTTCCCCATTTTTAATATTTCTCATGTGTTCTTTGGTTCTAATTTTATGTTTCGTTTTGTTTTTCCTATATATATTTTCAGAACCCATGCATTCAATTTGATATATTCCTGACTTTTTATTTTTATCAGTTTTTTCATTTCTGTTGATTTTTATTAGTTTATTTAAACTGTAGGTTATTTTTTGGTGCTAATTTAATATTAGACTTCTCAAATAGCCTATCTTTTAAATTTATTATGTACCCAAGGGTGATATGTGAATTTCCTATATTTTTTCATAGGTGGATCTTCTTTTTCAAGAGTACTTCTGTTTATCATATTTTGCTTTTTATACTTTTACACCCTTTTATGTACCATTTTTTAATCAAACCCGTTTTCTCTTGCTACTTTGATTATGTGTTTTTTCTCATGATTGAAATCTTGTTTGTTTAAGGTTAGTTTTCCAATCTAAGAGTTAAACTATTAAATGCTATTAATTTATGTCCAATTGGATTGAACCCTGTTGATTTTATAACATTTTCCGTATGAGTTTCTTTCCTATGAATCCCGAATTCTATTTTTCTTTTTTCTTCGTATCTGACCAATTTAAGATAAAAAAAAGTATTTGCTTATTTTCTTCTATTTCTTTGGTAAATTTGATGTTGTACTCTGTAAATTTAACAGTTTTAGGGAATCTTCTACTTGTTTTTCTTTAACAATACAAATTATATCATCTACATATCTGCTCCAAAATTTAAAGATTGTGGGATGTGGTTTAGTGATTTTATATTCTCAACTTTAATAACAATTTTTTCGAAACTAAATATGAAGTCAAAAAGTTTCTAAAATTAAGAGAAAAGAAATTTAAAAGATTAGCGGACATTAAATTCATCAGCCAATGTTTAAAATTAGAATTGGTTCCCATGTTCATCAGAAAAACCATCGAGGATAACAATAACAACAAACAACAACAAATTTTGGAAAACAAATTACTAAAACTAGAAAAGAATAAACACTATGATATAGTCGGTAATCTGGATATTGAAATTTATTTGTTACATATCAAACTATCTAAAATATTAGGAAACATCATGTGGGAAAACCTAGAAAATAATTTTTTCACTTTTTTGAACATAACCATGAAAAAGAAAATTGAGAAACAAAAGAAAAAGATAAATAATTTGTTAAATAAATCAAAGGTAAGGGAAAGGAAGAATACATCAAATAAAATCAAACATCAGAATACAACCAGAAATGAAGAAAAATCAGAATCCACCAGAAATTATGTTAAAATTTTTTCAAAGGCAACCTTTTACCTAAAAGAGGCAAAAGTGTTAGAAAACGGTCTAAAAACAGCAATAGATTATTCCAATAGAATAAAAGAATACATAGTGGACATTGAAAATTCAATAGAAGGGTTAGTTACAGAATAAAAAATAATCATCAGAAAAAATGTGAAGAAATTTTGAATAAAATAAAGAATACAAATAAAAACCCAGTTTGTAAGAAAAATTTAAAAACACTCAAAGAAATAAATAACAAAAATGTTGTATATACAAAATCAGATAAGGGTAACCAAATTATAATTCTGGATCTAGAAGATTATCAAAATAGAATGGAAGAACGTTTGAAAGAAAAAGAGTATAAAAAAATTAAGAATGATCCCCTACCCAAAACCATAAAAAAAAGTGGAAAACTGTTTTAAAAATGTTAAAATTCTATCCGAGAAAGAAAAATTTCAATTAGTAATAGTAAGCAACCCAAGAATTCCTAATATACATGGACGTCCAAAAATTCACAAACCTGGAAACAAAATGAGGCCAATAATTAACAATATTGGATCCCCAATCTACAAAATTTCGAAATGGCTGAATAATGAATTTAAAAGAATTAATAATTTTGAAAGTCTGCAGATTGAAAATTCATTGGAATTAGTTAAGAAATTAGAAAAAGTGGAAATCGAACCTACAGATATGTTGGTTTCCTTTGACGTTTCATTCTTCACAAATGTACCGAAACAAAAAGACTTTGGAGATATTGAACAATTGTTTAAGTAAAAACAACATAGACAGAGAGATCAAAGAAGATTATTTGAAATTAACTGAGTTATGCATTGACCAAATGTTTTTTACATTCAATGGAAGTTTCCATAGACAAAAATCAGGGCTCTCAATGGGAAACCCATTATCACCTATCCTGGCAAATTTATTTATGAGAAATGTTGAATGCAAAATCACTGAAGCACATCCCAGAATGTTTAAATTTTGTAGCTGATATGTAAATGATATAATTTGTATTGTTAAAGAAAAACATGTAGAAGATTCCCTAAAACTGTTAAATTTACAGAGTACAAACATCAAATTTACCAAAGAAATAGAAGAACACAAACAAATACCTTTTTTGGATCTTTAATTGGTCAGAAACGAAGAAAAAAGAAAAATTGAATTCGGGATTCATAGAAAAGAAACTCATACGGAAAATTTTATAAAATCTACAGGGTTCAATCCAATTGGACATAAATTAGCAGCATTTAATAGTTTAACTCATAGATTGGTAAACTTACCCTTAAACGAAGAAGATTTCAAACATGAGAAACAACACATAATCAAAGTAGCAAGAGAAAACGGGTTTGATTAAAAAGTGGTACATAAAAGGGTGTAAAAGTATAAAAAACAAAAAAATGACAAACAGAAGTACTCTTGAAAAGAAGAACCACCTATGAAAAAATATAGGAAATTCACATATCACCTTGGGTACATTATAAATTTTAAAAGATATTTGAGAAGTTTAATATTAAATTAGCACCAAAAAAATAACCTACAGTTTAAATAAACTGATAAAAACCAACAAAAATGAAAAAACTGATAAAAATAAAAAGTCAGTATATATCAAATTGAATGCATTGGTTGTGAAAAGATATATATATAGGAAAAACAAAAAGAAACAAAAATTAGAACCAAAGAACACATAAGAAATATTAAAAATGGGGAAATTGAAAAATCTGCAGTTGCCGCTCATGTTTGGTCTGAAAAACATAATATAAATTCAGACACTAAATTATTAAAACAGTTAGAAAATACAAAAGAGCTGACTATTTGGGAAAACATTTATATTTAGAAGAACAGAAACAGAGTTATGAATTTTGATATACCGATGGAGCGTGACCTTGTTTGGAGGTTCTTTGGCCAACCACAGGATGGTTGTGCAACATAATGCAACATAAATAAAACCAGTCTGGAAAAGCTGACGATAAAACAGAATTGTTTTGAAACATGTTCAAGAACAAATCAACATTAATATTGAGGTAAGATGCCCAGACTAAAAATAATATATAATCGAATATTCAGTTACAAAAAATTACATGTTCGCTGCTGTGGTCTAGAGTTAACGATATAGTTAAGATCCAGCGTACCCGGGTTTGAACTCCGGTCAGGAGATGTTTCGTGTGTGAGATTTTTGGAAATTTTACTGTACTGATAAGATAAATATCAGGTAATATTAAGGCTCTAATATTACTCTAAACCATCTATCGATTATAATCTACAATATATGAAATTTTGCATTGAGTGATTAGATATGAAGAGAAATTCGATATCAAATGAATCATGTTACTTTTAATATCATTAATTTTATTGAAAAGTTTGATGAGAGCACAACCACAAATATCTGAAGTCTATGTAAGAATTATTTCAAGGAAACTAACTATGTGAACTAATAACCGTATTAAATAGAAAGCAATTGCGTCTTCGCACATTAAAAATGACAAGGAATCCTCCGGAAAAATGCTAACACACATTCGTTTTACTACTTAAAATTCACCGAATCAGCATTCCATGCGAGAAAGAAAATGTATGAAAATGCTGGCAAATAAAAGTTATTCCTCTCAACTTCTCAAAACAATAAAAACGACTTTTAAAATTGCTCCAAAGAAAATGGAATAAGGAAGAAGTACTCCTAACTTATCACAAGTTTTTTAATCTACGGATCTTAAGGACGATAAATTGCAATGAAATTATTAACTTAAGAACTCTCTCAAGCAGAAAATTCTATACTTCGATTTGCTAAAGTTTGTACGTTTGATTTTTGTTGAAACGTTCCAGAATTTAAAAGGGTTTACGCGTACCAATAAGCATAAAACTGTAGAAAAATTCAAGGGAATTTATTTCCTTTAGAACATATACTGTACTCAATTCAATTATGTACAAAATGCAGAATATGCTTTCACCCATTATTAACTTTTTCGTTTTGTTTTCGGATAACTGTGAATTGCATATGTTACATAGATTGTTTGTCGTATTTTATTTCCGTCTTTGATCCGAGGCTTGATCCTTGGGACTGCGAGCAATGTATAAGATACACCTTCAAGTGGGTTGCTAGCCCGTTTTCTGGCGGGTTTATTAATGGAGGTTTCCTCCCTAGGTCGATTGCCTTCACCCAGCTCCAGAGCTCATCCTGCCCAGTTTTATTTCGGAGTTGGCTCTCCTACATGGGTTGTCTTGCAGGACTAACGAACCCCATCCGCCCGTTTGTCAATCTACAGGGCAGTAGAGATAGAGTTGCCTCTTCCTCAGGTACAACGTACCGAAGCTCCTTCTCCGCTGTGTCTGCCGTTGAGATCTTCACCCTAACCCTGGCAAGGGGCCCTAACAAGTTACTATCAGCTGGGAATGCTGAAGCAAGGCTTTTTTTACGAGGGTGACTATTGAAGTCCATTCTTATTTAACCCGTCAGCGTGGAGGTACGTGACATAGACATTTCTGTAGATGACTTAAATGAACATTTTACCTCAATACCTATGACACCTCCAGACAACAAGACTAAAATAGACATTCTTAAAGACTTATCCCCATCCCCCCATATAGGAAGAGATAAATTTTACTTTAACGACATTTCGCCTATAGACGTTAAAAAAGCACTCAAGCGGATTAAATCCAATGCACAAGGAACAGATAACATCAGCATTTTAATGCTAAATAAAATCATTGACATTATACTACCCACAGTGACTCATATTTGTAATGCTTCCCTTATAACTTCTATCTTCCCTACTGTATGGAAACAGTCTAGAGTTCGGCCTATACCAAAAATAAGTACACCAACTAACTGTAATGACTACCGACCGATTAGCATCCTTCCGACATTATCTAAAGCCCTGGAACATATTGTACATAAGCAAATGACTGAATATCTCCAAGAAAATCACCTCCTTGATCCTTATCAATCCGGCTTTAGATATGGTCATAGCACAACCACAGCTTTGCTAAAAATTACTGAAGATATTCGTGAAGCCGTGGACAGACGTCAATTGACTCCTTTAACCTTACTTGACTTCAGCAAAGCTTTTGACACAGTAGACCACGACTTACTTATGATAAAGCTCAAGCACCTACACTTGTCTGACACCGCTGTATCCTGGTTCGACTCATACCTGCACGGTCGTCAACAATACGTTTCATTAAACTCTAGATCTTCGTCTTGGCGCAACGTGCCGGCTGGAGTCCCCCAGGGCAGTGTTCTCGGACCTCTTCTTTTCTCAATCTACATAAATGACTTGCCAACTGTACTAAAGCACTGCCGTTATCACCTCTACGCTGATGATCTCCAAATTTACCTACATTCACCTCCTCATTCTCTCTATAACAGCTTGACAAAAATGAATGACGATCTCATATCCATCTTTAACTGGTCTTCAAGTATCGGTCTAAATCTAAATCCTAACAAGTCACAAGTAATTCTAATGGGACAACAAAGACTGCTTACAACCTTTGACATATCTACACTACCAAACATTACTATAAATAATATAATTATCCCTTATTCTTCTTCAGTCATAGATCTTGGACTACATCTAGACGCAAATTTAACCTGGCAAACACAAGTGAAACACATATGTAAAAAGACTTTCTCCATCTTACATTATCTTAGACGTTTAAAGAATTTTCTCCCAGTTTCGTTAAAACAAATCTTTGTGCAGAATCTTGTGTTACCACACTTCGATTATTGTGACATTATATATAATGATCTAAACTATGACTTGTCGCAGAGACTGCAGCGTGTTCATAATGCTTGCGTTCGATTCATTTTCAATATCCGCCGTTATGACCATATTTCCAAACACTTTAATAACCTCTCTTGGCTCCGTCTTACTGACAGACGTAAATTGCACTCTCTTTCACTACTTTTCAAGCTTCTGAATTCCTACATCCCTACTTACCTGCCGTCTAGATTTAAGAAGTTATCCTCTTACCACAATATTGACACTAGATCACAAGATAGCAGTCTGCTAACAATTCCTCTTCATAGCACTTCCTCCTATTCTACTTCCTTCACAGTAGCCTCTGCCCGCTCCTGGAATCTCCTTCCTCAAGATATCAGGGGTTGCCGCACACTTGGTACCTTTAAGTCACGCTTATACAGTTACCTGTTGTCTAATAATTAATTTTTCTCTATTTATTTAATTTTATACTATGTCATTAATCTTTTCCTGTTTTTTTATATATATTGTACATATTATATATTTAATTCGTTAAATTTAGAGTAAATCAAAATACATTATAAATATTAAATGTATTGTATTCATAACTTGTAATCGTTTATATATATATATATATATATATATATATATATATATTGTAATTTAGATTTAAGACTATTTTTTTATTTGTATTTTTTTAAACCTGGTTGAGTGGTAGACAAGGCCTTAAGGCCTTAACTCTGCCAGGTAAAATAAAGCTATTATTATTATTATTATTATTATTATTATTATTATTATTATTATTATGTATGCAGGTTGAATTCTTCACCAAATGCGGAGCGACGTGACGTGTAAGCTAGCTACACGCACTGCTTTAAACTGTTATTATGATCTTTGTGTTTCCATTAACTATTTACCGTTTCTATAAAAATTTTGTAGAGACTTCAAAGTTTATATTAGTGCATATATTAATCGATGACGGCCCTGAGTAACAAGTTAAATAATTTTATATTTGCATTTATTCTTGCGGTACTGTACATCAACTATATGTAGACTTCAAAAAAGCATATGATTCAATTAAGAGGGAGAAGTTATATAGTATCCTGCTGGAGTTCGGAATTCCTAAAAAGTTAGTTAGACTTATACGAATGTGTCTAAATGGCTCAAAGAGTAGGGTGCGTGTAGGCAAACAGTTTTCAGACACTTTTGTAATCCAGAATGGGTTGAAGCAAGGAGATGCACTATGTCCTCTACTATTTAATTTTGTACTAGAGCATGCCATTAAATCTTTAGAGAATGAGGAAGGCTTATAACTGAATGGTATCAATAAGCTGTTAGTTTATGCTGATGATGTAGTACTATTGGCCGATAGCGAGGAGATACTAAAGGACAACACGCACACACTATTGAGTAACACTAAGGAATTAGGACTGGAAGTAAATATCAATAAAACTAAATATATGGTCACACGTAGATATTCAGTATACAATGGAAATGGAGAGCTAATGACAAATGAGGGAAATTTTGAGGAAGTGGCTGAATGCAAATACCTAGGAACAATAATCACAAATAGGCATGAGACGAACAAAGAAATTAAACATAGGCTCAATTCTGAAAATGCATGCTATTATGCATTGCAGAGACTTTTGATGTCCCAACTCCTTTCAAAAAACGTTAAGCTGAAAATATATAAAACTATTATTCTACCAGTTATATTATATGGGTACGAAACATGGACTCTTACTTTAAGGGAGGAAAGGAGATTACGAGTATTTGAGAATAAAGTTCTTAGGAAAATTTTTGGACCAAAGAGAGATGAACAGACAGGTGAATGGAGAAGACTTTATAACAATGAACTACATGGTATGTATAGGAAGCCAGATATAATAAGAACAGTTAAGTCTCGTAGACTGGGATGGGCAGGACGTGTTGCGCGTATGGGGAATGAAAGATGTGCATGGAAACTTCTTGTAGGAAAGCCAGAGGAAAAACGCCCAGTTGGTAGACCAAGAATGAGGTGGCAGAACAACATTAACTATGATTTGAGGGAAGTAGATTATACAGGGAATGATTGGAAAGCATTAGCGCAGGATAGGGATTTATGGAGAGCTTATGTCCGCGCGGCCATGAACCTACGGGTTCAATAGTGCCAGTGAGTAAGTAAGTAAGTAAGTATTTATTGTTGCGGCCTCTGACATTTTTCTTATAATTATAACTTTAGAAAAATCAATTGTTTTTTTTTGTAGATTAGCTTGTCTCTCAAATTTAATCTATTTTCATATCTCTTCATTTGTAATAATAATGTCGAAAAATTCAGTACATATAATGGCCCAACAAAGTTATTACCGATTTACGCTACAGTACAGGAACGCAACAGTAAATTTCAGATATATCAATTGACGATACCCTTACATTATGGACAGGTAGTTAGTCTACTATTCACTCAGTACCTAAAACGTAAAGTGGTACACTACAGACCTTAGGAGCTCCTTGGGATGTTAGGAGGTTAAGGCTCCCACTTTTTCTAGACAATCGGTACTTAATGCAAGTCGAGTACTTATCTCTGCCTGACGGCCCATAACAAGCATCTGGTACTCATATTTTTAGAGGCTGAGTCAACCCCGGGGTCACAGCGCAGCCTGAAAGTTTGGTTCAGTTTAAAAATCCTGATCCACCGGGACTCGAACCCTCGATCTTCCGGCTTGTTGCATGTTGATCTTTCAAATCTACACCTCCGGTAAAGCTATTATAGTCATATATCGTCAACTGTTTTCACCTTGGAAGCCAGAAGAAAGACATTGAAATTTAGGGTTGATAAAGGTCTTTTAGCACAAAAGGTCTCATGTGTATAAATACAATTTTTAGAAATCACACGCCCTAAATTAACATTTCCAGAGTGTTAGAAAGACACAATTGGAGAAGGCTGCCCTGCCCCTACAAGAAAGAAGGTCAATCTATGGAAGCAATGTGTTTGAAATAAACATGAACAAAGTAAACACAAGGGGGAAAAATACGCTTATTGCTGCCCGATTGCCAAACTGCTGGTTTACGCTTTGAAGGTTTATCACACCAATTTTTGAAGTTCATTCTGTTTTTTTTTTTTGAAGACCCTTCTCTTTCTGTAAATATTTCATTGTGTAGTTAGGTAGAGCCGGTTCTCTGAATTCTTCAAAGAATTCCTAGTGCAATTCACTGTGCTACTTATGTGAGAAACTTACAAATAGGACCTATTTCAGCTGTGGCACAACAATCATAAATAAATCTACACATGCACAGATGTTACGTGAGAACCGAAATAAATTTAATTAATTAAAAATTATATTAAGGGTTCGCCATAAACGAATTGCAAAAAAATTAAATTACTCAAGATACTTTCATTTAAATACGTTATTGGAATACTGGCACCGAACGGATGGATTTAAATACCCCTGAATTTCCTCCCGCCACAGAGAAATGCCGGCCATTTAACTACACCCGCTCTGAAAGGTTAATATTATAATGGATAAAATTATTGAAAACATACCACCATGTTTGGGTTATAAAATGGGAAACATTAGATTTCACTTAATATATTACGGAGATAAATTCACATATTGGTCAAAAGTTATTTATGTTCAGTTAATTGGTAATTGTTTTTTATATTCAAGATTTGACTTACAATTTATATATTAAATATATTTTAGTTAAAATATATTTGTTTACTGTTCAACTTGCTATGATATTGCAGCTTAGTACTAATTCCTACGTTATAAGCTTTCTCAAGTCAGATTAGCTCCCTTTTCCTTCTTGCTCTCATGACTAAGATATCGTTAGGAATCAGACATAACTTTATAAATTACTGGAAGGTATTTTAATATTTCATGGTAATTAATATATGTTAAGTAAACAGCATATGAAAGATGGATCAAATTTTACCTCATGGTCCCGGGAAAAGGATTGTAGATAGCATTTCTCATTGTGAATCACTTAATTATCATAGTAAAATACATCCACGAGCATCCAAGAAGTAGTAATAGTGCTGCAGAAAGAAGCTGATAAAGCAGCACACATATCAGGATATATGAAAAATTTAAGTTATGTCAATAGAAAGCAAAACGCGCATATACAAACGATATTTCGACCAGTTATCGTATATGGAGCAGAAACTATGGCTGATACAACAAAAACTTAACAAATAATTAGCACATGTGGAATGAAAATCTTAAGAACTATTCAGGGGAAAACATTATTTGATAAAATACACAACACAGAAATTAGGGATAAATGTCATATTCAAGACATGACCAAATTTATTATAGATAAACGAAAATATTTGAAAGGTCGTATAGAAAGAATGGAAAAAAACTGATTTGCAAAAAGAGCTAAAGAAGATAGACCAATGGACGGGAGAAGATCAAGAGGAAGACCAGCCAGGAGATGGATAGAGTGAATGTACATCCAATTCGTCTTCCTCCGAGGAGTGATTTTGGAAATAAACAGGATGAAAATCTTACAAATTATGTTTAAGAAGGTGACATAGATTGTTCGATAAATGTTTTTAACACAATTTTATTTAGAATGTTTTCCACCATTATTCTTCAAAGCAGAGATCATCAGATTCTATGGTATTAAACTACCTTTCAGAGAGGTACAGTGCGGTTAGTATAGTATTGGACAGCAAGCGCGGGGATTTCACTTCACACTGCTGACGCACTTGCGGCGGGGAACGGACAGCATAGGATCGCGGTGATAGAATCACACATAGTTTCGTAACTATTTTACAAATTATCGTACTTACCAATTTTATTGACGCAGGTGCTGAAACAGAGTCATCCGGTTGGAGAGCATGTGTCTTGATTACTTTATACGGATACAACTTTAAAAATTTAGTATTTTTTCGAACATAGCCTTAATAAATTCTTATTTGTTGCGAAAGGCGCCTAAATGATTTTCGAGGAGACAGTTCCAATCGATAACATGTCGTCTATTGTTTCTTTTGTGTGAACACTATCGGCGTCTTAGTCTCGACAATTCCCATTGCATGAAATTTGTTTTACAGATTGTGGACTGTTGAACGTGATGGGATTTTTATACCCGGGAATCGTGTTTCAAATAGTCTTCGTACTAGGCTTGCAGACTGAGTTTACAAATAGTGTTCATAAATAAATACACGTTGTTCAGTAGAAAAGTTATTAGTCATTACACAGTTTACACTCATGACACGCCACAAGGAAAAATCGAGCGAGCACCTTAACCAATCGAAGCGTACAATCTGATTGCGACATGAATGCGTGGGATGTACTCGTAAACTGCTGAGTCAGCGAACATTTCAAGTCCCGTACCTGCACGTGTAAGCCTTCGTCATCGCACAGCCAAACCCCGCGTCTACTGTTCAATGCTATACTGATCGCACTATATATTATCCCGCGGCGATACAATTCTCTGGTTTTTCGATGCAAAGAATTCGACCACTTCCACATCATACATATTTTTAATGTTTTATACATTTCACGCATTAAATTGTGTATATACTTTTCACACACGATCAGGGCCATATATTCGATACAGTAGCAGTTGTATTCTGCCCGATTCCTGAATTCTTGTCTGGGTTGTTCGCGAAATATTGGATCCGGTCGAATGTGAACTCGTAATCCTAAAAATTTCATGAACTCGTTTCACTTGCTTAAAATTTAGATCCGCATCGACTAAACACCGATTTTGGAACAAACTCCTAATGAATCACATTTTCAAAATTCCACCAGACACATAACATTACATTAAAAACCGTCGTTACCTATAAGCTAGCCTAATATTACTTTTAGAACTTAGGCTAATATGTTACATTCCGAAAGGTACAGAATCGAATACTGTATCTTAATCCAACATCGAAGTCGCATCTTTAATGTCGATATGAACTCTCAATTAAAATTGTTGTTGTCAGGATAATTAAATTGGCCAAAATCTTCTGGCAGCACCATGATTCAGGGTCGACTAAGACTCTAGTGAATCGAGTACCTGACTCTGTTTTGGGGTAAAGATACCTGTCACACAAGGCTGACAATCCGGCTGGCATCTCTTAACTATCTAAACTCCTACCATCCTAAGGGTTTCCTAAGACCTGCAGTGAAATCACTACAGTTTGTTTTATTATTGCTATAACAGGGAAAGGAAATGAAGTTTGTTTATTTGTTGAGGTTAGATTTAATTCTAATTTTAAACTAGTTAAATAAATATCTAAACATTTATTGTTTCAAATAAAACAATATTTATTGATACCTGTGTATTGAAACTGTGGAATAGTATTACAAATAATACCGTTTGATAAATTATTTAGTATTCAGCATTCTGATTTTGTGATTATTGCACTTTATGTAAGATGTGTTTGTCCTTGTGAGTGGAAGAGACCTTAACTCTAATAGGCTAAATAAAACAAGTAAGTAAATATAATAAAGGATATTACTGTTGCTAACCAAAATTTAGAAATTTCTCAAGAGACAGAATTTTGTTTTGCAATGAAACTCGGCAAGTGTTAATATAATATACGTCCTTGAAAGATATATTAGAAATCAGTGACATCAGACCATCAAGATTGGGGTTTACTTGAAAGCCAAAATTTAAGATCACCCTAGCGGTCGCCATTTTCGATTTTTGCAATGAAACTCAGCATGTAACATCTGGGTAAGAAACATAAGAACGAGTTTGTTAATCAGAAGAATGAGAGCATAAGGAGCGTAGGTTTACCTAAAAGCTCAAATGTTAAACATCGCTCTAAGCAGCCACAATGTTACATACGATTTAATTAATAAAAGAAAGATATATTTCATACATGAGTAAAATCACACTATAAATTCGAATTATTGAGGAATTCTAATAGTACAGTAACTTCCGCGTGACGGCGTTTTCATATTCTGAACGTCTTCTTGGTCTATGTATAATTTTCCAAATTTAAGTCTATCGCTTCCATAACTAAAGAAAATTATCTAATTACCCCTGATTGTCATTCAGAGCAGTTAAATGGAGCGCCCGAAGTTATTTGTTTTAAACATACATATAGACGTTTTGTGCTTGGATTCAATAACAATTAAATTTAGACAGAAATAGTTATGTACGCAACAAGGGAAGTAAATAGTAGGCCTACCATTATTAGTCGAGGAAATGTTTGAGCCCGAGCTTTAGTGACGGCTAGCAAGTAAGTTGGAGACTTACGGCCCAAGAGCTGACGACAATTTTAGGGAAGCTAGTTTTGCTCACGTTGAAATAATAAAAAACAGTGCTATTACGATGGGTGCATCTGGAATGGTGAGTCTGGCAGAGGTCGTGCGGTGATTTCGTTACTGCGCAGCCTATTACATTTGCAAAAAAATAAACCCAAGAAATATATTTTAGGCAATTTGATTTTTTATATGCTATTTTAGTAGCTATATAATTCAGAAATAATACTCCGAGACTATTTTTTAGTTTTAAAGTATGACCTGATCCCTCTGAATTTATTTATAATTAATAAACCCAAAAAATGTACTTTAGGCTTTCTAAAATTGTTATGGTATATTTAATAATCAATTTTAAAAATACATGTATAATCGCCAGACGATTTGAACGGGTTTTAACAACCTCCTGACGTCTGCCGTCAGCTGGTGGGGCACCTGACTCCTCGGGCTGTGATTGGTCGCTGTAAGGCCATGTGACCAATGTTTACCGCGTGATTCGAACTCAGCATACACAACAAAATATTTTGGAGTAGCTAAATTTTCAATAAAACATAAGTATTTTATCTGATAACAACGTGTTATTATTGCGAAAGAAAGACTTGCCATACGAAGCATTGTCTGAGGTATCTGTGGAACGACCGTAAATAATTCATTTTTTACACTATTTTTATTAAAATCATATCTATATTACGGTTTACAATGGTATTAATTTTCTGATTGTTTAAATAAATTTATAAAGGTGATGAATTTAAACTATTCTTCCTTTTCACTGCTTTCCACCGATTCATCCTCTGATAGTTTGTCTTCACTATCTGACAGATCGTCTTCACAGTCCGGTAAGTCAACTTTAACGTCTTGGTTTGCTTCAATGTCCTTGGTATTTTCTTTATTTTCTGAAAAATAATTAACAATTAATGTACAACGAATAATAAAATGATATCTACGTGTATTTTTATGAGTTCTCCCTTTACCATCTTCTAATGCATCCATAACAGAAGGAGGCACACAATCCCCTTCAAGCCAGTAAAATTCAAAGTTTCCATTTAGAAGGTCATAGTAGTCACACAAGTAAGTGAAAAAGTAGCAGTTGTTTTTTGTAATAACATTTTCATCGATGAAATTACAAACTTCTTCAAAACCTTGTTTATGGTATTCTAAATTTTTATGATAATTAGATTGTGGTTTTTCGTGGAATGACTGCAGCGAATTTATGTAATCTTTTCGGCAAATTCGATGAGCTTTTAAAACAGTAGTGTCATCTGATTTAAGGAGTCTTTGATAAACTTCAGTGTCACCAACGAAATTAAGAAAGGCTGAATTCACTGCTTTGAACTCACTTTATCGAAAACGTACAAATTTTGCACAAAAAAGACAAACGTTTTCGTTGTTTGGCGAGACATCTTGTGCATTTTCCAACTGTTGGGTATCGTTTGATGAAACAGAGAGTTCCGAAATATCTTGGTCAATTTGAACATTTTCTTTATTTCCTGGAATCAAAGGTATCTCTGACATCCGTTTTTGCTCCTGTGCACTTTTACTTGCCAATAAAACACCTAAAAGAAAGAAAATATGATGAAAATAAACATTTGACACATATAATAATTTTATTGCAGCCAAATAGTCAGGATTAAAATAGAATACATTTTAAATTTACATATTTGCATATTCACACATTGTTTTTGTTCTTTTTGTGCATAGCTCAATGTGATATCGGTCACACGATTTTTCGCATAGCGTACATTGTCAGTCTTTATTTGCTTCATGAAATTTTGTGTTGTTGCATATCAGGTGGTGGAATCCATGGACTGCCAACCTAGTAATGACGTGTCTCATTTCGAAATTTTCTTTTGTCCACGCACGGTCCACCATTGCCCCGGTGCTGTAGAATTCTCGATGTATTTCTTCTCTTTTTCTGTTCAATGTTGCTAGCAGCTACTCAGATGCGCTGGTGTTGGGTAAGAGTATGCTTGTTTTGAGGTCATCGATGAGGAAAGATTCCTTCGTCAGTCGGTATGCGAGTCTTGAATGTGTTACTTTTGACACTCCTAATACTGCCTTTATATATCTCGCTTTCACCCTTTCTAGAGAGGAAAGATTCTTCATTGTTAAATGTGTCCATATGAGTTCTATGCCGTATGTCAGTATTGGTAGAATTTTTGCTGTAAATAACAGCATTGCCGTCTCTAAGGTGAGGGATCTAATGTTTCTTATTTCATGCATTGCCTGGGTTGTCTTTATTGTGATATGTTTTGTGAAGCATTTCGCGCTTGTTTGTAGCGTGATGCCTAGGTACTTGAAGTCTGGTACTATTTTCAGTTTAGTTACCCTTATGTATATCTCTTCATTTATGGCGGCTCTTCCTCCGTTTCTGAAGATCATTGTGTCAGTTTTTGATGTATTAATGTCCAGCTTGTTCTTTGAGCACCATTTTGCCACTTCGTTTATTGTTTCCTGAAGTGTTGTTATGTCTCTGGAACCGATTACGATGTCGTCCGCATATGCGCACGAGAAGATACCATCTTTTTGGGTAATTCTAAGGATTTCTTCTGTTGCTAGTATAAACAGTAAGGGGCTAAGTGGATCGCCCTGCAGTACTCCATTTGTTTGAATGATCGGTTTTGACATGACGATGTTATCTGAGACATATATTTCATTCCAGCTCAGCAGTGTATTGATGAGGTTCGTCCATATGTTGTTGTTTCCTAGTGTCTCATTTAGTTTTTCTATCACTAGTTGCCTGTGTATTAGATCAAAGGCCTTCGTGAAGTCTATGAAGAGGGTATAAAAATTCTCTCTGTCTTCTAATGCTTCCCAAATATGTTTCAACAAGAGTTCGATTGCGTTTAGAGTTGACTTTCCTTTTCTAAACCCGAATTGATTTTCTGGTAGATGCTCATCTATTTCCTCCCTTATTCGTCCTGTTATTAATTTGGTGAAAATTTTGAAGGGTCAATTTTCCAGAGCGATACCTCTATATTTGTTGGGGTCTTTCGGGTTTCCTTTCCCTTTATATAATACCTTGACAATTGATTTTCTCCATTGTTCAGGTATGGAGGCTGTTTGTATGCATTTGTTGTATAATTTTGTCCAAACCTGGTCTAACAGATGTGCCGTGTCTTTTATGTATTCATTGTATATTCCGTCCGGGCCCGCTGCTTTCTTGTTTTTGGAGTTACATATTGCATATCCAACTTCTTCTGTGGTCAGGGGTATCCAGTTTGTGGGCATTGATGTTAAAATTTCTTGAGGGTTCCTTTTGCCGCAGATTGGTCCCTCTTTATTGAGTATGTTGTTGAAATGCGACTCCCATATTTCCATGTCAATGTAGTGTGTTTGCGCTTGTTTCTTTGGGCGGAGTGCTAAATGTGGGTCTTTCTTGGCCTCCTCCGCTAGCATCCTGCCCTCTTCCTCCAAGAAGGCGCTTTTCTTTTCTTTTATTATTCTCTTGTAGTGTTTCCTCTTCTCGGCGTATGTGAGTAGAAGAGCGTGGTTCTCGGTATTTTGTTTCAGTTGTTGTAAAGTTTCTAAGGTATCTCTTCTTAGTCTGTAGCATTCGTTATCGAACCAGGGTTTTGCTCTTCTTTTGATTTGGTGATTCGTGGCTTGTCTTAGTATTTCGCCTAACATTTGAGTAGCTTCCTCCAGTCTCTCATTTTCTATTAACGTTTCTATCTGCGTTTTTGTCTCTATCTTAGCTTCTACTTTTCCTATGTCTATCTTCCTTGATAGGTGTTGTGTTGTCTCTTCCTGTGTCTTTTCCCATTTACCTTGAATATTTATTTCTAGTGGTATATGTTTCCTTAAAGCCGAGTGGTTTGCATTCCATAATGTAGTTATATTTCCTGTTATAGTACCTTTTGTGAGTGCGATATCTATTGCACTCTTGCCATTGTGAGAGATGTATATAGGTATCTTAGGGTTGTTTAATAATGTGAATCCTTCCTCTTGTAGGTTTTCCAATACCAACTTTGTTTTATAGTTTTGGGAGTCTAGTCTGCAGTTTAGATCTCCCGCGATGATTATTGGTTTGTCCTGCTTGTACTGGGTGATGGTTTGGCCTAGTTCATCCATTATGTCAATTGCTGTCATGTTCGGTTTGAAATATGCTGCTATTATCACTAGGTAGGCCGTTTCGAGTAGTAGGGTGTTTTCCTGTTGTTTTGTTGCTATAATGGGTCTCAGATGTGGTTTTAGTAAGATAGTTATCCCTCCAGATGGTCTGCCTTTTTCGCCTTGTCTAGCCATAAGGTGTGTTGCATAGAAATTTGGGTGTTGCCAGTTCTCTGTTAGAAAGGTTTTGGTCAGGATTGCTATGTCGTACTCTTTTAGGAAATTTTCCGGGCTCATGGTCATTGCACTTTTTATTCCTTCTATGTACCATAATAAGATTTTTAAATTTCCTAGTGCGTCTTTTATGTTTTGGCTGCTTCTTTTTATGAGTTTATTTTGCTCGTTATTTGAGGCCGTAACCTTCATATACCCTTTGGGGCGAAAGGCGCGAAATTTGAATCGCCTGACTATTCCTGTTGGCCAGAAATCCTCTTCATTAACCCTGGTTAGGTAGTCGTAGGGGATACCCACTTTGTTATAGTTATTTGTGATTTCTTCGCAGGTCACATTTTCTTTGATTCCACTTTTAGTTAGGAATTTCTTCATGGCTTCCGGTGTTGTCTGTGGCTTCAGGCGTCCCACGAAGAGCCAGGCTTTCCTGTCTGCAGCTTGTAGGTCTTCATCTCTTGGTCCAGAGCCGCTCACTGAATTTTGTTGTCTTGTTTGCCTTCTTCTGCCAGTTACTTGTGTCCATTCCCCCTCGTTAGTATCCGATTCTGGGTTGTAGTCGTGTTCACGCGATTCCTTACGAGATGGAGGTGGCTGTTCTTTATTTGTTTTTCTGTTGTAGGTCTCTGTTATTACTGTTTGTATGTGATCTTGGTCTACTGTCGGCGTTTGGTAGTTGCCTTCAATTTCTGCCTTTATCATGTTCCTTATATTGTTAGTAAACATATCGATCATTTCATTCATCTTCATTGCAACACTGTTCATGATTTTCTCCATTGCAACACTGTTCATGATTTTCTCCTCTAGTGGAATGCTAGTTGAGATCTGGCTGCTGTTGTGGTTTCCAGTCTCGCCGCAAGTTGTCGGTAGTGGTTGGTGGTCACGTGGTGTTTCTTCCTTACTGTCACTAGATAGCGCCACCTGTCCCGCTGCCAAACTGTCCTTTCCCTCTGCCGACACATTTGCTTCGTTCATGTATACATTTTCTGATTCATTTGGTAGGTTATTTTTCTCGGGATTTACCCTATTCTGCTTTTCTCTTATTCTACTGAAATATTCATCCAAGGTACTCACCGCATTTAATAAATCTTCCTTCACATCTTTCTTCAGATATCCATTTATTTCTGCTATACTTTTCAATTTTTGCAGAGCGCTTTCTACATGTGTATTTACTGCGATCGCCATTTTGGTTCTTTCAATTTGACACATATTAAGATTTGTGTTTTTAATATGACTTTGTCGAAAGTATTTAGCGTCATACGAATATAAATGCAGATTATACTGTATGAAAATACAGAAAAAATGTACAATTTAACAGCTAGTGTCCTTGTTTAGGATAAGACTAAACTATACTTGGTCCACTTGGTCTTGACGAAAACCATAGGAATTCAACGTTAGAAAGACTCACAAAATTTTGAAGGGAAAGTAATGCAAACCCCAATACTCAGGTGTAAAAGAAAGGTAGCATAAAATTCAGCTTGGGAGACGGTCACTTTATTCACTTCTACAATTACTAACTTTATAATATTTATTTGAGGTAATGTTTATTTTAATCGCATATAATGTAATTATAATGTAGTGTATTTTACCTGATGATGATGTTGATGGTTTAGAGTGTGTGCTTCACGATTTCAGAACGTGCTGCTTCATCAAGCTGAACATTTTCGATAGCACTGAGCATGATACCCTTCAGTCGGATTGATATCAGCAGGTAGAATCACGTCACTGAATTTTAAATTGTTTTGTTGGTGAATTTGTAAAACGTATTTACACTTTCGTAGTCTTTCTTCATTAAAAATAATCACTTTATTACCAGTGTCTTTCTTACAAATTACACAACTTCAAAGTTTTTATCCATTATGATTATTCACTATATAATCTTAAAATTAGTAGTCACTAAAATATTTGATATCACTAGAAAGATACTAAACGCTTTTAACGATATACGCATATATTTGGTCCATATTTATATATATATATATATATATATAAATTAATAAATCATAATACCCAGGACGACAAAAATTGAAGTAAAAACTTTTATAAAACTTTAAAAGAAATCCAACTAATTTCCCACGTGGTTATATTATATATACTCGTTATGAAAAATTAAATACTCGAAACTATGATATTGTGTGTGCTGAGTTCGAATCACGCGGTAAACATTGGTCGCATGGCCTTACGGCAGCCAATCACAGCCCGTGGAGCCTGGAACCCCGCCAGCTGACGGCAGACGTCAGGGGGTTGTTAAAAACCGTTCAAATCGCCTGGCGATTAAACATGTACTTTTAAAATCGATTATTAAATATGACATAACAATTTCAGAATGCCCAAAGTATATTTTTGGGTATATTAATTGAATAAATTCGGAGGGGTCAGGTCATACTTTAAAACTCAAAAAATAGTTTGGGAGTATTATTTCTGAATTATATAGCTACTAAAATAGTAAATAAGAAAAAAATCAATTTGCCTAAAATATATTTTTTGCAAATGTAATAGGCTGCGCAGTAACGAAATAACCGCAAGACCTCTGCCAAACTCACCATTCCAGATGCACCCATCGTAATAGCATTGTTTTTTTTTTTTTTTTTCATATTTCAACGTGGGAAAAACACCTTCCCTAAATTTGTCGTCAGCTCTTGTGCAATTACTTCCCGATTTGCATATATAATTGTGTTCAGTCCTATACTAATAATTATGTTTAATTTTGATATTTAGTGTGAATTTATATCTTGGTTTGAAGAGTTCAATTGTTTGATAACAAGGGAATGTTGATAAAAACAATTGCAATTGTTTATTGCTGTCTGAATTGTGACGGACATTTTAAATGACAGTTTCAGATTCAAATTAATTACAGATATGATTAATTGTGGCTAATGTTAATAATTGCAACAACTGTTCAATCACTATAAATTATAATTATTGAAGTAAGAAATAAATGTGATACAATAAAATATTTTATTACTCACTAAAATTTTTAATAGATAACATTTTTTACATTATTATGTCAATTACTTTTCTTCTCTAGGGAAGTAAGTTGTGCTATTACATGCCGTTGGCAATGGATACCAGGGCCTCTCAGGTATTTTCCTAAAAAACAAAATTATAATTAGGCCATTATAAGTATAGGAGTGAACAAACATATTTCTGTTAGATTTGAAAAACAGAAGACATTTTCTAAATCAAAGATACCACTTTAAGCTTGGAAATTACTCAGTTTAAAAACTTAGAAAAGCTTTCAAGATTAAAAAATTGCAAACGACTATCTATGTTGAGTAGAATTTTGTGAGCAGAAGCACTTCAGAGGGGAAAATACATCATGCATAATTCTCATTATACATCCTATGAACGCAGAGCGCGTAGCTGTAGCGAATAAAATGCCAGCAATATTTTCCACATTCCTTCATCGCTCCATAAAAAAATATATATATTGAGCTCGATTTTAACATTTTTGTTTCTATGGCTAAACGAAATATTAATTAAATTACTCTATTATAGCTGCTCAAAACTTGATGTATTAGTACTGAAGAGTACAGGAATTGACATTATGACTAGGTTTACTTTCGCAGATATTTGATGTGCGTAAAAGTTGTGTCAAAATAATTAACTACTGGTTTATCATAATTTAAACACAATAATAATAATAATAATAATAATAATAATAATAATAATAATAATAATAATAATAACAATAATAATAATAACAATAACAATAATAATAATAATAATAATAATTTCATTAGGAATTTCTCTAAAATACTGTAGTTTTCCTACAAACTCATTGAAATTTTGCTCCTCCATACATCCCTATTCTCTTAATCATTCTCTGTTAATCCTCTCGACACTATACTCATAAGCACTCCTTGAACCCCTTTCTTCTGTTGCCGTCCGCTTCAAATTTTAATATAATCTTAGGTATCCCATCATCTGACATCTTCTTTACGTGATCAAACCATTTCAGTCTGCTTCCTTTAATAACATTTATAACATCCATTTGAACATCCATTATTTCTCTGATTTTAGTATTCCTAATTATTTCTCTTCTTGAATTTCTAGAAGCACTCCTCCTGAAGTTCATCTCTGTCACCGATAGCTTATAGGCTTTCTCTTTGCTTAATGTCCACATTTCCGCACCATACAATAATAATAATAATAATAATAATAATAATAATAATAATAATAATCATCATCATCTTCAAGGTATGGACCTGTTGGCCCGTTCCGCTCCCCGGCGCACTACATGCCGACTAAGACGCCACCAAACGAAGTTTGTGAATTTGATTGTGAGTGGATAAAAAAGCTGAGATAAACTTCTATAACAGCTTTAGAAATATGGGATGACATGAAAGAATTATTTCGTGGGGCTGTACAACTGGCGCTGATATATTTGCCTATTAAGCAACGTCGGTTGTTTTCTGAGGCTGGGACCACGAATACCCAAGGAAGAAACCGCTTACTAGGCACAAAATTGTCACAATTGTCGTTTTTAAATTCTATTTTTGAAAAATAAATGTTAATAAACACTTCCAACATTATTTTTTTGTTTTTAATTTTTTTACCAAAAGATGGAAAAAAAACATCGATATACCGTTCATCGATGTTTTAGACATCGGCATTTTATATTTGAAAAATCGATGTTTTTTATGAGCGATGTTGCATCCCTAGACACGACTACAACTCGTTCGGCCCTCGCACCTCCTTATATATACGAGGGGGTGGAATAATTTGGAAACATGTGGAGACATTTCTCCACTAAAAAATTGAAGAACAGACGCACGTGGAAATTTCTCCGGGCTCACTGATTCGTCAGTTAACGAATTTCCGCCTAAGATACAAGGCGAGACTCGACTACTCCTCGCCGCCGCGCCTCCCGCAAAATTCAAACCCCAGCCGATAATGCGTCACAATATTAAATAATAATCTTGTATAGCAATACCATACCAGACACAGTATAGCGACTGCAAGACACAAAATGGACGACTCGAAGTGTTTTTTCCAGTTATTTAAGTTGGAATATTATATACACAATATTTTTTATTTTCAGGGCAAGCGGATCCTACATCGAGCCCTTCAAGTGTGAAGAACGACTTGACTGTAGAAACGATGTAAACAACACTTGCATGGGCGAGGGACGGGAGCAATAGAAACGCCATGTACAGTTAGGAGATGCAAAAATACAACACACAATTCCAATTATACAAAAAAAACTAAACACTATGCAGTATTGTCGATGCACACAGAGAAACAAACATAAACAAAACAATGTACACTTTCTAAGTCCACCAATACCTGAAATACGTGTATCAGAACTGAAATGAATGTTATCCCCTGAATGTATTACACAGATGTATAGTAATGGCACGATACTACGCAGGACCGCATTCTACTCCCCACCTCTCTCACTATTCCGCCTAGTACCTAACATGTAGCAGTAATATAATGTACGGTTAAAAACTATAATATAGTTACCTTGTAGGTCCGTCTCCTCAACTTAAGTTCTTTTAAAACTCTGTAGGCCTTTCGGGACTAGTCCCATCATCAGCAGAATGCATTAGGTCCGTTCTTGTTGACCCTTGTTGAAGCACTGACTTGGTTGTGAGAATTTTGTACAGAGAATTGTGTGGATTAGGTGTGTATTCATTGAGAATCAGGTTGCTGTTGATTTCTCTTAGGATTGCGATTTCCTCCAGTATATTTATTCTCATTGGAATGTTTTCTCTATGTACTATTGTGAGGGTGTTATCGATGTTATGCATATGATGTCCAGCTTGAATTACATGTTTTGCGTAACTTGATTTTCCTCCATTGTAAACGAAATCTCTGAAATGTTCCTTGAATCTAATGTTGAAGCTTCTGTTAGTTTTCCATGTAGCGTTTGATTGGCGTCGAATCCCATATATATATATATATATATATATATATATATTGTCCATTTTGCAGCAAGGGAAACAGTGGTTATTAAAGGTACACAATATCCTGTACATAGCTTAGCACACATTTGCAATAACTATACAGTAGAATATTTTACTGGCCAATACCTAAGTCAATATTAAATGATTTTAGCTATAGGATGTGGTGCAGGATGAATTAATTAATAAAAGTGATATCATATGTTAATGGATTGTGAATATCTCTGTTTGATGTATGTCGTTACAGGAACAACAGCGATGTCCATCAACTGCAGCTTTCATCCTACACATCTACTGTGCGATATAAACCTGCACTGCTTCAAGTGTGGGAGTACTCATGCCAGTTCATAGAAACTTCAGCGCAATATTAAACGACACTCTTTAATTAGGGGAAATTATGGACTATCTGACAACACTGTTCTCATTTAAGTTTTGGCAATAGTTCTCAGTAATATTAAAATAAATACCCTAGTATAATGACGTTTAGTGCACCATTCATATTGCGCAGAATCAAATAGGCAAAGATTTTTTATTTAAGTTTTACCTCAAGATGTTTCAACATCTATGACTAAATCGCCATCTTGAACCAGCAGTTGTCAACACAACTGTTCTCTATATTAGTTATATTTTGAGAAAATACAGCTTTTATAAAATCTTAATTAATGATGACTTGATGACTAACAAGAGAGATTATTGTTGAAAATTTACTATCTCAAGCTCTTTTCCATTAAGTCTAGTTTTGTGATGCACATTGTAATTGTTTAAACTAGGCAGTCGTTTACAATTTACAGTCTTTAGCTGTCATTTTTTTCATAAATTGTAAGACCTGGGTTTATGAATTAGTAAATTGCTTAAACCAAGATAAAAAGAGTGGGTTTTAAATATCGAAAACAATATTAAGTAGAGAAGATAAATTTATTAAATTAGACAGGATGAGAAATAGTATTATCAGAGAAAAATGAACTTTAACAAAACAATTATACAGTTTGTGGGAAATAAACAATTACAATGGTTTGGGCACGTGAAGAGGATGAATGAAGATAGCTTTCCAATTAGGAGTTTAGAGTGGATTCCAAATCGGAGGAAAATAAGTGACAGACCTTAGAAGACATGGATTATGGAATTATGAATTTGAAGAAGGATAGGAAACTGCATGATGATGACTAGAAGAAGACATGAATGGATTAAAAAAAAAACTTAATATTGGGCACCGTAAGATTTGTATATATATATATATATATATATATATTCAACCTGCAGGAAGAAGAAGACCAGGACGTCCACTCAAAAGACTTCTGGATGGTGTTTCTCTTGAGGCCGAAACAGGTCAACAAATGGCCTAAATTCGTGAATGTACTATGATGATGATGATGATATATATATATATATATCTTCTTCTTGTAAGCCCTTGTTTTCCTGAACGAGATTTAGGCGCACTCTCCATACAGGCAAGAATTTTAATCATACTAATTTCGTACACTTGTTTTCGTATAGATGTCATTGAAGTGGACCATGGTCAGCGTTCCGCCTCACAGTGACATCTAAGGAAACCAAGGTAGTACTAGGACGGGAAAATTCGGTAAATTTTTCTTAGGCTTAATGATCTTTTACGAGCCTGAAAATCTCCGGGCTCGGGACCCACGGCTTAAAGTCCCTCCCGTAGGACTTGCTCCTTGGATTTTTCCGTCCTAAAAAGTCTATTGACCCCGGCCGGGTTTGAACCCGCGACCCCCCGGACTAGAGGCAAGAAGCATAACCTTTAAGTCCACCGCGGCCAACTTGTGTATATATATATATATATATATATATATATAAACCTATTAAATAATAATAATAATACATAAATCCATTGCTTTTTTTTTTCTTCTTAAATGTTTTCCTATAAGGATGGGAAATTGGGGTTGTTACTATATGAGAGGAGAAAATATTACGAATATTTGAGAATAAAGGTTTTAGGAAAAATTAGGGACCAAAGGTAGACGAACACACAAGAGATTGGAGAAGACTACTGACCAGTGAGCTACATGATCTTTATAGTTAACCAGATGTAATAAGAAGCCTCCTAGACTACGAGGGTAGGCATGTGACACGAATGGGTAATAAAAGAGGGGCATGAAAACTCCTTGTAGGTAAACCAGAGGTAGACCAGGAATGAGGTGGGAGAATAATATTAACAATGATTTGAGGGAGGTAAATTATACAGGGTATGATTTAAAAACATTTCTTCAGGATAGGAATATATGGAGAGATTTTATCAGCGGAGCCATGAACCTATGGGTTCCATTATGACATTAAGTTAGATAGTTAGATGGCTTTCCTAGATTGAGGAAAATTTGATGCTGCAGCAACGAGTTAGTAATAAAAAATTGTTGTTGGCGCATCGCGGAGATGTGAATCTAGTTAAAGAATGATAAGGTTTGGAAAATACGTATTTTAAATTCTCACAAATTGGAACCTGGTTTTCACGATCAGACACACAAAATAAACTATTAAACCAACTTTACAAAATTATTAATCTTGACAATTTTTAACGATCCTAAATCACTAAATTTAATATAAAATATGAGTTAATGAAAACAGATATATTAAACTGGAATTTAATTTCTTGATGTATTTAACGAAAATAAGTTTACAGGCCAGAAAGAAGAAGACTTATCTGAGGTTTGAATCTGAATGAATTTTAATTTCAGGAAGCACGATATAACGGACTGAAACATTCTAATGTTTCTGAATCTAAAGCCCTTTAATTAAACAAAACATGCGATCCAGTGTTTAAGCCTCTATTACAAAAGGCCGAATGCAGTTGAATCCTCGGATATACTCTAATTTAAACGAGCGTCCAAAACTAGTACAATTCCTATTTCGTTTACATGTTACTCTACTGAAGGAAAAATCCGTATTAAAGCAGTCTACATAATAATTTAATTCGTGCATACAGACGGGATTGTTCTGCTCGTAATTACATACTAATCTACAGTGTAATATTTTACAACACACTCAGAACGAAAGCCCAGAAATTCTAGGAAAACATAAAAATATAATAAACTAGGATAGCGATAATACATTCCTGTACAATGTTCACGATATTATAATCAAAGAAAAGGGATTGAAAATAATATAATATTTCTAAAATAACAAAAACACAGTAACGAATCAATAGGTTTTGGAGTCACTAAGCTGATTGATGAAGCCAAGAAGACTGGGATAAATAAATATCCAAACCAACGGTGGGCAATCAGCTAGTAGTCTAATAAAATATAGAACATATAGACTACACGCAAGCAGATACGATCTTATATATGTCGAATTAATGAGTTTGGGAACTGAAAATTGTTTAAACATGAAATTACGTAGATACAAATAACAGAAAATCTTAAAAATAGGTATGAAAACCATCGTTTACCAATGAGTTTATAATCAGTATTTTGACACTGTTGCAAATAAACTGTCACAGTATCCTTTATTTCTTAGACTTAACTTTGTTTTATCATTAGACTTTAACATTGTTGTGTGTACAGTCAACATCAAAACCATATTATACATTTTTTAATTAATTTTTGTCTGAAGTGTGTTACATTTCTGATGAAAATTATACATTTTTAGAAACTGTACATAATTTTAATTTCAAGACTGAAAATGTTTATTTATATGAAAAGGAGAGTCCATAGGTTTTAACCTAAAACGAATGCTAACGAAACAGCTGACAGGTCAGTGTCAAGATATGAAAAACCTTTTTTCCCATAATAAAGGTTGCGTCTTCGAAATTTCGTACTTCGAATTTTCCAACTGTTTGCAAACAACCGATTCCGGATGTCTGGCAAATAAGTCGTAAAATAGTTTTATTTGGCCTACTATATTTCTGGTGAATTTCTTTTATAACCTTTTCAGTCCTGAATTATAAATAAGATTATAAAATATTGTGTTTCCACCGCTGGTGGTCTCGTGGTAGCGTGATGCCTTGTTACGCAACGGGGCCAGATTTCGATCCCTTGGTCAGGACACGTTTCCTGGATGAGGTACTTTCGGTTTTTTTTAATTGTCGGACAAATGCAGGAAGCTTTCAGGTCCAAATGGTCCACGAACATTATTTGGTCATCATTATCACATCCACCTCGTTTGTATAAGTTTAGGATTAAGACCTTCCCTGGCACATGATTACCATCATCATATTCATCATCGATCACATCATCGGGACAGTGTAACTCCGCCTTCTACAATATCGGCGTTGCCAGGAGAGAATACCAGACATGTAATGACGACCTGGTGGTATTAAATATAAATCATATATTATTGTTTTAATATATTTATATTTCCATTGAAAGAGTAATAAATGAATGATCAACTATAAATTAGAATTGCCAACAAGCATGATGTTAGCCAATTAAGAAAAAAAACTTTGATGGCTTCATCAATGGTAACTCTGTAGATCGCGTGTGTTCCGCGAGAAGTAAATATCCCGCTGTTCAAATGAGTTTACCACACCTGCTATATAGTTATGAAGCTATTTATTTCAGACTAAGTTAATCTGACTTACCATATGCTGGCTAAAGTTAAGCATCAGTAAAATCTCTCTATAAGGGTCGGTTTCACCAACAGAGGTAACTGTATTAAAGCAGTTTTCCCCATGTATAATGCATAGATAAAACTGGCGTAATACAGTTACCTCTGTTAGTGAAACCGACTCTAAGACTTCTCTTATTAAGTGATCATCAAGTTTAACGATCGATTTTCTAGGAACATACCCTATAAAACCAATTATTAATTGATATCTCCTCCCTACTAACTACAAACATATACAGAGCAAGTCAAAATGAAGGACCCGATTTCACTAATTCTTCTCTTCTTCTTCTTAAAGTTAATTTGAAGGATTTTCATCCTGTTTATTTCCAAAACCACTCCTCGGAGGAAGATGTATTGGATGTGCATCCACTGTCTATCCATCTCTTGGCTGATCTTCCTCTTGTTCTTCTCCCGTCCATTGGTCTATCTTCTTTAGCTCTTTTCGCAAGCCGGGTTTCTTCCATTCTTTCTATATCACCCTACCAATATTTTCGTCTATCTATAATAAATTTGGATATGTCTTGAATATGACATTTGTTCCTAATTTCTGTGTTGTGTATTTTATCAAATAATGTTTTCTCCTGAATAGTTCTTAAGATTTTAATTTCGCATGTGCTTATTATTTATTTAGTTTTTGTTGTGTCAGCCCTAGTTTCCGCTCCAAATTCGATAACTGGTCGAACTATTGCCTTGTATATGCGAGGTTTGCTTTCTATTGACATTTGTTTGTTGCGCCAAATTAAATCTTTCATATGCCCTGATATTTGTGCTGCTTTATCAGCTTGTTTCTTTACATATTTTATTACATTTTTAGTGTTTGTTATTAATACACCTAAATAATTCAATTCTGACACTTGTACTACAATTTTTCTTCCCTCTTCTAATTTGCAACTTACTGGTTCTTTTTATATTGTTAAGCATTTTGTCTTATTCGTGTTCATTTCCATATTGTTTTTTTTGGCATTTATATTAAATTGATGTAAAGATCTTTGTAAATTATCTTCAGATTCTGAAAGGAGAACGACATCATCTGCGTAACATATTGAGTGAAATCTAGTGCTTCCCATTTTATAACCCAAACGTGGTGGTAAGTTTTCAATAATTTTATCCGTTATAATATTAAATAAGAATGAACGTAAATAGTCACCTTGCCTGATGCCCTTTGTGAGGGCTATATCTTCAGTTTGCTGTTCTTTTACTTAGATTACAGTTTTGCAGTGTGTGTTAATTGATATTATTGCTCTAATCTGTTCATTAGAAATTTCATTCTCTCTCAATATATGTACAACATCTTCAAGCTGTACTCTATCAAAAGCTTTCTTCATATCTATGAAACATTGAATTCGCATGATTTTTCCACAATTTGTCTAACTATGTAAATTGCATCTAATGTGAATCTATTTTTCCGATATCCTTGTTGTTGTTCTTTAATATGGATTAATGCGTTTAATATATTGTTTAATATTTTTGTGAATAATTTTAGACAACTAATAAGTAATGTAATTCCACGATAATTTTCTGGTTTAGTTTTATCACCCTTTTTAAATATTGGGATAGTTATACTCGATGTCCATTCTAGTGAGGTGGTACCACTTATTACGATATTTTGGAATAACTTCTGTGGTTACTTTATCAGTTGTATTCCTCCATATTTCAACATTTCATTTGTTATCGTATCAGGACCTGCAGCCATTCGATTTTTCAATGTCTGTACTGTGTCAGTTACTTCATCTATTGTTATTTCAATTAATTCATCTTATTTTTGATATTCATAAACATCCTGATTGTTTCCTGATTATTTTCTTCTTGTTTATAATAGTTCCTGGAAATAATTATTCCATTCTTGCATTGTCAATTTGTTTGTGTGTACTATCCCTAATTTCCATTTTATTTCTTCTTAATGTTCCCCATATTTTTCGCTGGCCTCCATATAGATCGTATTCCATATCTTTGGAATATTTTCCCCAATAATCTTGCTTAATTTTTCTAATTTTAGCGTTTGCTATATTGCGTTCTGTTGTGTATGTTTTCCAAGATTCGGGGATTTTGTTTTTCAAAAATTGTAAATATTTCACTAATTAACTTCGTGAATTCCAATGAACGTATAATATTATGAAACAAGTGTTTTAAAAGGTAAACTCTCAAAATGTAGTTTCTTTGCAGTTTCCGTATTCGCTCGCAAGATATCATCAGAGCCAGAGGTTGTGAATTTCTGGGGGATCGACCTCGTCCCTCCGACTTCGGCCCGTGTGATTTCTTCATGTGGGGTTTTGTACAGGATCATGTTTACGTACCACCACATTCAACAACACTGGATAACCTATGTTCCCACAACACAGTAGCCACTGGTGATATTGACCGCAACATATTACAGAATGTTAGGCAGGATATTGAATATCTCTTTGATGCGTGTCGTGTTACGCAAGATGCTCACATAGAACAATTGTGATGTGTTTGAAAAAACACTCTGAGAATTTACCTTTCTAACTACATGTCGCACAATAACACATATATGCATTATATTCATACAATAAATATCTGAAATCGGGTCTTTCAATTTGACTTGCCCTGTAATATTTGATTAAATTGAATTCCTATTGAGAGACCGAAGTGGAAATCGCATAATATATTTGATGTGAGGGAAACATGCGAAACCAACTGAACCCAGTCAGGAATTGAGCTACATTGTACGGCAGTATGCCTTTATAAATGCTTATTGACACAATACAACCAATTATACAATGTCTGAGAATGTTCATTTTCGCTCGTACGAAATGATACGAAATGTACATAATGTATTTAATAATCTACATTACATGTTGAAATAGCATTAATACTGCGTTTTAAAAGCTGATGTACATTGTATACAATTTTTGTTAAAGTTTATATGGACAATAATGTTATTCTCCCCACTAAATGACTGCCCTTTTTATGACATTTTTTTCCTTTTATCTTCTAAATATAAAACACTGGTTCTTGTAAATGTTTTGTTTGGTAGCGAAATATGGACATTGCAACAAAATATACTTAGATCTGCTAAAATGAGATAACTTCGAAGGACTGCAGGATGCTTACTACAGATTATAAAAAAATGAAGATATCATAGCTGAATTACATATGGAACCTTCAGAAAACAAAATTTCTGATTAGGCCCTATAAGTCAAGATGGATGCAACATGTTCATCGAATAAAGGATCACAGGATACCCAAAAATGTTAAGCTATCAACCTGCAATAAGAAGAAGACCAGTACGTCCACTCAAAATACTTCTGAATGATGTTCCTATTGAGGCCGAAACCAGTCAACAAATGGCCTAAATTCATGAATGTACGATGATGATGATTACTTCTAAATAGGTTTTTCTGTATCGCACGATGCAGTTTTGCGTGTAGGGTGAATTTGAATCACAAAGCTCCAATTTTAAGAGTTGTACACTATCGTTTAGATACTGGGGATCAAATACAAATGCTTTTTTTAACATGCAATTTATTTTTAGGATTTATTAGAATATTCTGTATGTTGTAATTTAAAAACAAATGGACGTTTTATTTAATACTAGCAGATTACTACTAATTATACCGACGTTCTTGGCATCAATCAGCTTAGTAACCCCAGAAACTATGGTTTCGACACTATTCATGATGAATTGGAAAATAGTGTTAGCCCTTCTCACTCCCTCCTCTTCCTTAGGTGCGGTGAAGGCCAAACATGGTCTTAAATGACGTATAAATTATCAGAAATCGGACAAGAAGTCTCTAAAGTAATTTCGGTCATTTTGGACATTTTATTTTCACTCCTTTTCATCCCCTTAAGAATGTAAGAGTCAAACTTGAGCTTAAATAATATGAGAACTTTCTTTTCGTTTTAACAGGTTTTAAATATGTACAATCTTCCTGTGTCAAATATTATTTTTTTATTCTCTTCGTGACTTCCCAGTCACCATCCTGCAGTCCCCTGTCCTTCATCAAATTCATAATTCAAAATATCCGTGACTTCTTAGGCCTCCGATTTTGAATCCACTTCAACATTAGGACTTTCACTAATCAAATTAGCGATACCGAAAACTATAAATTCCACATCAATTTCAACTACTTTCATTTTCTTATTTCTCACCACTTCTCACCTTCGTTTAACCCCATAGGTGTTAAGGTGAATATGGCTTTTATATCACCTGGAGTGTCAGTAATTAGCTTCATAACCAAAATAACTAATGCCGAACTTTTTTTAATTTTATTTTTCACCCTTTATCACTCTCTCGTCCCTCTTTACCGGTCGGGATTGAAAATTTTAATTGTTAGATTAATTAAATTAATTTAATTGTAACTTTTGAATCTCGGGTCCGGAACGGCAGATGATGTTCAATTTTTATTCGTCAGATTGTGCAAACCAGATTTCTTCATTAACATTAATATCCCTGAGCAGGCGAAGCAACAAATCTCATCTATACTTTTTTATTTTCATATTATAAAGTAAATTATAGCATTTAGTCTTAATTATTATTTTAATTTAGACTTACAACTAACAATAATGATATAAAACTTATAGATAAGTCGAATGTGGACTCAAATTGTTCAGGAAAATAATTGTAATCTAAAGGTCATATCAATAAACCGATATCTGTAACCATATCACGACCCAATAAACTGCCAGTACCTATGTACCATTTGATATGCCATTTTATATAAAGCTAAATTAGACCCATATATTAAAAAAGGTAAATATTGCTTTAAACGAGGCAATTTGTATATATTACCATACACGAAGAGCAGAAATGCGTCTGTTGTCTATTTACCGCCAACCACTAAATTCCAGGTATGCCAATCCAAATTTTTTCGTTGAATTGTCTGACTCGTTGGCAGAAATAAAATATAGGTTTCCGAAAGCGGGAATAATCATTTTTAGGGGACTTAAACTGTAGGATTGGGGAGGAAAATATCACTATAAAATCAGAAGATAATGAAACACGGGGTGAGGGTAGGAGAAGCAAAGATAAGATTATAAATTCAGAAGGAAACCAATTGTTAGCTTTTTGAGATGCATTTGAACTTGAAATTCTGAATGGGAAATATGGGGAAGATAATAATGGAGAACTGACATTTATTAATATAAATGGAGGTAGCGTAATCGATTATTCAATATGCACACAAGACACGATTCCAGTCCTAAATAATTCCTGTATAGTTTCCAGAATCGAATCACACCACTTACCAAACAAACTTATTTTAAATATGAAAGGTATTAGTGAGACAGTTAATGATAAGGTGGAAACAATATTGCGGCCAATTACACGTTTCAGGTGGATCGAGGATCGGAGAGAAGAATTTATCAGGAGTTTGGAAACGCTAATACAGGATCTGCAATTAAATGACCTTAGCGGGGAGGAAATTATTAAAATTTTGACAGAATCTTTACAAAAAGCAGGGGAAAAATTCAAGGTTAAATGCGCAATGAACCAGAAGGACAAAGGGTGGTACAATAATGCATATAGAAAGAAGAAGAAGTTTGTCGAAAGTAGTCTTTTAAAGTTTAGAAAAGAAAGCACAGATGAAAGCAGAAAAAATTATGCGCCAGAGAGAAAGGAATATAACGAATTATTGGGAGAAACAAAACTAGCATGGCAAAATAAGAAATCCGAAGAAATGAGAGTCGCGACTGAAAGTGGGAACATTGCGGACATATGGAAAGCGATAAGGAAACTCAAAGTAAAGTCCATAAATCGGACAAGAATAACGCCCGGGGAATGGAGAAGTTACTTTGATAGGGTGCTGGGAAATGAGAGGTTAAGATATAATCAAGGAAATATAGTTGAGATCCCTGACCCAATTCATATTCAATTACTGGATCAGGATATTTCGAAAAATGAAGTGGTTTCTTCCATTAAATGTTTAAAGAACGGTAAAGCACCTGGAATTGATGGAATACCAGGGGAATTCTTGAAAAATATTATATCATCCAATAAATTATTAGACGTTTTGAAAACTGCGTTCAACAAACTTTTTAATGGAGGAGATTATCCGGAGGCCTGGGCGACAGGTGTCATCCAACCGCTATACAAAGGGAAAGGTGGGACACAGATACAAGAAAGTTATAGGGGAATTTGTCTCTTGTCAGTGTTCGGAAAAATATATTGTAAAGTACTATACGAACGAATAAGACAATGGGCTAAAGAGAACAATGGGCTCTCAAAATATCAGGCAGGTTTTAGAGAAGGGTACTCCACGGTGGACAACGTATTTGTTCTGAGAACATTAATTTATGACAATCTGAAAATGAAGGGGGGTAAATTATTTTGTGCATTCATTGATTTTAAGATGGCATTTGATGCTGTGGACCGAAGCGCAATTTGGGAAAAATTAAATCGGAACGGAATGCCTCATGCAATGATACATGCTTTAATGTCAATTTATAAGTATGTTAAATTTTGTATAAGAGTAGACCAAGGGCACATCATAGAGAGCAGTGAAGCCAATCGTGGAGTGAGACAAAGTTGCATTTTATCACCAAAGCTATTTGATCTATTCGTTGATGATATTGTAGACGTAATGCTAGAACGAGACATTGAGGCTCCGGAGATAAGAAATGTTAAAGTCCCAGTCCTGTTGTATGCAGATGATTTAATTATCTGTTCCAAGACAATCAAGGGATTGCAAAGAGGTCTTGACCTATTGGAAATATACTGTAGGTATTGGGGATTGACTGTAAATGTTAGTAAGACAAAAACAATGACCTGTAAACATGGGACGGTTTATGGTAGAGCAGAGGAATGGTAATACAGAGATCAAGTACTTCAAAACGTGAAACATTTTGAATATCTTGGTACGACGTTGAAAATGAATGGAAAGTGGAAAAAACATATTGATATAGCATTATTTAAAGGGAGGGGACAACTTAACAGTGTACTCGGTATTCTGGGTCGAGTGCCTGATATTCCAGTCAGCACATTAGAAAAAAATGTATGGAGCGATGGTCAGGCCAGTAATGCACTATGGTAGTGAGATTTGGGGTTTCCAAAGAACGGAAGTACTAAATAAGGTATATACGCATTTTCTAAAATATATTACAGGACTTAGTAAGGCTGTTTCTAACTGTGGAATTTTACATGAATTCCGGTCATTCCAGGACGACATAAACTGTAAAATTCGTGTACTCAAATACTGGTTGCGAGTAATCCAAGGTGAAGAAACAATGCTTAGAGCAATTTGTTACGACCACCAAATTAAAAACATAGATGTTAAATTTTGGGCAGACGAGGTTAGGAGAGAACTCCAAAAGATTGGGATGGGCTGGATATGGGAAAAAGGGACTGAAAATCGCAAGAACGTATGGAGAAAAATAAGGAGGAGGTACTTAGATATAAACCAACAAGATACTTTCGCCGAATGTACAGGAAAATGCTCACTGTGTTTACAAAGATACCTAAAACACGTCTGGGGAAAAGAATCGTATATACTCAACCTAGGATTTAAAGAGAGATCAGGGCTTGCTTGGTCTAGGCTAGGGGCATGGAAATTTCTAAAAAATAGCGACGATCACGATATGCGAATATGTCCAATGTGCGGGAACTTTGAAGATGAGATACATATATTAGGAAAATGTAATGATTTAGAATATTGGAGACGTTAGTTATTACCGGAAAGATTTCTAAATTCAAATCGGGAAAGATTGGCATGCTACGAGTTATTGGTAAATACAGAAAACTGGATAAACCTCGGTAAATTTCTGGACAAAACGCGGAAAATAAGAACAACACTCATTCATGAATAAATATATGTTATCAAAATGCAATACCATTAATTCTTAACAATTATATATAAATTAATTAGTGTATAATGCAATTGCGTTATTATTTAATTGTAATATTATTGTGTTTTCTTTATGTAATTGTAATGTTAATGCTTTTTTATTGTATAATGCAATTGTGTTATTATGTGTTTTCTTTATGTAATTGTAATGTTAATGCTTTTTTATTGTATAATGCCATTGTGTTATTATTTAATTGTAATATTATTGTGTTTTCTTTATGTAATTTTAATGTTATTGTTTTTTTTGTTGTTTATTTTTCTTTACACTAGTACCAATTATTACTTTATTGTAACGGACTGTCAACAGCACGTACGGCTTACTGCCCGTGCGACCCATATTTGTAAATAATATTGTAAATATCTTACGTTTTGTCTAATAAAGTCCTTCTACTACTACTACTACGACCCTTTTCCATTATGAACAACATACAAGGTACATATGTTAAGAGAAAATAGAGTCAAATACCTATATCAAACAATAATGAATAAATAAGTAGAGGAAATAAATGATGAAACATCTATCTATCTCTATCTTCGGGTTTTTACAGCTGCTGCCGTCTTCCCGTGCCAAACCTCCAAAGCCTACGGTCTTGGGCATCTTCGATGCTTAGCCCTCTAGCTTGCATTACTGTCTTCATGTTTTCCTTCCATGTTAACCTTGGTCTTCCTCTTTTCTTCTTTCTGTTAGGATGCCATTCATATAGTTGCTTCGGCCATCGCTCATCTTCCATTCTTAAAACATGTCCTAACCACTTTAATTCCTTTTCCTCAATTCTTTCAATTATGCTTTCTTCTGCTTCCATTTTGTTTCTAATTTCCTTATTTGTGACACGTTCTAATTTAGACTTTCTGGCACTTCTTCGTAAATAATCCATTTCTAGAGCTATTAGTCTATTCTTGTAGTACTTATTGATTGTCCATACCTCACTTCCGTACATTGCAACAGATTCCACCAATGTTTTACCAATATATTTTTTTGTGTCTTTCCAAATATGCTTATCCCACCATATGGAATTTAATGATGATATTATTTTGCTACTCAATTCAATTCTATGTTTTATGTTCTCTTTGCCTATACCTTCGATGTTATCCATAATCATTCCCAAATATTTAGTTTGTTTCACTTGCTTTATTTGGATTCCATCTTCCAATACTAAGTTTTCTCTTTCATTGCTATTTATTGCCAGATATTCTGTTTTTTGTAACTTTACTGTGAGACCCCATGATTCATATGTGCTTTTCAACCTTTTTATCATGAATTCCATATCAAAATTGTCTTGCGCTAAAACCAGTTGATCATCGGCAAATTGTAATGTCAGCAAAATTCTATTGCCTATTGGGATCCCCATACCTTTGCAGCTTTGTTTCCATTTCGTTAATATAAATTCTACATAAATATTAAATAAAATTGGTGATAGACTGCACCCTTGTTTCAATCCCTTTGAGGTGTTTATAGGATTAGACATTATATTTCCCATTTTAACATAAGCGGAGTTATCTTTATAGGTTTGTTTAATAATTTCTATTAGGTTTCTGTCAATTTTGACAGAAACCTAAAATGATGAAACATATGGAAACAATATAAATATAATGTGGGAAATATTGAAAAATATTTTACATAAAGTAGCATCAGAAACTCTACGGAAAAAGAAGGGAGAAATATACGAAAAGGGGAATAGATATTTGGAATGAGGACATGGCGGAAAAAATAAAGGACAAGAAACAAGCATATCTTAAATTTCTACAGAGCAGATCTACACACGATAATATTGAATATAAACGAAAATCAGCAATTGTTAAAAGATAAATTAGGAGAATAAAGAGAGAGGATTGGGACAGATATGTGTCGAATTTAGAACATGATGTAAATGGACACCAAGTTAGAGCATATAAAGTAATTAAACAAATAAATAAAACGAAAAGGACACAATACGGTTAAATCCTATACCTGTTACACAATAGGAACAACATTATATATCGTTGTGGACAAACATAGAAGAACAAACAATAGCCTTAAGAGAAAATGACCCAAATGTGGATAGTATTAGGTTTAAAGAGCTAACGTTAACAATGCAAAATTTTAAAAACAAGAAATCGCCTGGAGCAGATAATCTAAACATAAAATAGAATTATAAATCTTTGCTGGAAAATGAGTTCTATTCCGGATGAATGGAAGGACGCAGTAACTATTCCGATATTTAATAAAGGAACAGAAAAAAATGCACAAATTATAGAGGAAATAGTTTATTAAATTCAGCTTATAAGATATATGCAAAATTTTTATTATATGGAATAAATAAAGTAGCAGAACAATATTATGTGAGTACAAAGTGGATTTAGAAAGGGTAGGTCAACTATAGATTGCGTTTTTACAATGGCCCAAGTTATAGAAAAAATAATAATTTAATTTACCAACGTATATAGCTTTTGTTGATTATACTAAAGCATTTAACAGTATAAGTATAAATAAATTATGGAACATAGTATTAGAAATGAAAGGAATTCCTCAACACCTTATAAGAGTCATTCAGAGTTTATATATAGAAACAAATTTTAAAATAGGCAGCGGAGATAAAATTAGTAAACAACAAACAGAAATAAACCTAGGAGTAAGAAGAGGGTGCCCGTTGTCACTAGTATAATTTAATTTATACTTCGACCATGTCATAAATGAATGCCAAGAACAAATTAATATAAATAGTGTATTGGCAACTCTGCTTTTTGCAGACGACCAAGTAATACTGACAGCATCAGAAAATGGTTTACAACAATTCCTTTATACTTTAAATAATATCTCTCTAAAATACAATTAAAAATATCTACATCTAAACTAAAATATTAGCTCTGAAAGGAAAATGTGCAATAAGAACAAAAATAGTGATAAACAATGTAATTATAGACCAAGTTCAGAATTTTAATTATTTGGGATGTCATTTAGGTAATGACAGAAATTTAGATAAACGCACTAAAATACGATTCAATTATCTATGTGGCACAATTAAACGTACTTTATTGAATAAAACTGGAAAAGAATTATGTTTAAAATTTTACTAAGTATTGGCAGTTCCATCTCTTATCTATGGATGTGAAACCTGGACATTAACAAAGGCAGATTGTAAACAAATAGAGGCTGCAGAAATGAAGATGTTGAGAGCAATAGCAGGATACCAAAGGACCGATAAAAAGAAAAACGAAGATATAAGAACATGCCTTAATATATTTAATCTTTGTGAAATAATAAAATACTATCAAAATGCTTACCTTCAGCACGTATTAAGGATGAATGAACAGCGCATACCAAGAAGAATGTATAATTATAAACCAAAAGGGAGAAGATTGTTGGGAAGACCATTGAAGAGATGGAAGGACCATTCGACCTATAATGAGAACGGAACAAGCCATTGGGCTTAATCCTTTTTGTTGATGATGATGATGAACAACAGAACAGGTGGCTCAAATACAAATATTCAAATACATTGCAAAACGAATTGTCTGGTGATATTACAAACATGTCCTATTCAGACTCGAGGGAGTACAAAATCTTAAACCATATGGATAGATCATTGGTCGATTAAAATCTTTGACATTGTCCAATTCCAAATAGCCAATTTTGTCGGTCCATCCAATCTCGTGGTTGTAGATATTTCACCTTCATGTATAAATATATTCCCTGACTCCTGGAGGTTTTAGGTCTTCCTCTGCCTCGCTTTCCCTCAGGTGTCCATTCCAAAACACATTTTGGTAGCCGATATTCTTCCAATCGCTGGACATGTCTTTACCATCTTAATTGCTGAGTTTTAATATAATCTAAAATAGTGTCGTCAATCTTAATTTGCTACCTTATCTGCGGACAATAAGTTTGACATTGAATATTTACGAGTAGTATTTCACTAAGACTCACAACATTCTAAAGTTTGAACATGGTTACTAATCATAGTCCAATTAGGATGGTCACCTTTGAAATAATGTATTGCATCTGGAAAAACCCCTTGAGCCTAGTACATACGAAATGGCAACCTTGTATCTAGGATAGGGGCGTTGACTATAGGAAAACTAAATGACGTCACAACTACAAAAATCTTTTAGGTATATTTTCACACATGTTAGATCCAATAAGAATAAATTGTAAACCCCTCTCTGATGGCGAACTAACGATGGGAGGTGGAATCCAAAGTTCCTTAAAATCTAAACGGATCCCCAGCTCTCGGAGAGAGGACATCAAGTACGAATCTTCCGACTTCGGGAGATAATCACCGCGATTTTGCTCAATTATATATAGCCATATATCTTAGTCGACGGAGAACGGAATTTAGCATAGTTCCACTTGCTGAAGAAATTATGTAAATCGTAGATAGATAGTGAATACTTAACCTAAAACATTGAGCGGAAGTGACTAGCCGTAAAATTACTCGTCGAACAAATAGTGAAGTCGGAGATCAGTAATATTGAACCGTATTATTTACAATAAATATAATTATATTCGGGATTCCACCGACAGGAAACATCACCGTTAGAAACACATTAACAACGAATTTATTAAAGTGTGTAAAGGGACTTATAAAATAATTTAGTGATCTTGGATTTGAAATGAATATTGAACGTAATTCTGCCCGTCCTAACCTCCTCGTGAACCTGAGAAAGAACTCATCCTCAACTCAAATTCCTCACTAACCTGAAAATCTTACCCCCTATTAAAGTCCTTCCCTACAGTGCATACGTTGAGAAGGCATGTGGTAATGTTGATAGCGATTCGTCCGTCAAAAAGAGACGTTAAGTCTGGCGGCCTTCTTGGTACTTTTCAAAAGGAATATAATACGTCCGGAACCGGTTCCATTTTCTCCCTTCTCTTCAGCATCATCCCTCATACAACACACATTACATTACACAACCATACAAATGTACACTCATCCTACACTGCCCTCTGTACACAATACAAGAATGCATGATCTATGTACAGTGGTCTGCCATGAAAATAGACGACCTTAACGCCATCTATCCACCTGCGCGGAATTCGGTGAAAGAGGAGTGCAATGCATAGCATTAGAAATACACACACATCTCTACCGCATAGGCCTATGTAGCCTACATTTAGCGTTTCATATAATTGTTTAAATCTTCCAGTTCAGTAATGTGGATTATTGGATTAAAAATACGAGTTTATTGAAAACCGGGCTAATTCTGAGGTCATACAGTTTTCAGTATACATTTTCTGTATTACACATGAAACATGAATGCGCTTATATGAGATGTATATATCAGAGTGATCTTGAATATTAATGAGCTAGCTTCCAAGGTAGCATGTTACAATCATAATAAATTCCGACACAAGTTTGTTTTACGTATGTCTACACCTGTAGAGAGTGAAATGCTATTTTGTTAATTAAGCTTCTATCCCTCTGTAGCCTATAATAACTGTTGATGTAAATACGTCTCCAAGGAACATTAGGTACGCACTTTGCGTCTGGGAATGTTTTTCTTGGAGTACTTACGAAGGATTTGATATCTAAATAGAATTTATCACGATGCATTGAGGCCAGTACCTTTTCGATCCCAACCACAGGTAAGAAATCCTCATGAAACTGGAATATTGTAGGGAGATCGCTGTTTCAAATAATACTATTACTATGACATTCGATAAGTAAAGTTGTAAATCAGCGATCCTAGTGGTGACCTTGTAATCTTGTAGTATGTTGTTGATGAGTCTTTGTTGTAAAAATCTGTAATATTGGAAGTCTTGAAATAGTAATATTTTGTGAATACATACTTTTGTTCATAGTAATAATGTAATATCACCTTAAAAGATGTTCAGAAGAATTTGTTTAGAAAGTATAATTGGAAAATATTCGAAGATCCACCAAATTTAACAGGCAGGAGTCCTTGTGACTCTAATTTATTTTCAAAGATCAAAGAACCTCCACGAAGTACTCGATTACAACCAATAGTTGATATCCGAAAAGTTTTAGATCGGTCAGATGAGAGAGATATTTATAAATGGTGCTGCAGATGAAGTGGGGCGTCTTCCAAGGATTTGGCAACTTATAGTTGACTTAACAGGAGATTATAAATTAAGTTCGTAATGTCAGAAATAACCTAAATACATGTTTTGTAATGTTATACAAGTGTTGCTACTACTTACCGAATTCCCTAGTAGGTTGTAAGTAAAAACACTTAGATATTTATTTCTTGTGGAATTTCCTATACATCGTCGTTATCCTTTTAACTATGCTTGACATTCACTTAACGTTCACAAGATAACGACCTACTTTCGAATCCATTGTTCATTACCTCAAATGTCTTAACAGTTGCCGGTAATCAGCAGTCATCGAGGGATTACATGACGATAACCAAGATCCATACAATCCCCACACATGTCCATTGCCAAGCAACAATATAACGCGACGCAGTAAACGCGCATCATTCCCGGAACGCCATATAAGCTACCTCGTAATAAAGCGCAATTTTGATATTCTATCTTCACTGAGGAACATAAATTATTGTCGAATGGACGAATCACAACTAGTACCCTTTGGCAACCAATGAACAATTATTATGAGACTTTGCCATTCATCCTCAACTCTCGGAGAGCCATCGTTGATACTCTGACGCCAAGGAAAATAGCGAGAGAAATTATCGTGAGAAGCGAGATAGAAACTGCTAGAAAAGCAATGATTGAACATTTCTTAAATGAACAATGATCTAAGTTGCCAATTGTATGCATATTTAATAAAATTCTGACAAAGTGAAAAAATACATATATTACAAAACATTATTTTAATAAAAATAAAAAAATAATAATAATAAAAATAATAAGTTATTTATATACAGATTTTCAATGTTTCCACTTATTTCTCTGCCTAAAGTTTTTTACCCTTCTCCCCTCGTCTCTATCCATCCATTCCATGTCTTCCAGTCCACTTGTTCTCATTCCAGTTCTTATTTCTTGCATCCACGAGTTTCGAGGTCTTCTTTCCTTCTTCTTCCAGGTGGAAACTATCCCAATATTTTTTCTGGGTAACCTTCCATCTTCCATTCGTCGTACATGCCATATCTATTTAATTGTTTGTATCTTATTTAATAATAATAACAATAATAATCAAAATAATGATACATATAATAATAATAATAATAATAATAATAATAATAATAATAATGAACGGAGAGTAACTGACATCCTGAACGAATTGTGGACTATAAACTTCCTTAGAGAACAAAAAAAAATATATGGCTATACGTTTGATCGCATTTTGTGACGAAATTATTATTAATATTATTATTATTATTATTATTATTATTATTATTATTATTAAAGGAAATATGATGTTATTATTGGATAGGGAATCCTTCAAATTACAACAATACAACAAAACAAAAACAAAAAAACTTACAAAAACACTAAGCAAGTCACTTTATTGCTTCAAACTGTTCGCCGTGTACATCCAAGTATAATTGGCAACGCTTTTGGAAGCCATTCATTGTGTTATGATACATGTTTAGACGAATAGCTCTAATTTCTTCCTCAATCACTAATTTCAGCACGTTGACGTCTTGAGGTTTCCGGGCATAAACCTTCTCCTTCAAGTAACACCACAAACAATAGTCACATGCTGTGAGGTCAAGGGAACGGGCTGGCCATTCAATGGGGCCTCTTCTTCCACCCACCTGTTTTGCAAATAATCATCCAAAATTTCCCTCACCGCAATTGCATAGTGATGAGGCGCACCATCCTGCTGGAATAAACATTGTTCATGTTCAGTATTTTACATTACCGGCAGCACATTTTGTCTTAGGATATCACTATACCGATCACCATTGGCAGTCTCATCCAAAATTCGCATTCCTAATAGTACTTCCCATCCTATCATAGCCCAAACAGTGACTTTGCCGCATCTTAAACGAGTCTCTTCAATAACATTAGGGTTCTCTTTACTATAATAATGATAATTGTGTCGATTAACACGTCCGTTCACATGGAAAGCAGCTTCATCGGAAAAGTGCATTTTTTTTGTACCAATGTTCGTCGTTTGCTTATTCCCTTACAACAAATTCACAACATTGCATCCGCCTGTCAGAGCCGTTTTCATTAAGTTCGTGGACACGAATCGGTTTGATGGGGTGGTACTTCTCACGCTTCAAAACACGACACACACTCGATTGACATATGAAGCTCACGTGCAGCTTTGGCGGGTTGATTTTTGTGGGCTAGCGTTGAACGCCTCCACAATTCTCTTCGTTCTTTCTGCATCCGTGCTAATGCGAGGCCTTCTAGGAGGTTTGATTTGCTGCATCCTTCCCGCTCCCAGCAATCGTTTTCTCCATTTCCCCAGAGTCGACGGCTACAATGCTACGTTAAACTCACGTCTTGCCCGTCTTGTGGCCTCACGATCATTAGCGTATGTTATTGCCCATGCAGCAATTGTAATTTGCTGTTACATATTCAACGACATTTTGACTAATGACGTAAGTTCTACAATGTTTTGTTTTATTCCATTGTTGTAATTTGAATAATTGCCTTTCCAACGGTAGTTTCATATTTCCTTTAATGGTAATATATTCATCACACAACGTGATCAAACGTATAGCCACATTTATGATTCACCCCGTAGACGTATTTTGCATAATAAAATTTTACTATTTCAAGTAATGTTCATTTCTTTGTTTTCTTTGACATATTATTTTTAGCACAAGTAATAACCTACGGTTATGCACGATTGGTTTCACTGCAATCTGACAGTTTTAAACAAGTCGGTCATCACAAATTGAGCATTTCCAATTTAACAACAGAAATATATATTCTGTAAACCAGCAAAATGGGACCATACATTTGACATAAATCTGAGTTGCTGAGGAATTCGCTTAGTTTACGCAGTTCCTGCGTAACAGACTTTCATTACTTAAAAAAAATTCTAAGAAAATTCGAATTTATCATCTATTATGCAAAACAGGCATTTAATGGTTTTGTGTCGCATTATGTTATTTTGATATATGTTTCACGTTATCAAAAGTATTATAGGCTTATGTAACTTACAATGTAAACTACTACAATTTACTTTCTCGAACCAACATGGCTGGTGGTGAGAATAATTTGATAGGTATCTACATCATCTTCAGACCTAAAACGCAATTAGAAAACTAATCAGTGATTTAAGCATATCCATAACTAACTTTAGTCGGAAACTAAAAACGAGTTCTAGTACATTGAATTGACTGAGATTAGTATAACTGGCTATAATATGCTTGATGCGAACTCAATATAGGGTTGTTCGTTTTATCTGTATGTAAGATACCTTCATTGTTTTCAATGATCTTAAAGGTGCTTGATATTTTTCTTTCGCTATAGTCTGTAAGAATTTAGTTGTCCGATCGTTTTAAGGGAGACTAGTAGTCGGTTTAAAAATAGACGGGTACTCACCTTTCTGTCCTTCATCGTAATATTTCGAAGGAAGTCCAAGAACAGTTGAATGTCAGTAACTACATAACCAGGCGCTGAATGCAATAGGAGGGTGGGGGTGAAAACGTAAAGCAAGTATTTTGATAAAAGAAGACTATTAAGCATAAATGTTATTCTGGATATTGCTAGACAAGGACGGTACTCAAGGTTAGAAGAGAATAGTTAGAAATCATGACAACTAAATCATCACAGCGTGTAGCAGTTTACACAGTCTTGGGCTGGTCTGTAGTACTAATATTACAGGATTAATTTTACCTGTGTTTATAATCTGCTTCTGTGCTTGTGCCAAGCTATGTAAACTTCAACTCCTTTACTCTACAAACTCTTCTCTTCTTACAGCACCTGTATTTAAACTTGCAAACAACGTGTGGCAATCCATTCATCCAGCCTCCTGTGTAAATCTAAATAAATCCCTATCGGCAATAATAATCAGATGAAATTATAACAACATTAAATGAAGCAGTTACTGGACTTAGGTCATATTTATATTCAAATTGATCAGGAAAGCGAGTAGAACCTGATTATGTAGGAGCAAAGGCCATATAAAATGATCCAAAGAAGTCAGCATCAATGTAATCAAATTATTAGCTATTAAAGAAGGCAGACAACTCAGGTAATGTAACCCTTTCTTTTGTGAAGACGGAAGTGGCTGACACATGATAATAACTTACTAATGACAATAATCCTTTGCTAGACAGATTGAGTAGAAATATCTTCTAAGCCTCCAGTTAACTGATTTAGCGTGATAACCATAACTCATTAGCTAAATGTGCAAGCGGGGGTTTTACCCTGACACAAACATCGTTAGCAAAAAGTGTGGGAACATGGCAAGTTTCTAGCGTCGGAAGACTAGGAAAAAACCCAAGCCTAAGAAAAAACCCAAGCCTAGCTAATGTTTGTGACTAGACTGTACGTGAAGCCAGCACGGGGAAAAAAAGGTCCAACCTCTGAAGGCGTAAATCGCCAATAATAAATTTGTAACACCCCCGGGATCAAAATAGGAGGGCGCATTAACCAATTATATGTTTCGTTATATGTGCCTAAGCACAGACCTTAGGTCCACGTGATCGAGGTAGTGGGAGTAACTAATTTACCTATAGGCGAGAGAGGCTTCTCATCGACACTTTCCTTCTCGTATACGATCAAAAAAAAGTAACTTCTCAAAAACACTGCGTTCCGAGAGTTAGATAAATTCACTTCACATATAGACAATTACTTGCAGTGTATAAAAGTTAAGAATAAACTACTTTTACCAGACATTCTTTACACATTAATTCTGCCCGACGAAGTCCTCGTGGAATCCGAGAGATAAGAACCTCGACTCTACCGAATACCAACCGAGCAACCTAAGTTCTCACACATGGAGAACTCCTTCAGTATTCCTAGTGTCACCAAATCCAATCTTTACCTCTTTGCCCAACAATAACCCCTCCTCCATATTGGCTCCCTAACGTGCGGGCAGAATAGGTCGTAAAGTAACACACGAATAGAAATCAACGGCAGCAGAACGACTAAGTCCCACGACCACGAGGCAACCAGGACAGAGAAGATGATGGCAACAAGCAGACAGACAGCAACTGAAGGAAGGAAGCAGTAAGTGACACAACAACAGAATAAGCATTTTTTTACTTTTACCTATATAAGAAATCAAATATTACAGTGATTTAACGGAGAATATATCTGTGTGTATTTATGTTGTTAAGAAGTACGAATAGAAAGAGGCAGGCAAATAAAGATAAAAAAAAAAAAAATGGATAGGAAACACGAAGAGATTAGGGAGAAGGCTTGTGGGCAACTGATTGAAGGAGAGAACGAAATCGCAAGGATGGGAGAGGATAACGAAGATGGCAGAGAGAACTTAGAGCAGAGCACAGGGGAAAATAGTGAAAACAACGCAAGAGTAGAAGCTAGAGGGGAAGTAGAGGACAAGGGAAATCCAAGCACCGACACCATGAAATACATGGAAATGCTAATGTCGAGAATAGAGGAGATGGATAGAAGTAGGAAAATGGATTTAGAGACGATAGATAGAAATAGGAAAATGGATTTAGAGGCAATGCAGAGGAATATGAAACAGGAATTTGAAACTTGGAGAGGACAGATGGAGATAAGCAGGGAAAAGTATGTATTTACGTTGAAAGAAACATTAAGGGATGAGATGGGAAAAAATAGAGAGATGCTAGAGGCGAAAATAAATGAATCGTCAGCGTGTGTAGAACTAAAGATAAATAAAATGGAACAAAAACTTATTAAAGACTCAGAGAAAACAGAAAACAGGGTAATAAGTCAAATGAGAACAGAGATGAACAATAGTATAATAACGTTACAAACTAACTTAGGGGAGAAACAGGAGGAATTACAAGGGGAAATAAAACGAGTCGACAAGAATGTGCTCTGTAGTGTAGAGAACTCGGACAAAAGGGTAAATTATATGTGTCTATTTGTACAAAAGCCAGCCCACGAACAAGAAACACTAAAGCCCCAAGTAGCTCAGAAAATTGCAGAGCAGGATAAACGCTCTGAATTGATTGAAATGATAGTAGAGCCTAGATTTAATGAGTTAGGCACTAATATAGAACAGAAAGTGACTAACGAAATTAGCAAACTAAATGATGAATAAGTGTCATCACAAAGAACATAAATAGTAGAGGTCAAAAGGATAGGAACCCCGAAAATGAATCATACGCGTCGGAGAGTGTTTCTGGACGACGGCTAATCACAAAACATATGCACGTACAGAGATACTAGGGAACCCAGAGATCGCTAGTAATTGTGGCGCATACTAACCTAGATGATAGGAGTAAGAATCATTTGAAAAATTTTGACAAAAGTCTAGTCATCATATGTGAATCTAAGGATAAGATTGAGGCTGAAAGACCCGATAAATTACCATGCGAGTGTTCAGAGTTTGTTTGCGTGTGGGCGTAGTATCGCAAAACATGTATATAATAATAGTACAGGAGGCCTTTGCGAGTTAACAGACTGTGAAATTAGACACTAATAGTATTAAGGGTAGATAGACGGACAGTGAAAATGACACTCGAAAAATAGGAGGGAGAGATTTTTACACGTAAGAATGACAACGGAATGGATATATTACGTATGTGTGTATGTCTTGCATTGTACTATATTGTATTGTGTGCACAGGTAGACACTACTGTGATTTTAGGTATGAGATAAAGGTCAATGTAAAAGCTGAAATTATGCAGTAAGTACCCAGCCCCGTAAGGAAGTGGTTATATACCGACAGAATTTTGATATAACATACAAAAGGTACAAACATATAAGCTCTACATAATCCCCAAACAAAATTAAAAACAAGACCTGATAAATTATACTTAAATGCATGAACCAGTTTTCACGGGATTCGAACTCAATACTAGCTGAGATTAGGACATAAATGAAAAGTATTAGTGGAAAAAAATAAATAAATGTTGTATGGTATAATCAGTAACTAAAATAAATGACACTAATAAAGTGATAAAATAGGCCTAGATTAAAACGCTAATCGCGAGAGGAAAGGGCACAATGACTGCGAAAAAAAAATAAAGTGAAATGTCGATTTAGATATTAATCGTGATAATACCCCCATATTGATGAATATGATATAATTAATTGAACTAGTGTGAATACATAACACATGCATGTCCACTTTCAGCTAAGATTGAGGGTGATTAATAAATTGTTGATTTGAACTTATCGATAGAGAATGGATCTATATTTTTAAATGTTTTAACCCAATCGCTCGAGCAGGAAGCTGCAGTATCTACTTAATCCAGTAAATGTTAAAATGAGCCCAGATAGGCCATTGTCATTGTTTAATACATATAGGTAATTGAAGAAACTTGTACAACAATCTGAATACGAATAATATCATGATGATTATGACTCTTTGTCCAAAATAACAATCAGACAGCGTAAACATAGGAGCTAATGAGACAGGGTGAAGCTCAATGCACCTTAATTGAAAGGCCGAGTGACGGTGTGAACCTATAAAGCGTGAGGAATTTATTTGTTGATTATATTTACAGAATTTAATTTGTAGACGTGGGCCGAAGCGGCACGTCACTGTGTTTGTATAACACGTGCTATTTTGTTGAAAATATTTGAGGGCAAGGGATCCCGTATTATCTAATAATGAGATGAGAGATGAAGTCATGGTCGCTGGTGGAAGCGAATGTGACAATTTGTGCGAATTTGTATTCGATGTTAATAATGAGATGAGATGAGGTCATGATCGCTGATGGAAGCGAATGTGACAATTTGTGCGAATTTGTATTCGATGTTAATAATGAGATGAGATGGAGTCATGGTCGCTGGTGGAAGCGAATGTGACATACTATGCGATTCTGTATTCGAAGGAAATGATTTTGCACGCTTAAGAAAATAACGTCGTTTGGCTGAGCAATGATATAGCCAGCTATGCTTTGGCAAAGTAAATGGGCCGAAATATGTTGAGAATAAAATATTAAGAATCATAATATTTCATGGATTAATAATCATGATGAATTCGTATGTATGCAATACCTATGGGGAAAATATGATATCAGGATGTAATACTATCAATAATAATTGTTTATAACGATAGCACAGCTGCTTAAACGCGATATTTTAGTATTTTGGTCGCAAAGATATAGATCCATGTAAATAAGTCTTATTGACTCAATTTAAATTAAATTTAGCAAAACTGAAGTATTATTCGACATATGGTTTGAAGTAGACAAAACTGGTTCATCGCAAATGAATTCCCAAGCTGTAGACGCACATTATAATGTAGGTAGATATTAAGGTGTAAATTAAATTGAAAATAAACAGTTACACATGAAGAAGCAATTTATGCTATACTGGTATTCAACTAAATAGTTTTGAATGGTAATTGTATAAGCATGAATGGTTTGAGTAGGCCACCAAATTTATATTAAGGGTGTATCTTTTTTTTTTCTTTATGAATATTTATGTATGTCTATATTGCAGAAAGTGAGTCTATTTAACCTCAAAGAACGATCCCAGGTAAAAGGGATACATATCAGTGTTTACAATCTGAACATAATTGACGTGCTGGCAACACTCTCAGGATTAACGTGCTCTTACCAAAATATTATAGCCATTTTTTCTTTAAAGGCCACTATAGCTATGATACTAGCATTATATTACGCGAGAGGATTATAAACAAATAAAAAAATCCCTTGATTTTTCCATTTGTTTATAGGGCATTTGTGGCAATCCATTCATCCAGCCTCCTGTGTAAATCTAAATAAATCCCTATCGGCAATAATAATCAGATGAAATTATAACAACATTAAATGAAGCAGTTACTGGACTTAGGTCATATTTATATTCAAATTGATCAGGAAAGCGAGTAGAACCTGATTATGTAGGAGCAAAGGCCATATAAAATGATCCAAAGAAGTCAGCATCAATGTAATCAAATTATTAGCTATTAAAGAAGGCAGACAACTCAGGTAATGTAACCCTTTCTTTTGTGAAGACGGAAGTGGCTGACACATGATAATAACTTACTAATGACAATAATCCTTTGCTAGACAGATTGAGTAGAAATATCTTCTAAGCCTCCAGTTAACTGATTTAGCGTGATAACCATAACTCATTAGCTAAATGTGCAAGCGGGGGTTTTACCCTGACACAAACATCGTTAGCAAAAAGTGTGGGAACATGGCAAGTTTCTAGCGTCGGAAGACTAGGAAAAAACCCAAGCCTAAGAAAAAACCCAAGCCTAGCTAATGTTTGTGACTAGACTGTACGTGAAGCCAGCACGGGGAAAAAAGGTCCAACCTCTGAAGGCGTAAATCGCCAATAATAAATTTGTAACACCCCCGGGATCAAAATAGGAGGGCGCATTAACCAATTATATGTTTCGTTATATGTGCCTAAGCACAGACCTTAGGTCCACGTGATCGAGGTAGTGGGAGTAACTAATTTACCTATAGGCGAGAGAGGCTTCTCATCGACACTTTCCTTCTCGTATACGATCAAAAAAAAGTAACTTCTCAAAAACACTGCGTTCCGAGAGTTAGATAAATTCACTTCACATATAGACAATTACTTGCAGTGTATAAAAGTTAAGAATAAACTACTTTTACCAGACATTCTTTACACATTAATTCTGCCCGACGAAGTCCTCGTGGAATCCCGAGATAAGAACCTCGACTCTACCGAATACCAACCGAGCAACCTAAGTTCTCACACATGGAGAACTCCTTCAGTATTCCTAGTGTCACCAAATCCAATCTTTACCTCTTTGCCCAACAATAACCCCCCTCCAAACGTTAATAAGGTAACCCACACAATGCGTGCTACATATTGCAAACAAAGCAGTTCACTGCGAAGAAAGAAATTCATCGTCTTTAATTTATATTAGATGATGAATTATTTTTTTGCATGCCGAAATTATGTTTTGTGCAGCCGAGAAAAGTGCGATTTGTTTAATAATGAGTATTGAAATCTTTGACTTCCTTCCACATTCACATGATTTTCGAAATAAACTGAAGGATATTTTATTTCTTCAAGATAACGCATTTATGACGTATATTGCTCAGGTTTCAAATATTTTAAATTTTCAATTGCAAGGGACAAACCAGATCATTTGTGGGCTATTTTATGCCACAGTGCCACCTGTAATTATTCGATCGAAGAAATAGTGACTGCTAGCGTCATGTTGATCACTGTGATAAGACATGATCCCGCTAGAGCCAATTGCCAACATGTTTACACACATAAAAGCGGATTCTATCTCAGGAGTCCACCTAAAAGTGGGCAAGTTAGTGTTAGTTTGGACAAATTAGAAACAGAAAATTGGCTAGTTAGTACACCAGATTACTTTAGAGTTCACTTGTTTGCTAGCGGGTTTTGTGATAAGTTGGCTACACCGTCTGGGCAATGACTGATGTGTATTTGCATTGCGAATACGCTTTTATATCACTCTTCTCCAAGGTATTTCTCTCATTATTTTGGGGGGAAATCAACATATACATTTCTCTCGGGTATTTATTCACATACTTCAAGAATACATTGTGTATTTTTCGTTTTTTATTTGAATTTATGTAGGTTGCAGGATGACATAAAATGCCCTTTTTTTAATGATGGCGTTTGTAGATGATTTAAAAAAATAGTTAAATCTGTTCCAGCAAATATTAAAGGAATTTAAATATATTCAAGTTCTCATCTTGTAAACAACTGCATTAGAAGGAAAGTTAGATTTGAGAAATAAGTTGATTTAATTGAAGACATTTTAGTATTTGTTAACATATTTCAAAATGTAGAAGTATTTCGATCGCAGATTGAACTCTCAATGCCATGAAATACAAAGTAGAATACCTGCCCGAGAGACTGCAGTTAGAGCTATATGAAGTTCCTTTGAAGAGATTTTTTAACTCGTTTTAAGGGAACGTTATCGACATTTTAGAAATTGGGCTTTACAAATTATTTCCTCATACGGTAGTTTTTTACATATGTGTAACTGCAGTCTCTGTAACGAAACTACTGAAACCAAAGTCCTGAAAAAGATTAAATGATTCAGTATCATCCCATGTCCTTAAGATTGGTACATCAGAAATGGGAGGAGATTTTAAATATTTTGTGTAAAAAATGATGAAAAACCTCATTGATCCCATTAAAAGCATTGCTTATTCTTTCATTGCGCATTAAACCTGTTTATCTTAATAACTGCTTAATAATATTTATAATAAAAGTACTTAAATTGCTATTGCTGTAGGTTTATTATATCTATTACAATTACATTTTGTTTTCTGTGTTTCAAGAATGGTTCTTATTCTATCCTGGATTTATATTACTAATTGGCCATCACTTCTCTCAAGAATATAACGCGAACATAAAAAAATTGAAGAGAGATTATTTAAAAAAAAACAACGGCATTAAGACAAATCAAGCGGTCTCGGTGGGCGTATGGCTAGCGAGCGTGGCTGCCCCAACTGAGATCTGAGGTTCGAATCTTGGGGTTCCACAGGGGTATTGATGGTGAACCATACCAAGTTTTTTGTAATTTTTTCTCGGGGTTTTCACGGTTCCCAAATTACATCCCACCAACTGTCTCTATTCCCCTTCACTCTCCTTCATGTAATTTCATTTCTTATATTTTCATAGTCGGATAAATCAGAGAATAATGAAAATATGATGCAAAATACCAAAAGGAAATCTTACTGTAAAAGGAATCTACGCACCAGAGGAAGGCAGAAAAAAAGAAACAACATAATTTTACCAACTACAAAAGATAATAGATCTAACAAACAAAAACGATTAATTAATCATAGCAGGACATGCAAATGCACGCATAGGGAAAACACCAATTAAAAATATAACGGGAAACAATGGAGGAGAAACGCTAAATTATAATGGGAAAAGTTGTTAAATTTCGCATGTTTTAACCAATTGAGAATAACAAACAATTAATTCAGACATAAGTAAATACATAAATATACGAGAAGTGAGAGAGGATCATGCTCTATAATAGATTACGTTATGGTTAATCAAAAAATAATACATCTAGTCACAGACACAAGAGTCTTCATAGGAAGTGATATCGATAGTGACCATTACCTCTTGATTACTAAAATAGATAATACAAAAGAAATTATATAGAAATTGGAATAAAGAATTAAAGAAGAAGGAAGAAAACAAACAAGAAATTTATAAAATCCATCCATAGTAATTCTGCCCGAAGGCAGGTCCTTCACTGCAACCATAGCATTTTCATGCTATGCTTGCAGCTTTACTAGGGAATTGTAGGTGTGGTAGCTTCCCGTTGCTTTCCACCGGTGAAGGATGATGATAATGATAAAGGATGATGATGATGGCCATATGATTTCGGGGACCGTTTGGGCTTTAAAGTTTTCCTGACATTTGTCTTACAGGTGAGGAAAAACCCCGATAAAAACCTCACCCAGAAAAACTGCCCCGACCGGGGATCGAACGCGGGCCCGCTGCGTGACAAGGCAGCACGCCACCTCTAGACCACAGCGGTGGACTATTTATAAAATAAATTTGTTAGAAGAATAATCGATACAATATTTATGCAAAAGAAGGCTAGAAGATTATACAAATGCGGAAGAGGCAAAAAAAGGAAATTGAAGAAGAATGGAATAGTATAAAAGGACTCATACATAAAACAGTAAAAGAAGTATTAGGAACAAATAAAGTAGGAGGAAGAAACAAAGGACTAAAAATGGGATCCCGAAATCCAGAAATAGATAAGAGATAAAAAGGAGGCCTACTTAAAATACTTAAAAACAAGGATGACCAAAACAGAATAGAATATAATAGAACAAGAGCTTTAGTAAAAAATATACCAGAAAATTAAATAGAGAACATTGGGATGGATACATAGCAGAAATGGAATATAATTTACACGGAAGACAAGACAAAGTATAAAAATTTATAAGAAGCCTTAATTGTGAAGTAAAAGACAAAACAAATCTGCTAACTAAATAATATATAGAATTAGAAAATTATTATAAAGAACTGGGACGGACAAACAAAATAATGATGAAATAACACTCGTAGAAACAAACGAACAATATGCAGAAGTAGATGAATTAGAGATACAAGAAATGACAGAAATATTAAAGAAATGTAAAAATAATAAAGCATGCGGGATAGACAATATAAACATAGAATTGATAAAAAATGACCCTAAGAATTTTTAATAAATATTACTACAATTCTATAACAAGTGTTGGAAACAAAATACAATACCAGAAGAATGCAAAATTGGAAAGATAATCTCAATATTTAAAAAGGCGATAAAACAAAACCAGAAAACTATAGAGGCATACGCTTATTATGTGCAGCATACAAAAATATGTAAAAATGATCAACCAAAGTTAACAATTATGGTAGACGCAATAATATCATAAGACAGACAGGTTTTAAGAAAGGAAGAAGCTGCACAGACAACGTATTCACTTTAAAACAAATAATAGAGAAGCGAAGAGAATTCAACTTAGAGACGCACATCTTCTTTATAGATTACTAACGTACCCTGTAGACGTTGTCCTGCCCGAAGGTTCAATTCTCATGTCATGGGCGGACGACAAAAATATTTTACTTTTTACCATACAATTCAGCAATTAGGACATAATTATATATTATAAAATAAGTTCGCAAGAAAACCTCTTACAGCCTTCTGTTGTGGCTCAAGAAGTGTGAATGATGACGTCACATAGTTATGTCGGAACATAACGATAATGCAGACGACTACGCATTTGAAATAAAATAATCCTATAACCCGATCGCCGCGTCACCTATCAAGTCCAATTTTGAATCTAAACCATCCAGGGACCCAGTCAAACGCACAGAAAAAAAATCATCCAAATCGGTCCAGTTGATATACAGGATTTTTAATTTCGGATTTCAAGTAATTCTCCACTTCTAATTGTCGGAATGTCGCTCATTGTTGGACAATGTTGTGAAACGTCGAAAAATGTGACCGCTAGAGCGATTTTTCAATTTTTCCTTCAGGTGAACTCCTACAACTAATGGTTTTAGAGGGTCCAAATGTATATATATGAGAAACTCGATCCCACCGTCGGTATCACTACATTGACGTGGTGGTGGGGCTTGTGAGTCCTAATGACTCCATGAGCCACCCAAGGCGGTAGTGTAACTACTAACAGGGCCTCCCATGCCTGGCAGGTCATGGATGAAGGTCTAGACTAAAAGAGATACCCATGGAAGAAAAAAGGCTAGTAACTCACTTCCAAGATGTAAAATTATCAATTACTCAAAGAAACATTCACGAAGTAAGCCGAACTGATAAATTGGAACAAACTAGCAAACGACAAAGGAACACGAGATGGAAGAAAAATAAAATGAAACTTGCATGTTGGAATGTTAGAGCGATTAATGGTAAAGAACACATAACAGACGAATTGAAGAAATATAAAATAAAGATCTGAGTAATCTCGGAGTCGAAGAAAAAAGGAAAATCGATTACACAAATACAAAACTAAAACTACATATACATAAACAGTGGAGTAAATAAATCCAAGCGTGCCAGAGAAGGTGTTGGTATTCTGATACATGAAAGTTTGAAAGATAAAATAATCGAATATAATTACATATCAGAACGAATAGTTAAAGTAAAATTCCGAAATGCACCTAAACATTTCACGATCATCAGCATTTATGCACCAGAGGAATGTAAACTAATAGAAGAAATAGAAACATTTTACAATACCCTTCAAGAAAACGTAGAGAAAATCAATGACAAAGAAAACATCATAATAGCAGGAGACTTTAAAGCGAGAATTGGAAACATGCCTCTTCCTGAAATAACATACAAATATAATGAAGAAACTAGAAACAAAAATGGTGAACGATTGTTGCAATTCTGCGCGGAAACTGGAATGAGAATTAATAATACATTTTTTCCTCATAAGGTTCAGCAAAAGATAACTTTTCAAAACTCTCGTGGTCAATCTTCAACAATTGATTATATACTTACAAACAGAAACATAAAACCACAAGAAATTTTGGACACCAGAGTCTTTCCATCCGCTGAGATCGGAAGTGATCACAATCTTGTGGTAAGCCAATTTAGATTTCACATCAAATTAAGAAACAAACAAAAACAGAATGACAAGAATATATCCAAAACAAATGAAAAATTCAAAGTAGAATTATTTATTGATGATTCAACAAAACTACTATATCAGAACAGATTAAACAACAAGTTATCAGACATGGAAAACTGTGAAGAAATTGTTGAAGAAAAATGGAACATGCTCAAAACTGCTATAACGGACGCAGCAAAAGAATCATTGGGTACAAGAAATTCTGAACGGAAACATCTCCGACGTTGGACTCCTTGGTTTAATGAAGAGATAAAGGAACTGATAGAAAACAAGAGAAAACTACACAGGAGATATTTACATACTAGGAATGAAAATGATTACGATGGATTCAAACAAATAAGAAACCAAGTAGTTGCAGCAATTAGGAAATCAAAACAAGAATTTTGGGACAAATACTCTCATGAACTGGAATTTGATTTCTACGGTATTGCAGAAACAAATATGGAGGTTCATCAGGAACCAGAAAAAAATATATAAAAGAATATGTAAATTTATGCAATATATCTACAGAAGAATGGGAAAACTACTTTAAAGAAATTTACTCAGAACGGAAAAATACCGAAAACTCACATCTAGAGAAAACTACAAATAAAGATACATTTCAGATAAGCAAGGAAGAATTTGAAAAACAAGTAAAAAATTGAGAAACAGAAAATCAGCGGGTATAGATAACATCCAGAATGAATTAATTAAATACGGAGGAGAAAAATTACATGAAGATATTTAAAATTTATTCACCACCATATGCAATAGTTGGATAATACCCAATGATTGGAAAAAAGTATTACAATCCCAATTTTGAAAAAAAGGAGATAAAAACAAACCAGAAAACTACAGAGGCATCAATCTATTATGCACAACACTGAAACTCTTCACTAAATTGTAGCAGATCAGTTATCGAATACATTACCACCACTAGATGAACAACAAGGATTTCGAAAAGGAAGTTCATGCACAGATGCAATTTTTATATTAAAACAGACTACAGAAAAAGCTATCGAATTGAACAACCCAGTCATCCTATGTTTTGTGGATCTGGAAAAAGCATTTAATCGGGTAAGATTAAATGACATACTCAACATATTAGAAAACAAGAATGTATCTAAAAACCTCATAGCAATCATCAAAGAAATTTATTCAGGAAACAGTACAACTATCAAATATGGAAATAGTAAATCTAAAGAAATTTTAGTCCAGCAAGGAATACGACAAGGAGACTCATTAAGTCCCATACTGTTCACACTAATAATGGATGAAATCATCAAAGAACTAAAAGTTGAAGTTAGAAAAGGAATTAAAATAGGTAACAAAGAGCTGAAGATAATAAACTATGCTGATGACACAGTTCTAATTGCACAAAGTGAAGATGATTTACAAATGCTATTACACAAATTTAGAATCATTGCAGCAAAATACAACATGAAAATCTCAACAAATAAAACCAAATCAATGGCAATATCCAAGGACCCACGACGTGTTAAATTAGAAATAGAAGGGAAAAGTATAGAACAAGTCATGAAATTCAAATATTTAGGAGTAGAAATTAATAGCAGCAACAGAATAACAGATGCAATATCCTCCATCAAGCAAATAATGCAAACAAAATATCGGGATGTTTAAACAATACTGTTTGGAAAAATAAAAATTTAAGAATAGATACAAAAGTAAGAATTTACAAATCTGTCATAAGACCAGTTCTAACATATGGTTGTGAATGCCGAACAGAAACTCAAAAAACAAAACAAATCAATGAAATAACCGAAATGAAAGTTTAAGAAAAATCGTAGGAAAATCGCTGAGAGAGAAAATTCGTAGCTCTGTTATTAGAGAAGACCGTGAAATTGAACCTATAAACCTTTGGATAAATGATAGAAGATTAAATTGGAACGATCACATAGATAGAATGGAGAACAGTAGATTAGTGAAGAAAGTACGTGACTGGACACCTCAGCAGAAAAGGCCATTAGGAAGACCACAACTACGATGGAAGGATGTCACCATACCCCGGACCTGTAGTGAATGAACACGCAACAAGCTGCCAGCTCTCATGAGTAGAGGAATAAGAAGAAGAAGAAGAAAAGAAAGAAGAAGTAACTCGATCACCAGTTTACTCGTGACCGGTCCGCAACGCTCTTTGCAACTTAATACACCGAAGTTTATTTGATTTTTTAAGTGCACGATAATAATTCATTAATTAGAATCATAATTTATCTTTAAAACATTTTCGGGGGGGGGCATGGTCCCCTCCCTGGAACCGCCACTGCTTTGTAGCTCAATTTAAAGTAAGATGATTGTGTAAATTTTTTAGTGCTTGGAAGGTATGATCTTTTTTATTTAATATGAAATGAGCACTCAGTTGAGAATTAGGGACAGCACACTCACCCAGACCCAATGTGGCGATTTTTTAAAATCCCCACGCCGCCGGGAATCGAACCCGGGTCGCCGGAGTGGAAGGTAGGGTCTCTACCGACTACGCCACGGCGACGGACTTGGAAGGTATGATTCCACATGTATTTAACATAATATCTGATTATATAAGAAAAACATAAATATATAAATAAAATTACAAACCTTGAGGTGAAGTATCCATACAGAATAAAAAGAATAGCCCACTGAACTTGAACACACAACGGTAATAACGCAACTGGGATATAGACCAGTTGAGTTCTTAACCATCGGCAACTTCCGATGTTTAAATTGTCTTCATAAACATTAGAATTGTACCCTCCTTTGCAGATAAGTTAAGAACTGTCATATAACAATTATATTACAGTGAAAAAAAAAACATAAATTGATGAGAGTGAGTCAAAACAGTTTTTTTTTTCCAACCAGATTTCATTTCTGACCCACGTCCATCGGTCCCATACTGGCCGAAATTCCATGAGAAAAATTTCTTCCCCCGTAGAGACTCAAACCAGCGAAGTCCCGTAGTTCTGCGCCAATAGTTCTTGCCTTAACCACTAGGCTACGGCGCGAGACTCTTGGTATCAATGAAAGACAAAAATGGTTATTGTAAGTTATCCGTAAGATAAGGGACTCTTGGTATTAAAGAAAGACAAAATGTTTTTGAGTTATCTGTCGCGGACTTTTTTGTAGAGCTTTTTGAGATATTCAATTCTGTGTACATAAGTTTTGTGTATTTTGAATGGTTTAGGCAGCGTAAGCCCATATAAGAGTCCAAAGAGCTATATTCACGTTTTCCACTACAAATGGCGATTTTTAAGGGTGTAGTAGTTGAGTATCACAACTCTCTTATAGCCTATGTTCATCCCGGGAATCTCCTGAACATTTTGCAAAAACCCCCATCACAATCGGATCGACGGTACGTCTCCACATAAAGTACGAACAAACAAACAAACAAACAAACATACAAACAAACTTACAAACAAACAAACATACAAACAAACACACATTAATATTTACATATAAGATAAGAAGGCCTTTGATAAAGTATCTAGACGAAAATTATGGAACATATTAAGTGAAAAAGGAATTCCACTGCACTTGATATTAAGAAAATGTATGAGAAAACAAAAAAATAAATCAAAGGAACCAATACCTATTATAGGAGGAGTTAGACAAGGTTGTCCGCTATCAATCACTCTTTTTAACATTTATTTCGACGACATGATAAGATCATGGAAGCAAACGACGACTGGGGGAATTAATTTAGGAAATATGCAGATGACCAGATTTTAATAGCAAAAACAGAGGACGAACTACAAAAAATGCTATATAAACTAAAAGAAATATAAAAAAATACAATATGGGTATATCCTCACAAAAATAAAAAACAATGGCCTTCAAGGGCGCTCATCCAGTTCAGGCAAAGATAATATTGGAAAATAAACCAATAGAACAAGTGGTAAAATATAACTTCTTAGGTTACGAAATATCACACACAGCGAAACAGATATAAATAACAAACCAAGTAAGTTTAATTATATAACAGGAACACTAAAATAACTTTGAAAAATAAAGCCAGGAAAGATTCTATAATGAAATTATACAAGACAATGGCAGTGCCTACTATTACTTATGCATCCAAAACATGACAATGACAACACAACTATCAACCAGAATACATGCTGCTGTAATGAGATTCCTCAGACCAGTAGCAGGATATGAAAGAACAGACAAAAAACATAACACAGAAATAAGGCAACAAATAAAAGTAGAAGAATTAAACACAACAATAGAGAAATACAGAACAAAGTGGAAAGCACAATTGGCAAGGATGATTGAAAATAGAATACCCAAAGCAGCATACAGCTATTCACCACGAGGAAGAAGAGGTTTGGAAAGAGCAGAAATTTGGAGCCGGAACAGGCTAGTAAATAAGCCTAAACCGTGAAGAAGAGGAAGTAGAAGGTAATTCCAAAGTTTGGTTTTCAACCCACAGGTTGAAAATATGTGAATGTGGGGATATAGCGGGATCCATCTGCCTATTCCCCCATGACTACGAGCCTGAGCAATGCAAATGGTTGAAGAGGCTAGTGAGAGGGTTGCAGTCCCCACTCGCGGCCACGGATTCAACTCAAAAATGGCGATGTGGGTAATGGAAGTAGAACCTAGTGTGTCGGACCTGCAAGACGACCTACAACTTATATGACATCGTAGAGTAGACTTTCATTCCACTCATCTCCAGTTGACTATTGGGACGCGCATAGACCGTTCAGGTCGCGGTGCTCGGGCAGTCTGCCGAAGTTTCAGAACAAATCAATATAACGAAAGAATAAAGTCAACTTTAACCGACAGAAGAATAAATTTAAAACGATATAAAGTCGGTATGAAGTGATGAGACCTTCAGTAATAAAATAAAATGATAAAATAGGTTATGTTCGGAAAAAAGAAGTGTTAATGTTTTGTTATTTAATGATATTTCTATCTTTCATTTTGTGTGTTCTGCTTCCTTCATTTGAGCGTACTATACAAATAAAAATTAATTTGTTCATAACTGTGTAACGGACAAATTTTAATACGAATGCGGTAACAAATGTTTCACTCTCGTTTTTACAGTACGAAGAGCTAAATGAAAAGATGTATAATGTGCATAGCTGAGAGTAAGCTTCTAGCAGAAAAAAAAAACTATTTCGCGAGCTGCGAGATTGAAATACGAATAAAGTTGATGGAACGGGTCTTCCTTCTTCTATTCAAAGCAAGACTTACACATTCATATACCCTTACTGAATATAGTGTGTTATGAATCTGGGTGCACACATTTCACATACCGACAGACTAATCAATGGGAATTAAATATATCTAAGTATTTTAACACATCTATAAATCGAACAAACATGACAGTATGTATTTTAAAGAATTCCGGATTAATGAAGCTATTGAGGTTATTATGAAGCAAATATTTTTTAAACATTTTTACAGATCTTCACTGATCCTATAAACCCGTATTAGTTAATGCTCTAGCGACCGCAAATTTTATTTCATCGAAACTAAACTTGGCATATTCAATTAATTCAAAAGTAAGGCCAAATTCCGTAACCAAAAAATAGGACAAGTAGGTGTAGGAGTTCACGTGAAAGGAAAATTTAAAAATCGTTCTAGCTGTCGTTATTTTCTATATTTTTCAAAGTAATTCAGAAGGGGTCTATATGTTGTTATAATAAACCGTGGAAAGTATTCTCAAAAAAGCAAAATACGATCATTAGAAGTTACGATTAACCTGAAAATCTAAATTAAAAACTGACTCTAGCAACTGCCATGTTTGTTCTGAACACACAATGTAATCGGAGTCGAAAGGATTTTTATATAAATAAAAATAGTATTAGGAGTTTCATTTCCATGCCTAACAAGTTTTAATACAAACATGTCAAAAGCACAATAAAAATCGAAGATGAGAAAGTAGATTTGCAAACGCTGAGTGGATGGAAAAATAAAGCAGACTGCAGCAAACTCTAAATTAAATCCCCTGGAAAAAATGTGTGTTTGAATGGTGTGTTTCGTCTTCATGTTGTGTTGTCTAGGAGGAGGCCCTGACATTAAACTGATCACTCACTTACCATTTCTTCTATTTTTCCTAAAATGCTTTTTTTTCAACTTGCATAATTTCCCTTATTGTGCTGTTTCTGATCTTATCCCTTCTTGAAATTCATGTCGATCTTATCCAAAAATTCATTTCTACTGCTAACCGCTTGTTGGCTTGTTTTGTACTTACTGTGCAGGTTTGGGACCCATATAATATAATGATTTGTAACAGAACTTGAAATATAGTTTTCTTCGTTCTGTATATTATATTTCTATTCCAAAGCACTGAGTTCAACAAACCAATGATTCTTCTTCCATCAGTTATTCTTCTTTCAATTTCTCTAGTTGCATTCTCACTTTTATCCAAAATAGATCCTAAATATTTAAAAATTTGTCCACCGCTGTGGTCTCGGAGTAGCGTGCTGCCTTGTCACACAGCGGTCCCGGGTTCGATCCCCGGTCGGGACAGTTTTTCTGGGTGCGGTATTTCTCGGGGGTTTTTCTTCACCGGTAAGACAAAGGTCAGGGAAAATTTTAAGGCCCAAACGGTCCCCGAAATCATATGTCCATCGCAATTCATCATTTCATTCATATTCCATCTTCGGTTATAAGCTTAGGATTAGGGACTCTCCTGGCGCACAATTATCATCATCACCCATTCAATATGGAATGGGGCACCGTAACCCTGCCTTCCCGGCGGCCCCCCGCCCCCCCCTCAGACGTAGGGTTGTTACCGTACGCCAGGCCCGGACGAGGCAACCCCGGAATGTCGAAAGACAAACCTGGGGCATTTGGAAAAAAGAAATAAAAATTTTCAACATTACATTTTTTCCTGACTTACATTTTGAGTTCTTCTGTTGTTATCCAATGAAAGATATTCTGTTTTATCCTAATTCTCTGTAATCCCCATTTTTTGTTATTCTATCTTTAATGCACTTTTACACCTGAAAGCTGCATCCAACCTGGGGACACCTGAGAACTCACCACCTGATCATTTGCGGAAATAGTAATTGGCGGGATGAGGGTGTGTATATAATATCTTCTCTTTGAATTCCCAAATATTTGCAGGGTCTTCACCAATTCTTCGTACAATGATCAATACGTGTTTTGAACAACGTTGGTGATAAGCAACATCCTTGTAGTAGACCTTTTGATGTTAGGAATTTTTCTGAAAATCTATTTCCCATCTTAATTTGGCATTTGTTCTCTGAGTATAATGATCTTATAATACTATTATTTTTGTAATTTATATTCGTCTCATCTAGGGCTTTCCAGAGCAAGATTCTGGGTACACTATCATACGCCATTAACAAGTCAATAATGATCAAATCTACTGGTTTCGATTTCTCTCGCCATTTCTCTAACACCTTTCTCAGTATGAATACATTGTCAGTGCATGATTTTCCTTCAATGAACCCACTTTGTTCTTCCATATATTTGTATTCTGTGTCTAATTTATGTTTTATAATGCCAGTGAATATTTTCATAATCGAGTTATTCACACATATCCCTCTTTAATTACCGCAGTTTCTTCTTCTCTGCAGTATTATACATTCAAAACGCTTCCCGGACTTTATGAAAAGACAAACATCGGGAGAGTATTTCTAACTCAGCTTCGCATTTACAATTTTGGATTCCTCAATTACAAGGAAGGCCACCCCGAATCAAGTGTTCAGTTCTATTCCGGGTCATCATATTACTTTATCATTAAATTACAGAACCTTAATCGATTTGAATAATGCTTCACTGAGTGGTTCAACATCGATGGAAACAAATATTTAACTATTATGCAATAAGCCATGCCACGATAATATTTGAAAAATGTATGCAACAACACTATTTACATGAAATGTTTTGAAAATAATCAAATTCTTATAGTTTTTAATTTTAACGGATACTTCTGGTGATGTTTTGGAGCACAATGACTAAAAAAAGTGTATGCAATCAGTCATGTGAATAAACCAATATGCACAGAGCACGTTATGCAACAATCAGTTGGAAACTATACTCAATACTTCTAAGTTCATGTTTTTGTCTACATTACGATGCAATTATATAACTTTCTTTCTGAACTTGATGCTATATACGAAAGTAGTGACATCAGTGCAATAATTAATAACAATTATGGAGACAGAATAATTACTATGATAATTAAGGTTCAAAGCACCTGGACTGAGATGGATTCGTTGTTTCATTCAAAATTCCGTAACAATGCAACGCATATTATCTCTAACTGCAGCCACAACCAACTTCAACCTGCTTGTATTCTGATAACATAAAGCTACTGTTTTTCGACTATTAAAATCACAATTTTTCAATTATTATTATTATTGTTTTTACCATTATTATTTCCATTATTATTGTTTCATATTAATATTAATAATAATATTTTTATTATTATTATTATTATTATTATTATTGATTTAGTAGTTACCATGAAAATAATATATATATATATATATATATATATATATATAATTTAACATGAGGATACAGATGCATGAGGATTTGGAAGTTTGGCACCCGAAAACGGCAGCAGCTGTAAAAACCCGAAGATATATATATTTATATATTTAATTATATATATATATATATATATGTCCATCTCTGTGGTCTCGAGGTAGCGTGCTGCCTTGTCACGCAGCGGGCCCGGGTCGGGGCAGTTTTTCTGGGTGAGGTTTTTATCGGGGTTTTTCCTCACCTGTAAGACAAATGTCAGGAAAACTTTAAGGCCCAAACGGTCCCCGAAATTATATGGCCATCATCATCATCTTCCTCACCCTTATCATTATCAACATCATAATCATCCTTCACCGGTGTGGAAAGCAACAGGAAGCTACCACACCTACAATTCCCTGGTAAAGCTGCAAGCATAGCATGAAAATGCTATGATTGCAGTGAAGGAGCTGCCTTCGGGCAGAATTACTATGGATGGATATTAGGAATATACGGAATTAGTGAGGACAAAAATTATCTAATAAAATATATATCTTATAGTACATTAAATTCTATTATGGATGAGATCGCGACCTCAAAAAAATTATATTAGCTGGCGATTTTAACAGCAGAATCGGCAAAGAGATAGATAATGATATAGTCGGACCATGTGGAGAATTGGAGAAAAATAACAATGGTAGAAGAGTGATAGGATTTTGTGAACAATATTCACTTAAAATCCTAAATGAATTTTACCAAGATAGATATATCAATAAGTATACATGGCACCAAGATACTCTTAATTTACAATCGATAATAGATTTTGCAATAATTAAGAAACGCTCAATTTTAAAGACCCAGGATGTAAGGGCATACAGAGGATTATCATGCGGAACTGATCATTATATAGGCCTACTGAATGCAAAAATAATATTTCCATTCCAAAGTAAAAATGACAGGCTAAATAAAACTAAAAATGAAGAAGGCAGTTTTCATGACTTGTCAACAACTCTCTACAACTTGGATAGTTTGGAGAATGAGAGCGCATCATATCTGTATAAGAAAAGGTTATATTATCAGTTATCTACGTTTGACAATGCTCAGGAATAATACAACTAGCCTATATAGTAAAACGTATTCATCAGGCGGCAAAAGAAGCTTTCGGAGAAGCAAATAGAGAAATAAATAAATTCAAATATTTTTGGAATGAGGACTTAGCAAATGTAATAGCAAACAAAAAAGAAACATATTTATTGTGGTTGAATATCAAAGATCTGAAATACAAAACACGATATAAAGAAGCTCAAGCAAGAGTTAGAAAGAAAATTACGGAAGCTAAAAATCAGAGCTGGGAACAAATTTGTTAAAAAATTCAAACATGTATTGAAGGAAAACGAAGTACTGAATTTTGGAGAATTAAAAAAAAAAGAGAAATAAAAAAAGTGGACAAACAAATGTACAAACAATACCTATGATTGAATGGAACAATTATTTTAAAACATTACTATCAGAAACTTGGGTAATGAACAAAGTAGGATACAAAGCGCAGAAATGAACTTCCTTAGAAGAACAAAAGGCTGCACAAGATTGGATCGGATAAGGAATGAAGATATAAGAATAGAGTTAAATATATATTCATTGGATGAGAAAATCACATAAAATAGAGAGAAATGGTTTTCACATGTGGAAAGAATGAAAGTATCAAGATCACCAAGAGCAGCATTCAACTACAAGCCAAGAGGTTCAAGGAATGTAGGAAGGCCAGTGAGAAGATGGACAGAACAACTGTGAGGCGGAACAGGCAATTTGCCTAGCCCGTGAAGTGAAGTGAAGAAGAAGAAGAAGAATACTACCAGAAAACAGGGTATTTAAATTAGATAACGTTCAAAGTATTCCTGAAATAAATGAAGATGAACATATACAATTGGACATAGAGGATATTAAAAATAAATATTCAGTCATTGAAAAATAAAAGAGCTAGTGGTCCAGGAGGAATACCAGCGGGACTATTAAAATATGGATCCGACCATTTATTTGAACGTCTGAGAAAATTATTTACAAAATTTATGAATGGTGAAAAAGTTCCTGGAGAATGGAAACAAGGATACATTTCGACAATCCATAAAAAAAGGGAAAAAAATCCAATGAGAAAATTATAGAGGTATAACAGTAACAAGTACTATGAGTAGACTCTATAGGCGTATACTAAAATGTTATTTGGAAAAAGCTATGACGATATGGAAGAGGAACAGTCAGGATTTGGAGCAGGCCGTTCCACAACCGACAATTTATTTTGCATTTACTCACGTAATAGAAAAGAAAATGCAATAAGGACAACCTTTGCACCTACTATTTGTAGATCTTGAGAAAGCATACGACAATGTCCCTATAGAGAAACTATGGATTGCTTTAAGACGTATGGGAATTAAGACTATAATAATTAAAGCTATACAAAATTTATATGACAATTGCATATCTAAAATTAAAATTGGCAATAAATTGTCACATTATATTACGATAAATAAAGGCATTCGTCAAAGTTGTTGTCTATCGCCGACTCTGTTTAAAATATATGTACATGAAATATTAAAGAATTGGAGGAGAAAATGTTCAAGAATGGGAATTCCTATTTCAAACAACAAAACTTCATGCAACTTAAATTTTGCAGATGATCAATGCATTAACGCAGGTCATCGAATTAACACAATTGAAAATACTCTCACGATAATCCACCGAGAAAACATTCCAGCTAGGATAAATATATTTGAAGACCTCAAAATTATAAAGGAAACAATCAACACCTCACTTCTTAATGAGAACGCACCCCAGTCAAACCCATTATACGAGATAGTAAAAAACAAGTCAGTTGCTGCTACAGAGTATACATCACCGTACACAACAACAACGAGTAGCGGAAGCTCAACCTGCCGAAGATGGAAGATAACTTCCGAAAGCGCTGCAGTTAATTTTATATACAATATTTTAACAAAGTTGAGAACGACGGCTCCTACCTACAGGTACATTTTAATTTTTAACTTTCAGTATAGGTGAACTGGAACCGCTGCAAATCGAGAAGGCACATTTCTTGAGGATGACGGGAAGTCATCTATGTTCTGCTTTACCGATATTTATTTATAAAAGACAGAAATGATATTCATCAGAACGTGAGTCATTTAAATATTTTTTTCCTGCTACTATATCGTTAGCTCAGATATTTTCAATGTCATTAGAGAAATCCGTAAATGTAGCACAACCTTTATACAGACGCCAAATGTGTAATCGTATTGCCTCAATTACAGACCTGTTCCACCGTAATTATCACCTGTCAACAGGACCATCATATAACAATAATAATAATAATAATAATAATAATAATAATAATAATAATAATAATAATAATAATAATAATAATAATAATACTAGTAATAATGATGATGATGATGATGATGATACTCAAGAATCAGGATGTCATATTCAGTCTCAAAATTTTTCACTCCATCTCTTTAAATAACTACCTGAATTTCTCTTCCTTCATTGTTCATAATGTAAAATGATCATTTTCATTCAAGAATCTACAATACGAAGAATATTATGGTCTCTTCAATTCAATCTGAAGAAGGTCTAAGATAGTAGACGCAATCACAAACCTTATCCCACGCAGCGCCTATAACGCAAACCAGGGATCATTTATATTGCTGATCTTTAAAAACCAATATAATAATAATAATAATAATAATAATAAAATAGTAAGTCCATCACCAGAAACTGCGTAAACTAAGCGAATTCCTAAACAAGTCAGGAGGGGGCACGCCATAGCGTAGTTGGTTAAGGCAATAAGGTACAAGTTGGAAGGTAGAGGGTTCGAGTCCCGATGGAGGTCAGGATTTATAAAGTCGCCCAAACCTTCTGACGGAACCATGGTCCTGGATTTGACTTAGCCTCTATTCGAAATGAGTACCAGATGCTTGTTCTATTGGTAAAGTCGGCCATGAAGAAGGATCGATAAATACACCAAGTGCTGATTGTCTAGAAAAGTGGGAGGTCGAACCTTCTACTATCTCAGGAGCCTGCTTAGATATCACATTTTATGGTCTCATTTTCCTGGTTTACGGATTATAGCATAAGTCAGTTAATAGAAAAGGCAAATATATTACTTTCTGCAGCTGACAACATCTATACAAAAAGCAACTACCTAAATTGTTAAATTTATCAAATTGCCTGAAGGAGTAGTATTTGATGGTCCCTTATTCAAACCCCAGTTTCTACCTATCTGATTTTCTGATTTTTTTCCTTGGGACCATGTGCAGTGGTTGACTGACTTATGCCGCATCCCCCCCCTCTCTCTCTGTCTGTCTGTCTGTCTGTCTCTCTCTCTCTCTCTCTCTCTCTCTCTCTCTCTCTCTCTCTCTCTCTCTCTCTCTCTCTCTCATTCTATATATATTAAATTGGAGAAACAAAATTTCTGATGCCGGCTTATTTAAAACTGCCGGGCTTCAGTCTAATCAAAATAATGGATAACCATTAGTATATTACAATGCGAGGTGGGAAGTGATTTTTACAGAAGCGAGGAAATTATTAAAAACCTCGCTATCGGTAGGTTTTTAAATATTTCCTTGCTTCTGTAAAACATTTCACAAACGTGCATTGTACATTAATTTTTGCACGATGGTGTTTTTAAAATAATAAATATTAGTAATATGATAACATATTTTTTTCGAAATATATGCGTTCATTATAAACAACTGACCAACTTTAAGAGTCTGGCAATGTTTATACAGTAAAAGCCGAAAATAATTTGGATGAGACTAAAGCAGGCTGTGACACCAATCAGGCATCAAACAGCGACAAGTACGAATTTATTGTTTTATAGTGTTTCAAATAAAATTCAGTTCGTTTCAAATGCACTGATTTGTTTCGTATAATGTATATTAATACTATCGTTTGGATATATTTTTGTATATAGTATAAAAAATTATAGGAAGCCAGATATAATAAGAACAGTTAAGTCTCGTAGACTGCGATGGGCAGGACATGTTGCGCGTATGGGGAATGAAAGACGTGTATGGAAACTTCTTGTAGGAAAGCCAGAAGGAAAACGCCCAGTTGGTAGACCAAGAATGAGGTGGGAGAACAACATTAACTATGATTTGAGGGAAGTAGATTATACAGGGAATGATTGGAAAGCATTGGCTCAGGATAGGGATGTATGGAGAGCTTATGTCCGCGCGGCCATGAACCTACGGGTTCGATAGTGTCAGTGAGTAAGTAAGTAAGTAAGTATATAGTATACAAAAAAAGCAGAGGTTTTACTTCCGGCACTAGGTAAGTAATTTGTAATATTGCAGTATTGTTATTTAGTTATCTATAGTTTGGCAACCCGAAATTTAGGAAACTGAACTTTCAATCATGGTCGCCATTGCTGTAAGCACGACAGAACGCACTATCGTGCAAAAAAATATTACTTATTTGCATACTGTTGTATAATTTGACACCAATTTAAATAACAGCTACCTCTTCATTTTTACATTACTTTACGTATTAGAAATATTATACATATCCACACCTCTTGTCCAGTTCAAGGTCGAAACGAGGGATGAGCTAAGATGAAACCCCTATATTTATAGAGGTCTGTGAATAACAAGGGCGCCTGACGCACCGTCACAAAATGGATGAGATGAATGTGGACAAATGTTGGAACGAAATTTGTGGAAGGAAAACGGGAGGAACTCCAAGAAAAACCTGCCCAAGCTACGGTTGATCCATCACGAAACTCACAAGGAGTGAGCGTCTAATCACTTGTGCCATGGAGTCGCCATTAAGCATTAAAAATAAATTAAACTTATGTATCCCGTAGTACATATTACGGATTTAAGGATTAATTAAATTGTATGAAAAACATTGCGACGAACCAAATATGGCAGTTCTTACAGTAATTTTGTAATTTGGAGTATCGGGTAAATAGCAACTTCTAGTGGTCGGTTTTCGCTAGTTTTTAGAAAAAATTCTCATCGGTTCATTTGAATAGTATATACTGAGTTTGTGAAAATTCGAAAATTGCGATCGCTAGAGCGATTATTAAATTTTTGTTTCAGGTAAACTTCTACACCTATTACTCTAATTTTGCTGATTAACAAACACGACATTACTTTTTTAATTAATTGCTATTTGCCAATTTTAGTTTGGATGAGTAAAAATTGCGTTCGCTAGAGAGCGGACACATACATTTTGGCCATGGTCATTTTCGGTGAGCTGTATAGGGCCGCCGAACATCTGTAAAAATGTTTTAAAAATATTTTTTAGAAAACAACCTCAGTACCTCCAGTACTACTCCTACTACTACTGCTACTACTACTGCTACTGCTGCTACTGCTACTACTACTACTACTACTAATAATAATAATAATATACTCACTCGATATACGAACCTGTAGGTTCATGGCCGCGCGGACAAACGCTCTCTATATATCCCTACTATGAGCTAATGTTTTCCAATCATCCCCTGTATAATCTAAACTCCAAACTACAAGCGCGACAGGCCTGAGGTCCCTTGGCTTACCAGACGGCTGCTGGCTTCACATTCACATGTGTTAATCACAGAGCCAGTATAGGCGTGGCATGTGGTCAGCATGTCGGGTCCCCCAGGTCTTCTCAACCTGGAGTCGCTACTTAATGTAGCTACCCAAATAAATTCCATCAAATTATTGCTAAATGTTATTCTCACGCCTCATTATTTTTCTACCAACTGGGCGTTTTCCTTCGTTTTCCTAGAAGAAGCTTCCATATCTTCTTTCGTGCCACATATCGAGCCAATCGCAGTCTACGACACTTAACTGTATTTATTCTATATTTTTCCTATAAATATATTATAGCTCACTGTTATAAAGACTTTTCGATTCGCCTGTCTGTTCATCTCTCTTTGATGCAAAAGTGTCGTAAGAAATGTATTGTCAAATAATAGTAATAATAATAATAATAGTAATAATAATAGTAATAATAATAATAGTAATAATAATAATAGTAATAATAATAATAGTAATAATAATAATATAATAATAATAATAATAGTAATAATAATAATAGTAACAATAATAATAATAACAGCGTAATAATTTACCGTGTCGTGGTGTAGTGACTCGCGTGCTTAAATGACCCCGAGAGTTATGCCGGCGGTAGCATTGCTGCGGAAAGGATTACCCATGCCGGACAGTTCGAAGGTGCTAAGCCAGACGAACAAAATTACCTTCGTCGAAATACTGACGATCTTTCACCGTAAAAAAAAACGAACAACAAGAAATGCGGACATGGGTAAAATTCTCCGGAGATAAAATAGTTATCCATTCGGTTCTCCGGGCCGGGTTTCAATTTTATTAAATTTTAATAAAATATGTTGGTATTTATTCCGTCTCACACTTGATTTCAGCCTTCAGGGAATCCATGCCAAAGACTCAAACACAGGGACATGTTCATAGGAACATCGAATATTACGACTTCATATAATGACCGGGCACTAGAGATATTAACATGGGAATTAGATAAACACCCTTGGATATAGTAGCTTCACAGGAAGTTAGGTGGCCAGGAGAAGATAGTCAGGAATCTTAAAGATTTGCATTGTACTAAAGGGATGCAGCAAGACCTGAATTTGGAACAGGCTTTCCAGTCCGAAAAAAGGTTACTCTCAGCTATCCGAGATATTAAGTTTGTCAGAGATAGGATTTCTTATATAATTCTAAAGGGTAAACAACATGATTTTGTAATCGTAAATGTACATGGTCCCACTGATATAAGGATGACAAAATCAAGGATGAGTTCTATGAAGAATTAGAATGCGTATTTGATAGTCTTTCACGATATCATATGAAAATATTCTTAGGAGATTTTATTGCAAAAGTAGGGCGGAAAGATATGTTCAGGCCAACAATAAGCAAATTTAGTTTTCATGAAGATAGTAAAGACACTGGAGTTAGATTTATTCACCTTTGCAACATCAAAGAATCTTACTGATAAGAGCAAAACATTCCAGCATGAGGATATTGATAAATACACCTAGGCGTCTCCAAATGGCGAAACTCGAAACCAGATATATCATGTATTAGTGGACAAACGCTGGCACAGTAGCATCATCGATATTAGATCAGTTAGAGGGGAGAAGGCAATTCGGATCATAATCTGGTCAGAATGAAAATCAGACAACGGTTATCGCTCATGAGAGGAACAAAAGATAAAGATGATTTTGAAACATTTGAATTGAAAAACTTGAAAAATGATGAAATACGGCAAGAATACCTAAAAGTTAAAGGCAATATGAAATTAATGAGTGGAGAAGAAATGGAATGATGGTGGAGGGAAGAGGAGTGGAGAGTGCAGGTGTGATGCAATTCGAGGAAAGGCAGAATCCAAAGGAGAATGAGAAAAATCCCGACGCAATCTACCACCAATTCCCTTCCGAAACCACCACGATTTGAAAACATTTGACTGTTAAATAGTCCAGAGTTTTATCAAGAGAAACCAGTGAAATACGACTATTAATCTGTTGATACTTGCAATATTAATTAAGAAATATTGGATTAAGTTGACAGTAAAGAGCGGTGGGTTTGTTTATCGCCAGAGAAAGCAGAGAAACCTTTTGGTAAATACTCCAAGGAAAATCTTTGAAAAATTTTGTAGGAAGAAAGCGAAAAAAATTGAAGTACAAGAGTATGTAATTACTGACTATTTAGAATAAACATTCTTCTAATAGTCCCAGCTTCAAAATACTATTTAACTAATATCAAAGACATTTTCTCTCCAACTTTTGTTGTTTTGGAGATAGTCTCAAAATATGGTATTCTACTATTTATTATTACAATAAATATATAATATAGTAGACATCAATAAAACTAAGTATATGGTCACCCATAGATATTCATTTCATAAAAATGGGCAATTAATGACAAATGTGGGAAATTTTGAAGACGTGGCTGAATTCAAATACCTAGGAACAATAATTACAAATGACAATGAGGTGCAGAAGGAAATTAAACATTGACTTAATTCTGGAAATGCATTCTGTTACGCATTATTGGGACACTTGTCATTCGAACTACTTTAAGAAAGTTAGTGACTGTTTTTTCTATTCTGGAGAAAGTCAATTTCTGATGGTAGCTTATTTAAAAGTGTCGTAATACAGAAAAAAAAATTATACGTAACCGTAAGATAGTACCTGTTTACATATCATTGTATAATTTGACATCAACTTAACATTTGCTGATTCATTTTTCCATTACTTGAACAAAAATATTGAATATATTAAAGTAATATATCTTACAGGATACATTGCCCGGGATTCTTTACAATATGGGACGCGAAAATTGATTTTTAAGTCCCAATCATATATTATTCGAATGCGCCAACAAACGCGAAGCGGATTACGCTATGGAATCACGGGATGCAGCCAATATATACACGATATTAAAAAAACCTAAAAAATAATTAACGTAATTTAAGTACTCTGTCCACCGCTGTGGTCTCGAGGTAGCGTGCTGCCTTGTCACGCAGCGGGCCCGGGTTCGATCCCCGGTCGGGGCAGTTTTTCTGGGTGAGGTTTTGATCGGGGTTTTTCCTCACCTGTAAGACAAATGCCAGGAACATTTTAAGGCCCAAACGGTCCCCGAAATCATATGGCCATCATCATCATCCTTATCATTATCATCATCTTTCACCGGTGTGGAAAGCAACGGGAAGCTACCATACCTACAATTCCCTAGTAAAGCTGCAAGCATACCATGAAAATGCTATGATTGCAGTGAAGGACCTGCCTTCGGGCAGAATTACTATGGATGGATGAATAAGTACTCTAACCTGTGAAAGACCAACCTAAAACCTAACCTAATGCAATTTATGCACTCTAACCTGTAAAAGAATACAATGCCCAAAAATAAATTGTAAGTTCTGAAATTCTGAAGTATATGTGTACAGTTAATTTGTAAATGCTCTTTGTTGGCTGCACTGGAATACGACTTTGTTTTTGCTTAGAATATTCGTTAAAATAAACATAGCTGCCACGTCTTCATGCTACGTATGTAGTTAAATATCATAGCAAAATATATCGAAATAATCGTTAGAAAACATATAAAAATCATTGTAAATGAGAGGAAATAATTTGAAAAATAAAACAATAATATAATTTGACAGGATTTTATAAAGGAATTAAAAAGTCGCCTCACATGTTGTAAACAATAGCCCATTGCCGAATTAAGGTTTAATTACACTGTGTGCTATATACTGCGACGAACCAAACAAGAAGGTTGCTACAATCAAATTTCAATTTCGGGTTTCAGATAAACCCCTCTTGTAATGACCGGATTTAGTTGATTAAATGGGGATTCCTTCCTCAGTTTATTTTAATAGCATAAACTCAGTTTCGTTTATAAAACATCGAACATTGAGAACTCTAGAATTATTTTTAAATTTCCATTTCAGGTGAACTACACCTATTTGTCAGAATTTGCTGGTTAAGGAACTCTAAGTAACTACCTCACTGGCACCATCGAACCCTAGGTTCAACGTCGCGCGGACATGCTCTCCATACATCCCTATCCTGAACTAATGTTTTTGTATCATTCCCTGTATAATCTACTACCCTCAAATCATAGTTAATGTTATTCTCCCACCTCATTCTTGGTCTACCAACTGGGCGTTTTCCCCCTGGTTTTCCTACAAGAAGCTTCCATGCACGACTTTCATTCCCCAATGGTGCCATATGTCCTGCCCAACGCAGTCTACGAGACATAACTGTTCTTATTATATCTGGCTTCTTATAAGGACCATGTAGTTCCCTGTTATGTAGTCTTCTCCATTTACCTGTCTGTTCATCTCTCTTTGGTCCAATTTTTTTTCCTAAGGACTTTATTCTCATATACTCGTAAACTCCTTTCCTCCCTTAAAGTAAGAGTCCATGTTTCGCATCCGTATAATATAACTGGTAGAATAATAGTTTTATATATTTTCATTTTTACGTTTTTCAAAAGGAGTTGGGAAGTTAATAGTCTCTGGAATGCATAATAGCACGCATTTCCAGAATTGAGCCTATATTTAATTCCTATTTGCGATTATTGTTGCTAGGTATTTGAATTCAGCCACTTCCTCAAAATTCCCCTCATTTGTCATTAGCTGTCCATTTCCATTGCATAATGTATTTTTATGTGTGATCATATATGTGGTTTTATTGGTATTTACTTCCAGACCCAGTTTCTTAGTAATACTCAATAGTGTGTGCCAGTTGGCCTTTAGTATATCCTCGCTATCGACCAATAGTACTACATCATCAGCATAAACTAACAGCTTATTAATACCATTGGGCTGTAGGCCTTCTTCAGCCTATAAAGATTTAATGGCATTCTCTAGTAGAAAATTAAATAATAGAGGAGATAGTACATCTCTTTGCTTGAACCCATTTTGGATTTCAAAAGTATCTGAAAAGTATTTTCTTACACGCACCTTACTCTTTGTGCCGTTTAAACAGATTCGTAAAGTCTAACTAACTTTTTAGGAATTCCGAACTCCAGCAGGATACTATATAACTTCTCCCTCTTAGTTGAATCGTATGCATTTTTGAAGTCTACGTAAAGTTGATGTACAGTACCATTATATTCCCAATTATTTTCTAAAATCTGTCTTATACTAAAAATCCGATCTATTGTAGACCTGTTTCTTCTAAATTCGCATTGATTATCTCCTAGAATGTCATCAATATAAGGAGTAAGTCTGCTTAATAATATATTTTTGAGAAATTTGTACGAAGTTGCCTCTATAGTTGTTGCAATCAGTCGTATCCCCTTTCTTATAAATTCGTACGATAATATATTATTTCCATTCATCTGGAAGAGCTTTTCTTTTTTTCCTAAATCACATTTAGCAACCGTCATATATTCTCCATCAATTTTTCTCCCCCTGATTTTATCAGTTCTCGTGGGATCTCATCTGAACCTGATGCTTTATACATATTCGATTTTTATATTGCCATTTCAACCTCTAACGCACTTGGTTCTGTGACTAGCATTTCTGCTGTCTGTAAATTATCGTCTTCAATATCCTGTTCTGTATGTACATTTAATAGCTGACTGAAGTAACTTTTCCATCTATTTAATATACTCCTGGAATTTGTAATCATATCCCCATTTCTATTTCGAATTACGTTTTTTCTAGCCTGAAACCCTTTCTTCTGTATCCTAAGTCTCTGATATAATTCTCTAATGTTCCTATTTTTGGCATTCATTTCAAGATCTCTCTCAAACATTCCCTATTTTTACTCTAGATTCTACGAAACAAAAACTGTGGCAGTTAGAACATTAACTGCCATATATATACACACACACACACACACACACAATTTGTTCATAATCACTTTCGGTGTCTACCAGATAGGATTGGTGAAGTTAAGTAATTTAAAAAAAAAATATTTTATAAGAAATATAAAATGATGAGGCAATTTCAGTTTTATTGATGTTTTAATTAACTGCGTAGGCATATTTTGCATAATACATTTTTACGGACTATTTCAAGTAATTATGAACTGCAGGCTTTCACGGCCAGTAATCATAATGTTAAAATATTCTGGGCTATGTGGCCGTGGTTTATAACTGGTATTTCTTCCAGACGTTTCTCCCTCAACTGCGGAGGGCATCTTCCATGGTGCGTATTTCTAGGTGATATTACCTTGGCTCTAAGCGAGTCTAGGACAAGGTAACATCACCTAGAAGCACTCACCACTGAAGATGCCCTCCGCAGTTGAGGGAGAAACGTCTGGAAGTAATACCAGTTATAGACAATCGCCACGTAGCCCGGAATCTTTTAATATTATTTCAAGTAATGTTAATTTCTTCTGTTTTCTTTAACATATAATTTTTAGCATAAGTAATAACCTACGGTTATGCACGATTGGTTTCACTGCAATCTGACACTTTTAAATAAGTTGGTCATCACAAATTGAGCACTTCCAATCTAACAACAGAAATATATATTCCGTAAACCAGCAAAATGGGACCATACATTTGACATAAATCTGACTTGCTGAGGAATTCGCTTAGTTAACGCAGTTCCTGCGTAACAGACTTTCATTATTTAAATAAATCTAACAACAATCGAATGTGTCATGTATTATTTTCAATTATTCAAAACAGACATTTAATGGTTTTGTGTCGCATTGTGTTATTTTGAAATATATTTTTATTCTCAAAATTATTATAGACCTAAATAACAAACAATGTAAACTGCTACAATTTACTTTCTCCAACCAACATAGCTGGTGTTGAGATTAATTTGATAGGTAGCTAAATCATCTGGAAGATCGAAAACCCTATTAGAAAACTAATCAGTGATTTGAGCATATCCAGAACTAACTTTAGTTGGAAACTAAAAGTGAGTTCGAGACGTCAATTGAATTGACTGAGATTGGTATAATTGACTATAATGTATGCTTGATACGAACTCAATATAGGGTTATTCTTTTCCTGTGTGTATAAGATACCTATATGGCCTACATTGTTTGCAATGATCATAATGGTGCTTGGTATTTTTCTTTCGCTATAGTCTGTAAGGATTTAGATTTCCGATCGTTTTAAGAGAGAGTAGTAGTCTGAAGAGACTGGTACTCACCTTTATCATAATACGCCTGAGGGAAGTACAAGAACAGTTGAATGCCGTTCTAACTACATAACCAGTGTTAGGAGGGTGGGAATGAAAACGCAATGCACTTCCAAGTATTTTGATGAAAGAAGATTATTATAGGATAAATGTTATTGTTGGATATTGTTAGACAAGGACGGTACTCAAGGTTAGAAGAGGATAGCAGAAATCATGACAACTAAAACCTCACAGCGTCTACCGCTGTGGTCTCGGGGTAGCGTGCTGCCTTGTCACGCAGCGGGCCCGGTTTCGATCCTCGGTCGGGACAGTTTTTCTGGGTGAGGTTTTTATCGGGGTTTTTCCTCACCTGTAAGACAAATGTCAGGAAAACGTTAAGGCCCAAACGGTCCCCGAAATTATATGGTCATCGCAATCATCATCATTCATATTCATCTTATGTTAAGTTTAGGATTAGGGACTCTCCTGGCGCACCATTATCATTATCATCGCCCATCATATCATCGGGGCAACGTAACCCCGCCTTCCAGGCGCCCCAACCTCAGAAGTGGGTTACAAGTACGCCATGCCAGGAGAGAAACCAGGAATGTCGAAAGACAAACCTGGGGCATTTGAAGAAAAAAGTCCTCATAGCGTGTAGCAGTTTACACAGTCTTGGGCTGATCTGTAGTACTAATATTACAGGATTAATTTTACCTGTGTTTATCATCTGCTTCTGTGTTATTCTGCCAAGCTATGTAAACTTCAACTCCTTTACTCTTCTTACAGCACCTGTATTTAAACTTGCAAACAACGTTAATAAGATAACGCACACAATGCGTGCTACATATTGCAATCAAAGCAGTTCACTGCGAAGAAACAAATTCATCGTCTTTAATTTATATTAGATAATGAATGATTTTTTTGCATGCCGAAATTAAGTTTTGTGCAGCCGAGAAAAGTGCGATTTGTTTAATAATGAGTATTGACATCTTTGACTTCCTTCCACATTCACATGATTTTCGAAATAAACTGAAGGATATTTTATTTCTTCAAGATAAAGCATTTATGACGTATATTGCTCAGGTTTCAAATATTTTAAATTTTCAATTGCAAGGGACAAATCAGATCATTTGTGGGCTATTTTATGCCACAGTGCCACCTGTAATTATTCGATCGAAGAAATAGTGACTGCTTGCGTCATGTTGATCACTGTGATAAGACATGTTCCCGCTACAGCCAATTGCCAACATGTTTACACACATATAAGGGGATTCTATTTCAGGAGTTCACCTAAAAGTGGGCAAGTTAGTGTTAGTTTGGACATATTAGAGACAGAAAATTAGCGAGTTGGTACACCATATTAGTTTAGCGTTTACTTGTTTGCTAGCAGGTTTTGTGATAAGTTGGCTACACCGTCTGAGCAATGACTGATGTGTATTTGCGTTGCGAATACGCTTTTATATCACTCTTCTCTAAGGTATTTCTCTCATTATTGTGGGGGAAAAATCTCTCGGGTATTTGTTCACATACTTTAACAATACATTGTGTATTTTTTTGGTTTTTTATTTGAATTTATATAGTTTGCACCATGACATAAAATGCCCTTTTTTTAATGACGGCATTTGTTGATGATTTCAAAAAATAGTTAAATCTGCTCCAGCAAGTATTAAAGATATATAAAATATCCCATTTGTCCTCTTGTAAACAACTTATGAAGAAGGAAGGTCAGGTTCAAGAAATAAGTTGAATTAATTGAAGACAAGTCCACCGCTGTGGTCACGAGGTAGCGTGATGCCTTGTCACGCAGAGGGCTCGGGTTCGATCCCCGGTCGGGACAAGCTTCCTGGGTGAGGTTTTTTCGGGTTTTTTCCTCACCTGTAAGACAAATATCAGGACGCTTAGAGCCAACGGTCCCCTAAAATCATCCGGCCATCATTATCATCACCATCCTTTACCGGTGTGGAAAGCAACCACACCTATAATTCCCTAGTAAAGCTGCAAAGCATAGCATAAAAATGCTATGATTGCAGTGAAAGATCTGCCCTCGGGCAGAATTACTATAGATGGGATTGAAGACATCATTTTAGTATTTGTTAACAGATTCAAAAATTTAGAAGTATTTCGATCACAGATCGAACTCTTAATGTCATGAAATGCAAGGTAGAATACCTGCCCGAGAGACTGCAGTTAGAACCATGTGAAGTCCAGCGTCACCCTTCCCTTTAAAAATTCGTTATAAGGGAAAGTTGTTGACATCTTAGAAATTGGGCTTTAGAAATTATTTCCTCATACAGTAGTTTTTTACATATGAGAAACTGAATTCTCTGTTAACGAAACTAGTGAAATCAAAGTCCTGAAACAGATTAACTGATTGAGTATCATCCCACACCCATAAGATTGGAACATCAGAAATGGAAGGAGATTTTAAATATTTTGTAAAAAATGTTGAAAAACATACTTGTTCCCATTAAAAGCATTGCGTATTATTTCATTGCGCATTAAACATGTCTATCTTAATAACTGCTTATTAATATTTATATTAAAAGTACTTAAATTACCTTTGTTGTAGGTTTATTACATTTATTACAATTACATTTTATTTTTCTGGGTTTCAAGGTTATTTTTCTATCCTGGACTTACATTACTAATTGGCCATCACTGATCTCAAGAATGTAACGCGAACTCAGAAAAATTGAAGAGAGATTAATTTAAAAAAGTACATCGGCATTAAGACAAATCAAGCCGTCGTGTGGCTGCCCCAACTGATATCTCAGGTTCGAATCTTATGTTTCCAGAGGGGTATTGATGGCGAACCATGCCTGGATTTTGTAATTTTTTCTTGGGGTTTTCCCGTTTCCCGAATTCCATCCCACAAACAGTCTCCATTCCCCCTACACTCCCCTTCATGTAATTTCAGAATTTGGTTTGCAATCCACAGACTGTAAATATGTGAATGTGGGGATAAACTGGGATCCACCTGGTATTCCCCCGTGACTCCGAGCCTGAGCAATAAAAATTGTAAGAGGCTAATGAGAGGGTTGCAGTCCCCACTCGCGGCCACGGATTCAACTCAAAAATGGCGATGTGGGTAATGGGAGTAGAACCTGGTATGTCGGGCATGGGAAGACGACCTACAACTTACATAACATCGTAGAGTAGACTTTCATTCCACTCATCTCCAGTATTGGTATGTACATATTACCAGTTATTTTATATAAATGCGAAACATGGACTCATACTTTAAGGGAGGAAAGGAGATTACGAGTATTTGAGAATAAAGTTCTTAGAAGAAATTTTGGACCAAAGAGAGATGAATAGATAGGTGAATAGAGAAGGCTACATAACAATGAACAACATGGTCTTTATAAGAAGTCAGATATAATAAGAACAGTTAAGTATCGTAGGCTGCGATGGGCAGGGCATGCAGCACGAATGGGGAATGGAAGACGTGCATGGAAGCTTGTTGTAGGAAAACCAGAGGGGAAACGCCCAGTCGATAGACCAAGAATGAGGTGGGAGAAAAACATTAACTATGGTTTGAGGGAAGTAGATTATACAGGGAATGATTGGAAAACATCAGCTCAGGATAGGGATGTATGGAGAGCTTATGTCCGCGTGGCCATGAACTTACGGATGAGTTAGAATTAGTTGGATAGTATAGATTTTTAAGGTCGCGGTGCTCGGGCAGTCAGCCCTCCCAGTCCTTAGAGAGTAATTAGGGACAAGAGCAGACCTGGGGATATGGGCATTAAGCCCGAGAAACCCCAGGGGGATGGTGATGGGACTCTTAATAAAAAAAAATAGTCCGAATATAGGTCTATAGAACAAATCGATTTAACGAAGGAAGGAAGTTAACATTAACCTACAAAAGAATAAATTTAAAATAATAAAAAAGTCAGTATGAAATGATGAGACCTTCAGTATGAAAATAAAATTATATAATACGTTATATTCCGAAAAAGAAGTGTTAATGTTTGTTGTTTAATAATAATTGTATCTTTCATTTTATGTCCTCTGTATCCTTCAGTTGAGCGTGTTATAAAAAATAACTTGATTTGTTCATAACTCTGTCACAGACAATTTTAATATGACTGAGGTAACAAATAATTCACTCGCGTTTTTTAAAAATATAGAGCTAAATGAAAAGTGTAATAATATGAAAATGTGAGAGTATGCTTGTTGCAAACAAAACTATTTCGCCAGCTGCTAGATTGAAATACGAATAAAGTTGATGGAACGGGTCTTCCTTCTTCTATTCAAAGCAAGGCTTACACATTCATATATCCTTACTGAATATAGTGTGTTATGAATCTGGGTGCACACATTTCACATACCGACAGACTAATCAATGGGAATTAAATATATCTAAGTATTATAACACATCTATAAATCGTACAAACATGACAGTATGTATTTTAGAGAATTCCAAATTAGTGAAGCTATTGAGGTTGTTCTCACGAAAATATGTTTGAAACATTTTTACAGATCTTCACTGATCCTATGTAGGCCGAGTAGGTAACGTTCTAACGACAGTAAATTTTGTTTCATCGTAACTAGACGTAGCGCATCCAATTAATTAAAAAGTGATGTCATGTTCCTGAACCAAGAAATAGGACCAGTAGTTGTAGCAGTTCACCTGAAAGGAAAACTTGAAAATCGTTCCAGCTGTCGTATTGCTCTATATCTTACAAAGTAATTTAGCAGGGGCCTATATGTCATTATAATAAACCGTGGAAGGTATTCTAGAAAAATAAGTGAAATCCGATCATTAGAAGTGAGCGTTAACCTGAAAGCCGAAATTAAAAACTGACTCTAGCAACAGCTTTGTTTGGTTCGAACACACAATAGAATCGGAGTCTTAAGAATTTTTTATATACATAAATATAGTATTAGGTGTTTCATTTCCATGCCTAACAAGTTTTAATACAAACATGTCAAAAGAACAATAAAAATCGAAGAAGAGAAACTAGATTTGCAAACACAGAGTGGATGGGAAAATAAAGCAGGCTACAGCATCTCTAAAGTAAATTCCCAGGAAAAAAGAAGACCGTATATTCTTTCCATAACAAAAAAATGTTTTCTTTGGACTAACTGCTCAGTTTCCTCCTCCACTGAAAGAGGAGCTTCGGGTGTTTTCCAGTAAAATATCCGACATGAAAAAATAATAACGGTTTTTAATGTTTAAGATAGTCTACTTCTGTACAAAAAGTTATATTCTTCTTCATTAGACTTCAATAGACTTCGTTAACCAGCAAAATAGGACGATTAAGAGTACATCACCCGCTGTAGCGTAGTGGTCAAGGCACTGCGCTACAAGCCGGAAGGTCGAGAGTTCGAGTCCCGTGGGGGTCAGGATTTTTAAACTGACCCAAACCTTCTGGCGGCACTATGGTTCTGGGGTCGAGTCAGCCTCTAACGGAAATGAGTACGAGACGCTTGTTCTGGAGGTAAAGGCGGCCGTCATGCAGGGCTGACAACCCGGCTGACATGAAGTGCCGATTGTCTAGAAAAAGTGGGAGCCTTAACCTCCTACTACGCCAAGAACCTCCTGTGCCTGTAGTGGGATCACTTTACTTTACTTATGAGTTCATCACCTCAAACGATTCCGATTGAGGGTCTTTCCACTTTTCAGCGGTTGCCCTTTTACCAGCCGGCTGCTGGCTCTTCACATCCACATGTGTCAATCACAGAGGTAGATGATCAACAGCCAGTGTAGGGGTGACATGTGGTTAGCATGTCGAGTCCCCCAGCCGTTATAGCTGGTTCCTCAACCTGGAGCCGCTACTTATTGTAGCTACCCAATTGCCTCACGATGCTGGGTGGGCACTGGTCCCATACTGGCCGAAATACCATGAGAAAATTTCTTCCCCCATGGAGACTCGAACCAGCGCAAGTCCCGTAGCTCTGCGCCAAGGCTTCCTACCTTAACCGCTCGGCTACGGGGCGGGACACATCACCTCAAACGAAAATTTAAAAATCGCGGTCGCAATTCTTGATGTTTCACACGGAAACACAGTACATGCTTATTACAATAAAATTGTAACGATAATGCCCTGGCCGTAACTCTGCCACTTTAAGTAAACATGTATTATTATTATTATTATTATTATTATTATTATTATTATTATTATTATTATTATTATTCCCGTGTAGAGTTGCCAGTCTTCCATCGGGCGCCTCCCCAGGTGGCGGATAGGGGAATGCTCACCAGATTTAGCGTGTACTGTGGAAATAAAATTCCCAGGGCGGACCAAAACTAACGCTGCTGCCTTGCAGTATGACACTGGACTATCAAAGGCTAGAGGAAGAACACCTTGAACAAAAATTATCCGTTCCCCAGGTTGGGGGTTGATGCATCGGGCCAGCTCCTCGTTCATCATAAAAAGAAAAAAATGCTAAAAAACCAAACATCATGCCTCGGAAAAACACTCTAGGATGATTAAAGCTAATGAAAATGACTTTGAAAATTGGCACATGGAATATTCAAGGCTGTAGAAATAAAATGAGAAAGTAATTAAAGAAGTAGAAGCAATGAAACTAGATTTGACAATATTAACAAAAACAAAGAAGAAAGGCACAGGAAATGAAACATTAGGCAATTATATACATCTCTACAGTGGCGAGCATGAACATAAAAGAGCCAAAAGACGTGTTTTAATGTTGATTCATCAGAAATTGGCAAGCCATTGATGAGAACATTGTAAAATTAGATTTAAATATATGGAGCTGTAAGTTAACAATTTTTTGCATATACGCACCAATTAACGATAATGGAATGGCAAATCTAGAAAATGATTTATTTTTTGAGAAAGTTAATGAACAAATAGGAAACATTAGCGCTGGAAAGCAATTGATATTATTTGGAGACATTAAAGGAAGAACAGGAAGTAAATTTGGATATCCAGTAGAAGGAAAGTTTGGATAAAAACATTTTACATGAGAATGGAGAAAGGTTAAATGAATTATGTTGACAATTATCTTTAAAGATATGGAATGTTTTTTTAATCATGAAGATATTCATAAATACACATGGGAATGTCCAACACTAAATCAAAAATCCGTTATCGATTACAGAATCACAAAACAAAATTTAAAAATGAAAATACAAAATGACAGAACTTATAGAGGACCAAGTTGTGGGGCAGATTATAAATTAGTATTTGGAAAATTTGTATTTCCTAGCATTTTTAATAAAGAAAACAACCACACAGAAAAAGAAGAAAATGTTACAAAAGAAACGAAAAGAAAATATAATATAGAAACCAACAAAACGAATGTGTAAAGCATTTATATCAACAAAGATTGAATAAAAAATTAACACGGAGTGACTTAAGAGATACAGTAGAGATGTATCAGTACCTAAAAAGGTGCATTCATGAAGCCGCCTATGAAGCATTGGGTGAGAAAGAAGAAATAGAGGAAGGACAGCACTGTTTTGGAACGATGAAATAGAGGAAGCAATACAGAATAACAAACAGTTATTTTTAAAATGACTTAGTACAAAGAACCAGAATGACAAAATACAATATCAAAAATCACAAGCAAAAATGAGAAGAATGGTTACTAAACACAGAAACGAGATTTGGGATAAGAAATGTACAGAAATACAAATATATTTAGGAAGCAAGAAGAATTCTGAATCATGGATATTTATAAAAAGTATACGTTCATCGAATAGAAATAATAATTTCCTCAACGTAATAGGGACACATGAATGGGAATAGAATTACAAAAAGCTTTTAGTAAAGGACCGAAAAGAATTTTTGGGAGAAAATGACGATTTATCAGAGATGGAAACAGGAAACATAATCGAAATTGATATAAATAATGTAAAAAAAGGAAATTATGGGAATTAAAAATGGTAGTAATGCCGGCCCAAGAACTATTGCTATAGAATTGATTAAAACTGGCAGTCAGAAGTTATTGGAAATGGTCACTGTACTGTTTAATACAATAATTAATGACGAAGAAGTGCCAGAAATAGAATTGATTAAAACTGGCAGTCAGAAGTTATTGGAAATGGTCACTGTACTGTTTAATAAAATAATTAATGGCGAAGAAGTGCCAGAAGAGTGGAAAGTCGCTATTATAACATCGATACATAAGAAGGGAGACAAGAGAAAGTGTGAAAATTATAGAGGCATATCAGTAACAAGTACATTAAGTAGAATATATGGGTGTATACTAAGTCAAATGGTTGATTTAGAATGCCAGGATATAGAAATGAAAGAACAGTCTGATTTTAGAAGTGGTAGGTCATACACAGATAATATATTTTGCATAACACAAATGATAAAAAAAGAGCTACTAACAGAGATATAAGCCTACATTTGCTTTTTGTCGATTTAAGCAAAGCATATGATAGCATTCCTAAAAAAATATTATGGGAAACGTTAGACAATTCCAACATTACCAAAAATATTAATAGAAGTTATAAAAGCATTATGCAAAGGACCTATTTCGAAAATAAAAGTTGGAAATCATATAACAGAGGGATTTACTATCACAAAAGATTTAAGGCAAGGATGCAGTTTATCTTCAACTCTATTCAAAATTTACTAAGAGACTGGAGGAAAATATGTCAAAATATGGGCATACCAATCCAAAATACACATTTATATTCACTAAATTTTGCAGATGACCAGGTGTTAATAGCACAAGACCACGATGACATAGAATATATGGCTACAAAACTAAAAGAAGAATAAGAAAAATGGGGACTTTATATAAACATCGAGAAAACTAAATATCTGTGTACAGGAGACGAAATGGAAAATATAAATTTCAACAATGGAGAAAAACTAAAACCTAGTATTGAATGCATTTATTTAGGAACAAAATTAGACCACTGAGGCGACAACGAAGTGGAAATTAAAAATAGAATCGCACAGACAAAACAAGCAATAAATGCTTTAAACTCTGTTTGGTGGAGGAGAAATATTACAAAAAACATAAAATTACAAATATATCAAACCATAATTCAGAGCATTTTAACATACGGTGCTGAAGTCTGGCAAATTCCTACCAGGGAAATGAAAATAATGTTAAGTACAGAAATTGATGTTTTTAAGAAGGTCAGCTGGAAAATCTAGAATGGATAGAATACGAAATAAAGAAATAAGGGACATTATTGGCGTACAATAGGAGCCGGACATCATTAGACATTATACAAAGAAACGATTACAGTGGAATGGCCATGTCGAAAGAATGCCAGAGCAAAGATTGCCTAAAATTGTTATGGAATGGATCCCAATAGAAAGGAGGAAGAGAGGAAGACCGAAGAAAACTAGGATAGAACGGGTACAAGCAGCTATGAATATCAGAGGAATGGAGGAAGATCAATGGATGGACAGAGAGGAATGTTGTTTGGTTTCCGGAAGACGGCGGCAGCTGCCATGATACCGGATGATAATGATTATTATCATCATCATTTTTACCGCTGCAATCTCGGGATAGCGTTGCTGCCTCGTTCTATCCCCGGTCGCGACAAGTTTCTTGAGTGATGATTTTCACCTGTAAGACACATGTCAGGAAACGTTAAGCCCAAAGGATCTCTTTAACATCATCTGACCATCATGTTCATCGTTATCATGTTTAGTAGTAGTAGTAGCAGTATTAAGATGCATACGTTTAGATACATAGGCATAAATATAATAATAATAATAATAATAATAATAATAATAATAATAATAATAATAATAATAATAATAATAATAATAATAATAATAGTAATAATAATAATAATAATAGTAATAATAATAATAATGCTTTATTTTAGCTGGCAGAGTTAAGGCCATAATGCCTTCTCTTCCATTCAACTAGCGAATAGGAAAATTATACAAAAATTACATACTTATTACAATTTTAAAATATCATAAGCATATAGACTAAACAAAAGGGGATGTGACCTAATACTAACAAAATGTGGAATAAAATGAAATTAAAATAATACAAAATAAAATTAAGTAAGTAAATTTTCTTATATGAATATTTGTGGATATTTACAAAATGCTGAATACAGTTGTTATGCAGTTGATATTTTCATTGTGTCGAACTTAAGATATCAGTTAATTCGGGTTTGTATAATGATTGTGATTGACAGACCCTGACTGGGAAGTTAGTTCCTGCTCTAGTCATAGATATTGTGCAATATTCAGAGTATAGGCATGTTCTGTCCTGTGGTATCAAAATTAAAGAAGGATCTTGTGATCTTGTTCCTAAATTGCGATGAGCCGATAAATTTTGAAAACACGTTGATAAAAAACTTGATAAATATGTGTGCAGAATTTGGAATAGTAAAACATGTGAATGTAAAGTTCTTCTGTCATTTGAACGTAGCCATGATAAGGCCTGAAACGAAAGAGACGACACGTGGTCATAACGACGGAGATTGAATACAAATCGAATGCACGCATTATGAGCACGCTGTAGCCTGTCAGATAGATCAGTTATCAGATTAGTCAGTAATATGTTGCAGTAACCGAAGTGTGGCATTACAAGAGTTTGTACAAGTATTTGTTTTAATTTCGTGGGAAGGAGGTTTTTAAACTATTTAAGGAGTGAAGAACTGAGAACATTTTCTTGCACATATTTTTCACCTGGGTTTTCCAGTCTATGTGTAGGTCCATGTAGGTACCCAGATTTTTTACTACTGACGAGGGAAGTACTTATGTTGGACTAGTTGGATTGTAACAAAAATTGGAGGATATGTTAATTAATTGACATACAATATGATATCGTTAGTCATTTTGCTGCAAATTTAACAAAACTCGTGTTATTTGTCTTTAAATTTCAATCGCGTCTCATTGACCGGTTCGTAACGGCACGGATGCTCATTGCAGCTGCTTTCAAGCACAATTGCTACTAGCTACTATTTTTTTCGTTAAATATAATGCGAATATGTCCAATGTGCGGGAGTTCTGAAGACGAGATACATATATTAGGAAAATGTAACGAATTAGAATCTTGGAGGCTTCAGTTATTACGGGAAATATTTCTAAATTCAAATCGTGAAAGATTAGCATGCTACGAGTTAATGTTAAATCCAGAAAATTGAATAAATTTGGGTAAATTTCTGGACAAAACGCGGAATATAAGAACAACACTCATTCATGAATAAATACATGTTATCAAAATGCAAAAACATGAATTCTTAATTATTCTACATAACTTAATTAGTGTATAATGTTATTGTATTATTATGTAATTGTATTATTATTGTGTTTTCTTTGTGTAATTGTAATATTATTGTTTTCTTTTTTGTTTTTCTTTATATTATTATGAAATATTACTTTACTGTAACGGACTGTCAACAGCACGTATGGCTTACTGCCCGTGCGACACATATTTTTAAATAGCATTGCATATATCTTACTTATAGTGTAATGAAGTCCTATTACTTCTAGTACTTTTTTTACTTCAAATTCAGAATCGGTTATAATTTCGTGTACTGGAGTAACAAAAACAAATTATAATTTACCATGTCATCAATGGTAATAATGAAGGTCTTCGATGAAATGATTGTAACAAAGTTTTTGCGAACACCATGAGCATCTGATGATGGCAATCCTGGAGCAGTTATATGTGGCACATTCACTAAAACCAATGTCAAATGCATTTTCAGTCATATTTGTGAATCTCGTTACACTTTGGTCCACGTTATAGCCAGATTTGTCCAAGCATAAATACTCATATCTATGTAAATGTCTACTGACAGTTGATTATATACAAGGAAATGCAGTTTTATAATATAGAATCTAAAAGATATTTTCACGTTACCATCTGATTTTGGACGCACATATTCTTCAAGTCGTCGCACATAGATCTTATACTGATGAAAACAAAACAAAACAAAAAAATATATAAAGTGGTTGTATACATTTGGTGGCTCCTGCAGGAATAATTTTCAGCCTTACATTTTTATCGGATGAACAGTCCTGTAGCAATTGTTCGTCCTTACGCACGGACCACGGATGGCATATTAAAGGTGAATCCATTTTAATGTTTTCACTAAACACATGTTTTAAGAATATTTTCAAATGTTCTTTTGTCATTTTTCCACTGGCACTAAAGTCGACATATACATTTGGAGGTGCATTCTGTTCTATCTCCTTCTAAACGTTGGGCCCGAATTTGTTTCCAGTAGGATCTTATAAACAGAGGTATAACCTCTTCCCAAGTTGCACACACAATGAAATAAGAACATCTATCGTGTAAGAATGTGTAGTTCCATGTAGATTTTGACTGTAGCAACAGTGAGCTCTTTGCTTTGACTGCCAGTGTTCTGTTTTCTGTCATTTCATTATCATCATCATCATCATCATCATCATCATCAACAACAACAAGGATTAAGCCCAATAGCCTGTTCCGATCTCGTTATAGGTTGAATTGGTCCTTCCGTCTCTTCAATGGTCTTCCCAACAATCTTCTCCCTTTTGGTTTATAATTATACATTCTTCTTGATATGCGCTGTTCATTCATTCGTAATACGTGCTGATTTACTGTCATTTCATAATTAAATTCACTTTGATCACAGTTCCACACATTCTTTGTTGGTATGTAGTTTTCTTGAATAGTCTGATTAATGTCTCTTAAAAACTTATTTGCATTTTCTATAGTTTGAGTTTCATTTTCAATACCCTTGAAACTCACAAATTTGGTTATTTTTCTTGAAGATATATTGTTCTATTTTTTGAAATTTGAAATAAATATCTTTGAAGTTTTAAATTCATTCAAGCCCAATTCCTTCGCTTGAATAACAGCCCACGTTTGTAATGCCAATAGTGCTCTGTCAATCCACGAACTCGGGATTCTCGAAACTTATTAAGGATATAGTCTTTAATTTGGACGATTTTGTAGGGGTCCATGTTTTTTAATTATGAAGCTAGATAAGATGTGTTATTTTCTATATAATTCAAAACTGTTCTTACATTTCGGTTATTAATTAATGATAGCCATTTTTTTATTATTTGTGAATAGGACTTCGGGCCAGACTTCCCTGATATCCTATATTCATAAATGTTTTCGAAAGTTTCTTCTGAATAGGCAGACAGTACGTTAGGACGTTTAGGTTTTTTAACAGGAGACGGCTCAAAGCTACTTGAACTCTCAGGTTCCTCACTGAATTCGTTGGCAATTTCAAAGTCTTCAGAACATCCGGCCTGTGTGAGCTTCTGATTGCAAGTGGAAAATCTAAAGTATTTTCGCTAAAGTCCTCTAATCCATTCCAATATTTTTGTTCTATAATTTCTGCCAGAAAATAAGCAAACTGGTCATCATCCAATCCAGGTTCTTTCTGGTTTTCAAATGTTTCCTGAACTATACATTCTGACGTAGTTAAGACGTAAAATGAATTTATTATGCCCATTTTATTCTTTTGATGTGATATTTTATGGAATCAGAAGACTATCACCTGTAAATGTACATATTTACTTGTAAATATACTGTTATGTCCTAAAAAAGAAGTACTAATTTACGCTATAAAAAGTGATAATCAATAAATAATAAAACACATATTCTATTGTACTTTCAATTTATTGAGTTTTTATGTTTAAATATAAACAATTCGTATATACTGTACAAATACTCGATTGCGGGAGTGGAATAAACATTCACACTCTGGTGCACTGTTCACGTAACCGTGCCGCTCCGTTGCAATATTTATTTCGTTAGTTTATCTCTCTATCCCTGCCCCTTTTTTGTTCTTCCCTCGTTCACAACACCATCGTTTTCTATTTTTATTTGTTTATTTTATTTGTTCCAAATGTTTTACTTATTTATTCTGTCAAATACGGATGTTAAGCATCTATTTCCTTTTTTCTTGTTCCTTATTTCCTATTAAATAGTATGCATACTATGGAATTTGCAGTGAAATGACTAATATCACGGTGTCCGGTATCCTTCATTCAACATATCCTCCAATTATTGTTACAATCCAACTGGTAGAACATAAGTACTTCCCTTGTGAGCTGTAGGGGATGTTTTTGTCATTTAGGAGAATGGTAGGGATACTCTCGTAATTTTTAATGTTTTGAATTCGTTGATGCTCTATAATTATGCACTGTGTCTTGTCTGCATTAAGAGTAAGTCCATATTTCGTCGACTATTGGGAAATTGAGACTAGGTCATCATTTAGTTCATCTAGTGCAAATATATCATGTACATTGCCGGGATGGGAGTAAATGTAAATTTGCAAATCGTCAGCGCATAGGTAATGTCGACAATGAGTAAGACTAGTGGATATGTCGTTAATATAGATAGAAAATTGTAATGGTCCTAACACTGAACGTTCTTGGACGCTACCTTTCAGAGACTGCCAGGATGAGGAATGTTCTGCATTGGATACAAATAGCTGGCGATCATGAAGGTATGGTAGAGATATTTTCGTAATTTTTAATGCTTTGAGTTCGTCGATGCCCTATAGTTATGCACTGTGTCTTGTCAGCATTAAGATTAAGTCCATATTTCGTCGAGCATTAGGAAATTGAAACTAGATCACCATTTACTTCATCTACTGCTAGTGTGTCATGTGTATTGTCGGGATCGGAGTGAATGTAAATTTGCAAATCGTCAGCATAAGGTAATTTCGACAATGAATAAGACTAGTGAATATGTCGTTAATATATATATATATAGAGAACAGTAGTTGTCCTAACACTGCACGCTGTTGGAGATTGCTAGGATGAGGAATGTTCTGCACTGGATACACATTCCTGGCGATCGTGAAAGTAGGATCGAAGCCAGTTAATAGCATTTCCCGTAAGATTCAGAGCGCGTAGTTTTGCTATTAGTATGTCAGCTTCTTTTAAAGCTTTACTGAAGTCCAAGAGTGTTAATAATAATGTCTGTGTCATCATCATCACCCTAATCCAGGGATTTAAGCCTGATGGCTCGTTCCGGTATCATGAAAGCTAGAATTGTCAAAATTGCTCAGACAATTTTCTGTATGGGCATCCAACATTTCTCCTTCCGTGCGGTTTATAATTTAGCAATCATTTTGGAAATCTTTCTTCTGGCATTCTATCTATGTTCAATATGAATATGTGTGTGTGAATTGTGTGTTTTGTCTTCATATTGTGTTGTCTAGGAGGAGGCCCTGACATTGAACTGACCACTCACTTAGGGAGCCCCTCCATGTCTTTGTAGATCAAAAATAGTATATATATGCGAGAACTTCTCCCGAGAGGTCGTGCCACTTAGACCCTGCTGACGTGTGGATGTAAAAAGTAACTGTAAGTTAATGGAATAATAATAATAATAATAATAATAATGATATAATAAAATAATAATAATTAATGATAATGAAATCATAATATATGATGAACACCGTTCATTTGTATAGTGTAAAAATAGAGTACCTGAGGTCTCAAGTCTTCCTCAACATTGCATGTCGGGTGTGGACTACTTTCGTAGCATATGCTTCATCTTCAGCTTTTGCTCCACTTTAGTTTTATAAAAGATATATTTTTATATTATAAAAATAATAACAATATTAAAATAATAATAATAATTATTATTATTATTATCATCATTATCATTATTATTATTATTATTATTATTATTATTATTATTATTATTATTATTATTATTATTATTATTATTATTATTATTATTATTATTATTATTATTATTATTATTATTATTATTATTATTATTATTATTATTATTATTATTATTATTATTATTATTATTATTATTATTATTATTATTATTATTATTATTATTATTATTATTATTATTATTATTACATACCAAACGCTTCCCGGACATTAAGGAGAGAAAACATCGGGAGAGTTTTTCTAACTCTGCTTCGCATATACACTTTTGGATCCCTCAAGTACAAGGAAGCCCACCCCGAATTAAGTATTCAGTTCAAATCCAGGGCCATCGTATTAAATTACAGAAAATGAATCCAGAGGTTTAACATCGGTGGAAACAAATATTTATGTATTATGCAATAAGCCGTGCCACGATAATATTTCAAAAATGTATGCAACAACACTATTTACATGAAAATTTGAGAAAATAATCAAATTCTTATAGTTTTTAATTTTAACGGATACCTCTGGTGATGTTTTGGAGCACAATGACTAAAAAAAAGTGTATGCAATCAGTCACGTGAATAAACCAATATGCACAGAGCACGTTCTGCAACAATTTTTGCCCCATTTCTTATTTATTTATGACAACAAATTACACTGGTCAACATGATTTTTGTCTCATGAGTACCAATAGTTGTACTTAATGCAGTTGGAAACTATACTCAATACTAGTAAGTTCATGTTTTGCTCATACATTACGATGCAATTATATAACTTCCTTTCTGAACTTGATGCTATATACGAAAGTAGTGAATTAATAACAATTATTGAGGCAGAATCATTTCTACGATAATTAAGATACAAAGCACCTGGACTGAGGTGGATTCATTGTTCCATTCAACATTCCGTAACAATGCAACACATATTATCTCTAACTGCAGCCACAACCAACTTCAACCTGCTTGTATTCTGATAACATAAAGGTACGTCTGCTTTAAGACTATTAAAATCACATAATTTTCAATTATTAATACCATTATTACTTCTATTATTATTATTATTATTATTATTATTATTATTATTATTATTATTATTATTATTATTATTATTAGTTAGGTAGTTATCATGAAAATAATATATATATATATGTATATATAAAATTTAACATGAGGATAGCAACGCAAGCATTGAAGATGCCCAGGATCGTAGGATTTGGAAGTTTGGCACGGGAAGACGGCATCAGCTGTAAAAACCCGAAGACATACATAGTCCACCCCACCGCTGTGGTCTCGAGGTAGCGTGCTGCCATGTCACGCAGCGGGCCCGAGTTCGATCCCCGGTCGGAACAGTTTTTCTGGGTGAGGTTTTTATCGGAGTTTTTATTCACCTGTAAGACAAATGTCAGGAAACCTTTAAGGCCCAACGGTCCTCGAAATCATATGGTCATCATCAACATAATCATCTTCATCAATATCATCATCATCCTTCATTGGTGTGGAAAGCAATGGGAAGCTACCACACCTACAATTCCCTAGTAAAGCTGCAAAGCATAGCATGAACATGCTATGATTGAAGTGAAAGACCTGCCCTCGGGCAGAATTATCATGGATGGATATATATATGTTTAATTAAAACTATTCCACTCTGTGGTTCTACTTCAACCCAAAATAATTTGTCGCCGATGTTTCTGTCTTATTCATCTTCTTCCCTAAAATATCTTCCTTCCATACTTCATCTATCCAACGTTCTCTAAGTCCACTTCTTCCATTAGCTTTCCAATCAAGGAATTTCTTTGTTATTCTATTTCATTGCATTATTATGAGGTGTCCATATCATTTAAACCTTTTCCTTATATTTGTTTCTAATATGATACTTTTCAACTTGCATAATTTCCCTTTTTGTGCTGTTTCTGACTTTATTCCGTTTTCAAATTCTTATCGACCGCCTCCAAAAATCCATTTCTACTGCTAATACTTGTTTGCTTTTTGTCTACTTCCTGTCCAAGTTTCGGACCAATATAATAAAATGCTTTGTAACAGGACTTGAAATATAGCTTTCTTTCTTCTCTATTATATTTCTTTTCCAAAACACTAAGTTCCGCAATATTCGTTTCATTGGAATCAAACTGGGCATAATAATAATAATAATAATAATAATAATAATAATAATAATAATAATAATAATGTTTTATTTTTCTGGCAGAGGCCTTCTCTTCCACTCAACCAGCACAAATACAAATAAATATTTGACAACTATAGATATACACTATAATAGTTATAAACAGTTAAAGATACATTAAATGTAGCAATGTAAATTTCATGTATTTTATACGATAATAACAATAATAATAATTACGATAACAATAATAATAATAATAGTATAAATATATCAAATTATACTAGAAACACCAATTAATATATATATATATATATATATATATACCTTACACTGGGTAATTATGAAGTCGATGTTAGAGCAAATATAAATTTAGATTTCTTTTAAAAGTTGCCGATGTCCGGCAGCCCCTTATTTCTTGTGGTAGGGAATTCCAGTTGTGAGAAGTGAAGATAGTATATGACATGGAGTGATGTGATGTCCTATGTTGCGGTACATTAAGCAAAAGACTATGTTGTGATCTTGTGTTCAAGTTATGGTTTGAGGATAGATACTGGATACGAAATTATAAATAATTGGGAATCAAGGTATGTAGGATCTTAAATAAGAGAATTAGACAATGCTATTTTCTTCTCTCAGTTGGATGTAGCCAAGACAATTCGTTGAATAATGGAGAAATGTGATCGTAATTTCGAACATTAAATATGAATCTGATACACATATTACGGACACGCTGCAGTTTGTCCGACAATCCATCACTTATGTCTGCTAGTAGAACGTCACAATAGTCAAAATGCGGCATCACTAAGGTTTGAATTAAATTTCTTTTAAGAGCTGTAGGAAGACAATTTTTGAGACGCTTTAGGGAATGCATTATGGAGAAGATCTTTTTATATATTTGTTTTACTTGGACATGCCAATTTAAATTTGAATCTAAGTAAAGTCCCAAGTTTTTAACGACGTTGGTATAAGGAATTTCTTCGTTATCTAATATGACAGCCAGCATATTGTCATTGTTTATGGAGTGTAATAGTCTTGGATGTCTGATAATTATTACTTGCGTTTTGTTTATATTTAGTTTTAGCACATATTGTCTGGAATATAAAGATATATGTCTGAGGTCAGTGTTTACTTTGTCAATATATTCATTAATTTCGTCAGGCCTAAAGCGTGTGTAAATCTGTAAGTCGTCGGCGAAAAGATGATGCTTGCAGTGTTGTTGTTTCTTGGTCACATCATTAATATAAATTGAGAAGAGAAGAGGTGCGAGGACGCCGCTTTGAGGTAACCCTTTCCTCACCAAAAGCCAGGAAGAAATGCGATCATTAACGGAAACTGACAGCTGACAATTAGTGAGGTAAGATCTAAACCAATCAAGGCAGTTTTCCGACATATGTAGTGTCTTAAGTCTTGCTAGCATTAAGTCTATATCTACTGTGTCAAAGGCTTTGCTGTAGTCGAGTAGGACTATTGCGGTGAGTTTGCTTTTGTCCATTGAGTCTCTCATGTCCTCTACAAAGTCAAGTAGTGCAGTACTTGTATGAAGTCCTTTTCTAAAACCAGACTGATGCTCAACAAGTAAGTCGTGTGTGGTGAGGTAGTCTGTTAACTGTGAGTGTATTATGTGTTCCAGTGCTTTAGATAAACAGGGAAGAATACTAATTGGTCTATAATCATCGAGTGTTGTGGGAGTGTTTGATTTCGGTGTAGGACGAACTGGAGCCATTTTCCAGAGTCTGGGATAGTCCCGGTCATTATAGAGGCATTAAAAATGTGGGTTATTGTCGGAAGAAATATGTCAATTATTTTTGCAGCAGAGTTATTGTTATATTGTCAATTCATTGTGCTTTAGTTTTAATGCGTAATACTGCTCTTTTGGTGTCATCAGGTGAGATATAGAAAAAAAAAAGAATTTTGTTTTTGGGTGGGTTGGGAATATGACACTAGTTCATCTATTGTCTGTTGTTTGTGTTGTGAGTTGTCAGTACAGAGGCGGGTGAAATGGTCATTCAACTCATCTAGTGGTAGATCAGCTGTTTCTACCTGTAGTTTATTTTGACAGAGGCCTATTGAATTTTCAATATTTCCACATGTCAGATGAGTTGGACATAGATTGTGTAATAATACTATGGGCATATTTTAGTTTTGCATTTCTAACAGTCTGATTGACTTTATGCCTCAGACGTTTGTATGTCTGTAAGTCTGTCAGTACTTTATTCCTCCTGTATGTCCTACATGCTGCGTCTCTCTCAGTCATACGCAAGCGGATATTAACAAAGATCCAGGGTGCAGGTGGTCTGTTTGTACGTCTAGTCTTGATAGGTGCATGTTTGTCGTACAATTGCAAAATCATGTCATTAAAATGTTCAACTTTCTCGTCTACAGTCCTAAGTGTCCATATGTTGTTCCAAGGTAGTTTTGCAGCGTCATCAATTAATTGATCATTATTTATATATTTCAAGTCTCTGTATGTTACAAGTCTAGGTCTACGTTTAGGGCAAGGGAGTGAATAATCAATGTATATTAAGTCATGTGGAGAGATGCCTGGAACTTCTGTCCACTAGTTATAACTTTTTGAGGATTATTTGCTATAATTAAGTCTAGTAGTGTGTCAGAGTAGTTAGTATGATGGGTAGGTTCTGAAGGCAGTATTGTCATATTGCAAGACTGGAACATTGTCTGTAGTTGTATAGTGTTATAAGAGTTTGTGGCTATTAGGTTAGTGTTGAAGTCTCCAAGTACAATTATATGTTCATAAGATGGTATCAGTTTATGGAGAACTGTTTAAATGTCATGCAGGTGACAGACATTTGGGGGCTTATAAACTACTCATAATAAACATTTCTGCATTTTTGTTTTAATTTCTATAAATAGATACTGGTGTCGAGACGAGTATTCACTAGGCGAATGGGATGAAATTTTTGGTTGAAGATCGGAACGTATATACATCGCCAAACCACCTCCATTTTTCCCTGTTCTGTCATTCCTTATCAAGGTGTAATTTTGCATGTTTATAAGAGAAGAAGGAAATGAATTTTTCAGCTGTTTCGAAAATTAGAATAGCATGCAGATTTAGTGTTGAAAATATAGTTTGGAATTCTGAGAAATGGGACAGGAGTGACTGTGCATTACAGTGTGTTATTTTGAGCGAATTGCCATTGAAAGAGAAACGTGATATTAAAATATCTGAGGTGGAAGGGGTGTGTTGAGATGTGTTTGGCATGAAAGGGGACAATGGTACTGACAAAGACCGAAAAATGGACTGCAGGTGCATTACTTAAATCTATGGTTGAAATGTTGCTTACCTAAATAGAACTAACTAATAACAATAAAACATTAAATATTAAATATCAATTGGTGTTTAGTGTATGAAATACAAAATTATATTACAATTAGTTAGCTTAGTGTAAATTAATTAAAAAAAATAAAAAATAGATTATGATGAAAAAAATGAAAAACAAATGAACACAGTAAATTAAATATAACGTGTATGGCTAGTATTCAATGGGGGCTTAAATAATGTCACCAACTGTAGTGATACGTCATTTGGTGTCGCCTTGCTTCACGTGTATCGCACCATCTAATGTCCACACATTCTTCATTTCATATTTTTGTATGCACATCTGAAGCGGGTCAAGCCGTCTCTTAGTCAGGTCTTCCCTAATGGTAATGTCAGATCCATTTAATTGTTTTTTGTTTCTAAATACTTCACTTCGTTTTCTGTAGCTTATAAATTTAACAATAATTATTCGCACTTTGTTCTCACCGGTTGGGACTTTACCTATACGGTGACTTCTGTCTATGTTAGCCAGAGAGAGGTCAACGCCAATTTTTTTTTGCAAGTTCAATTGCTATTATATCAGAGTCCTCTCCCCTCTCTTCTGGCACACCAAAAATTTGCAAACACCTACGACGCTGGTATTGTTCGAGTTCATCACTTTTAATAATTAATTTTTGTTCCAGTTCCTCAATTTTTATCGCGTTCCTGGAGAGAGGCCTCGAGTCTCTAAATTACCTGTGTGTTTTTCTCCAGGGCACTTTTCAATTCTTTCACTACCGCATCCTTCAAGAGGGCGACTAGCGGCTGCAACATGGCCGGCTCCCGCCATGACTCCTCTAACTCACGCTTCATACATTTTTCTACATCCTGGTCACACGGCTGCATTTTCTTTGGACCCATGACGCACGATAAAAGCAGAATATTTTTAAATGACTGTTATTAGGTAACATTTTCTTTGAACCCATGACGCACGATAAAAGCAGAATATTTTTAAATGACTGTTATTAGGTAATACTCCTCACTACTTCAAAAAACACCTAAGAACTTAAAAACCCACAAGCACCAATACAAACTACTCAACATTATCCACCATGACACTGTAACTCGTAAGGTCGAGATAGTAAACAGCAAAATGGGAAAGTTAGGTGTAGGGTTTAACCACGAACGAAAATCAAACTATAGTTCTAACGGTCAAATATTTGGATGCTTCACAACGAAACTCAGTAACTGCTATTAAAATAACCGAGAGAGATATTATCCAAACATTAGTGAAATCCAACCTTCCGAAGTGTTGGATTACCTGAAACCAGAAATTAAAAATCTACACTAGCAAACACCATGGTTGATTAGTAGCAATGGAAAGCGTACACATTAATTCACCCTTAAATTGGCAATTTATGCTATAATATATATTAGTTTAATGTACTTATTAGTTTTAATAAAGTAATGTAAAAATTAATACTCGTATATGTTATTTTAATTGGTATCAAATTATACGGCAAGTTTCACTCGACCTGCGACCGATAGCGGGAAAAGTGACTGGAAGCATTGAGCATCAACTCGCGCTGCCCACGCAGTGTGCATGCTAGTGGCCGCAAGACGAGTGAACCTCACTGTACAATATTATATAAATAGATAATAAAATAGATTATTCATGATATTTCTCTGTAGTCAAACACTTTTAAATAAGTTAGCATCAAACATTTTATGAATGTATTACGTCAGATTATTGATTTTAATTTTTTAAATTATTTATTTTGGGAGAATTTATAAATATTGCTTTGATATAGTGAATATATGTATAAAATTTATAGTGAGTCCAAAGAGTTCTCCAATTTAACAAAAGCATTGTGTATTCTGCGATCCAGTACAATGGGATCATATATATGACTTGCTGAGGACTTCGCTCAGTTTTGCAGTTCCTGCGTGACGGACTTTCCGTCAGAAGATCAATGTTAGCAATATTATTTTAAGAGCTGTATTTCGAATTAATGTAGATAAAATACACTTTACTTTAGTGTGATGCATAACACAAGTAGCTTACGAGAAGGATCTCATGACAACAGAATGGAAACTCTCCTATAAACTACCAAGAGACATTCTTACAATATTGAATCTACTTGGTTTGGTGAGCTTTAGAAGTAAACAAAATTAAATATAGCGAGGAAAGAGCACAGCGACTCAAAGCGCCATGTCTTACCATTCAAGCAACTTGAGTGTATTTTGTGAGAACGCAAATCTACCCAAAGCAGTCCTCTCCCCATCACCGGCTTACAAAGAATATTGACTTTGAGAACAGGACTTTGATATTCAAAGCTAAAATTCACATGCAAAGAATCATGCATACACCGCTAACTCGTCATCGTTTGTTCAAAAATACACGAAAAAATAGATTAATGCATTTACATGAGACATGTAATTTGGCCAACTGAATTTATGTTGTTAGTAAAATAAGAAAACATATTTAATAAATGAATGATCTTCTTGGTGATAAAATCATAAAACATACAGTCAATATACCCATTTCATGAATAATTAAACATTAAAATACTGAACATGTTTCAACAGCGAATCTGTAATTTTCAAGACTAAATATTGACTCAGTCATTATTTAGTCTTGAAAATGACAGCTTTGCTGTTGAAACATATTGACACTTTTAATTTGTAATTGGTGAAATGGGTATATTGACTATGTTTTATAATAAGACACATGACAAACTGATTAAAAATAAAATAAATAGGCCTACTAATTCACTGGCACTATCGAACCCATAGGTTTATGGCCGCGCAGACAAACTTTCCATACATCCCTATCGTGAGCTAATGTTTTCCCAATCATTCCCTGTATAATCTACTTCCCTTAAATCATAGTTAATGTTTTTCTCCCACCTCATTCTTGGTCTATCAACTGGGCGTTTTTCCTCTGGTACATAATATACTTCCCTCAAATCATGATGTTATTCCCCAGCTCATTCTTGGTCTACCAGCAGTAGACTGGCCCCTCTGATTTTCCTAAAATAAGCTTACATGTCCCTCTTTCATTCCAAATTCATGCCACATGCCCTACCCATCGCAGTATGCGAGACTTAATTGTTCTTATTATTTTCTATAAAGATCACGTAGCTCACAGTTTTGTGGTGTTTTCGAATCGCTTGTCTTATCATCACTCTTTGGTCCAACAATATCCCTAAGAATGTAAATACAAAAATAAAAATAAATACGTAAATATATTTCATGAGGCGTATAATAATTTGGCCAACTGAAATTATGTTTTTAGCAAACAATAAGACCCATGACAAACTTAAAATATATACAACTTATCTACAGTATATCTATACATTAATACGTGAAGGAAAATGTTTGCACCCGTTTCTAAGCAGATTGCACGCACGGAGGAGTGTGATATTTGACATAATTAAAGTTAATATAGAGAAAGTGTGCAGAAAAATAAAATTTATGTATAATGTGTGTTACATATAAATTAAATTAAACAAAATAAAATTAATTGTCTCTAAGGAATTTATGTGAATTACTCATTCTTTTGTTTACGTTCATACTGAAAATGCATTGTTGTAGAAAGAAAATTGTGCAGCAGCAATGTGAATTGACTTTCTCTCGCGTATTTATTAGTGATTAAAAAAGTGAGTACATTCTATTATTATGATTTAAATTAAACCCTGTCTAATATTTGTTTCAGTAACTTTATTACATTTTTTTATATTTACATATTCGCACCTACTTCCATTATGCCTCGACATAAAATATTGGCGAGTTCGATTGAGAGACAAAGAGGAAGTGACACATATTGCCGTACACATAATAATAAGCCAAATGCAAATTTAAGTATACAAATGTCAAATGACGCGTTATTGTTTTTTAAATCTGGCTTAACCAAGCTGTAACCACGTATTTCCTATCGATCGTATTTTTAAAATAAATCGAAAATTAATGCATAATGTCGTACTTGTAACATACTTAAAACATTATAAATTATGGTCGATTTTCGACCGCTGCGCTGGGCGACCACTGGTATTCCTTAACATCCAAATCTGGTATGTAATCTGTTATATTAGCATTTCTTCTCGATGAACTGTGGCAGCGTGTTTCTTATTTATATTGTCTCCCTACAAAATTCGTAGTTTACGACGATGACAGGGTAAACATACGAGTGCGTGTAACTTCTCACGAGAGCTTACTGATATAAAAAACGTATTAATAATCAGAGATTTTTATTACATCTGACCAAGAGATATCTACTCGTACTGTAAGAAATCAGCTATCACCTTAGAACTTTACCCTTAAGAGAGAGAATAAAAATGCTGTATTTTTAAAATGTTAATATACAAGTCGTCCACCGCTGTGGTCTCGAGGTAGCGTGCTGCCTTGTCACGCAGCGGGCCCGGGTTCGATCCCCGGTCGGGGCAGTTTTTCTGGGTGAGGTTTTAATCGGGGTTTTTCCACACCTGTAAGACAAATGTCAGGAAAACTTAAAGGCCCAAACGGTCCCCGAAATCATATGGCTATCATCCTTATCATCCTTACCATTATCATTATCATCATCATCCTTCACCAGTGTGGAAAGCAACGGGAAGCTACCACACCTACACAATTCCCTAGTAAAGCTGCAAGCATAGCATGAAAATGCTATGATTGCAGTGAAGGACCTGCCTTCGGGCAGAATTACTATGGATGGATGGAATATACACGTTAAAAATAACTAAAATCGGACTTAAGTACTTTTACCCCTAATGCCATACTAATATTGCACTTCTTATTGTAGAATAATGACTACTCTTTTATATTTATTTTCATAGCAATTCTTATGTTCTTGCTTCTGGTCTCGAGGATCGCAGATTCAAACCGTCCGGTGTTGATGTACTTTTAGGATGAAAATGTCCAAGGAATGTCCTCTTGGATGAACATATAGCCGTGGTTCCCAAGTCTGAAGATTTTCAGTCTCATAAAAGAACCTCAACTTTAAATGATTTTTTCTGAGCAAAATTTAACCGGTCTTTCCTATCCAAGTACTAACTTAGGCCAAGTATCGTTATTTTATAGGCCGTATTAACAATAGAAAGTAGTCTACATTTTACTAATACATTTTCAATTTATTTAGGATGTAATAAAATTCTATAGAAAAACTTTCAAATATTGTTTAGGGAAGATGGTTGATACTATGAAATAAGGAACCCATAGGCCTATTCTCGCATACATTAGAGAGTAATCAGATACGTGTGTAATATGATTGGATCGGCAATGGCTAATAATAGTAGGCCTATATTACAATGCGAGGTTGGGAAGTGGTTTTTACAGAAACGAGGAAATTATTAAAAACCGAGTGAATGCGAGATTTTGTAAAACACTTCACGCACGTGTTTTTTACATTATTTTTTGCACGATGGTGTTTACAAAATAATAAATAATAGTAAAATAATAGCATATTTGTTGGAAACATTTGCGTACATTATAAACAACTGACTAATGTTAGCAGTCTAGCCAATGCGTATACCCTAAATTCCGAAAATAATTTAGTGGAGACTACAGGATGCCGTGGCACAAATCAGGCATAAAATGGCGGCAAGTATGAATGATGGTAATCGAAATGACGAAATTGAAGAAGCGTAGGAAGTTGGGTGTGCTCTAATTAATTCAATAATTGTACAAACTTCACAGTCAACTTCAACATGAAGAACCAAAATTGATTTAGGTACTTGCAATGCGGTACCGATAGACCTAGTGTATTTTGTTAAGTCAACTTTCAACACTGTTTCAAATAAAGTTCAATTCATTTAAAACGCAGTGCTTTGTGCGTATAATTATATTAATACTACCTTTTGGATATATTTTTCTATATACATTGTACGTAGTATACATAAAGGGCAGTGGTTTTACTTTTCCGCCATAGGTAGGTAATTTGTAATATGGCAGTATGTTATTTAGTTATTTATAGCTATGTTGACAATCCCCAAATTTAGGAAACTGAACTTTCAATCACGGCCGCTATTCCTGTAAGTACGACAGAACGCACCATCTTGCAAAAAAATATTATATGGCATCCCTACATCAACTTAACTGTTCCTTGATGACACGACAGATAATAATCACCTTTTTCACAATAGCCTGTGGTAGATATCATTAGGAATTTAACATTACTCGTTCAAGAACAAATATTTGCATTTCATTTGCCCGATACTTTTCATCTGAAGCTGACAGTTGTGTTTAATTTTTATACTCGGAACATTCAGAGAATGATACAATGTGCATGAAGTTGACCCTCCCTGTGAATTATCACCTTGGCGTGGTAGGGAGGCTTAGTACCAATGACCCAGACGATCATAATCGGGAAGCCTTGGCTTGCGGTAGATAAGAGGAGAGGGAACTAAGAATAATCCGCAACGTGGGAGCAACGACCACACTGGAAGCTGCAAACACGGAAGACCAAGACGGTAGACACGGCGGAGATAGAAATACCGGAACGGCGAAAATGGCGGAAGTGGCAACCCAATCTCTGGGGATGAAATAAGAGACCCAGCTCGGGGAAACAAGAGTGAAGTCCTCAACGGCAGAAGGCGGAAGAGGCAACCCTCCTTGTGGGGATAAAACACACACAAGGAAGCAAGTCCAAAGGCTTTAAGGAGGCAGCCCCTCCAAAGGACTAACCTTGCAGAAAGTTAGTAGCGTACTCAGGGGACACTTCAAAATACTTACAAGTTCCAAAGAGGTAATTTGGAGCCGGAACAGGCTAGTAAATAAGCCTAAACTGTGAAGAAAAAGAAACATAAAATTGACCAACCTACTTCCGCACGTCACTGCCACTTAATCTACTGTATACCATATGTGGTTGCCTCTGATTTTTAGATTCGCGGATTCAAACCCACCCGGATGACTAATTTTTAAGGGGTGTAAAAATATTAAATACGGCTCACTTAGGAAGGAAAGCAAAGTCATGCGTCCGGAGTTATAGATTTACAGCATGTAAATAATTTGAAGGCTAATAAGTTAGTATATTACGATGCGAGATTGGGAAGTGGTTTTTGCAGAAGCGAGGAAATGTTTAGAAACCGAACGATAGCGAGGTTTTTAATTTCAGAGTGGTGAGACTACTGCAGGCCGTGACACTAATCAGATATAAAATAGAGGCAAGTACGTACTTATTGTTTTATATTGATTCAAATAAAGTTCAGTTCATTTAAAATGAAGTGATTTGTTTCGTATAATATATATTAACACTGCATTTTGTACATATTCTTGTATATACATTATACGTAGTATACATAAAGGGCAATGGTTTTACTTCCCGCACAAGGTTTCTAATATCTAATGTTACAGTATAGTTATTTAGGTTGGCAACCTCGGAATGTAAGAAGTTGAACTTTCAATCATGGTCGCATTACTGTAAATACGAGAAAACACACTATCGCGCAAAATATATATATATATATATATATATATATATATATATATACCTCTTAGCAAAATTGGTCCGCATAATATTTTTTTCTAACAAGAGAAAGTTCTTACAAACATTTTTGGACCAAATAGAGATGAACGATAGGTGAATGCAGAAAACTGCGTAACATTGCATGTTCAGATTTAATGTAAACCCACGTGTCCTAGACTTCTGTGACACAAGTGAAAATGAAATAAAGGAGTGGAAACGTCTGGTAATAAAACCGGAGAGAAACATTATAAAGAGGCTGTGAGAAAGAATAAAAATTACTTGAACTGTATGAGACATTTCCCAGCGGGTAGGCTGAAAATGAGGTAGGAGAATAATATTAACTATGATCTTCGAAAGATTAATTATACAGGAAATTATTAGCTGTGGCTGGAAATGTATAAAGAGCTTATGTTCGCGCAGTTATAATATTGCCAGTGAGTCAGTATTATTATTATTATTATTATTATTATTATTATTAATATTAACTAACTCACTGGTACTGTCGAACTCGTAAGTTAATGGCCGCGCAGACATAATATTTCTATACATCTCTATCCATAATTAATATTTTCCAATCATACCTTATATAACACTATCCACAGATCGCTATCCTGAGCTAATATTTTCCAATCATCCCCTGTATTATCTAGTTCTCTCAAACCACGATTAAAGTTATTCTTCGACTTCATTCTTGGTCTACCAAGTGGACGAATTCCTCTGGTTTTCCTACAATGAGCTTCCACGCCCCCTTTCATTTCCGATTCGTGCCACATGTCCTGTCCATTGTAGACTACGAGACTCAACTGTTTTTATTACAACTTTTATCATAAAATATATCATGTAGCTCACTGTTATAAAGTCTTCTCCATTCACCTGTCTCTTCATCTCTCTTTGATCCAAACTCTTTCCTTATTATTATTATTATTATTATTATTATTATTATTATTATTATTATTATTATTATTATTATTATTATTATTATTATTATTATTATTATTATTACTATTATCATTATTATTATTAATACTAATAATAATAATAGCTTGGCCACGTAAAGAAGATGTCGGATGACAGGATACATAAGATAATATTACATTTTGAAGCGGAGGGTAACAGAAGAAAAGGGAGACCAAAATAACAAGATTCAAGGAGTTCATATGAGAATGGTGTCGGGGGATTGAACAGAGAGTGATGCAAAGATGGAGAAATAAAATTTACAATGGTTTGTAGGAAAAGTACTGTATTGTACAGAAATTCCTAAGAAAGATGAGATTTTATTATTATTATTATTATTATTATTATTATTATTATTATTATTATTACTATCATCATTATTATTAATATTGTACCATATGCTCATTATAGCCCACACGAGACACAATGAACAGCGTTACTAATAGTCTCGAGAATTTACTTTTTAATAACTATTTAATAAAAACTATTACTTAAACCAAGGAAAAACTCTGCAGTGAATGCAAGCTTATAACTGTTTTCAATTCCAATGTGAGATTTTTAAATGTGTAGGTTAAAAATAATAGACCTTTACTAAAATCACATCGGATTTAAAGGAAGTAATAATATCCATAAAATATCCATAATCCATAAAATTCTGATATCCATAAAATTGGATATCAATAAATCTGATATCCATAAAATTGGATTCTAGGAAGGGAATGATTGAATGAATGATCAGGAGAATATCAAGGTAAACACATTGAATAGCAAATGTGCCACCCTGCAAGGCGTATGTGACAATGAATGTTACAGATACCTAATTTGTGACATCCAGGACTGTGTAAATACAAGGCGCCAGAGGCTGTCAGATATATCGACAAGTGCGATGAAGCGAACGGGGCAAAAATGAAACCAACAGGAAAACATACTTATATAAATGTGCAGAAACCAAATTTTATATTTTTAAATTAATCTATACCGTAAAAAGTTAATAGATATCTTGAGAGAATTTTTCCTTGTCAAAATGAGACGAGTAGGCTCACATGCAGGAAAGTGACTACATTTGCAATCAAACAGCATTTTTAAACATTATAATATTGATTGTGTAATATAATTTTGAACGAAAATAAAAATACTATATTATTATTATTATTATTATTATTATTATTATTATTATTATTATTATTATTATTATTATTATTATTATTATTATTATAGTCGGCTGTGGAGGTATAGTGGTTATGCTCCCTGCCTCTCTAGCACCGAGGGTCGCGGGTTCAATCTCGTCGGTATAGATGGATTTTAAGGATGGAAAAATCAAAAGGACATGTGCTCCTTGAGACACTTTAGGCCGTCGGTCCCGAGTCTGAAGATTTTGAAGCTCGTAAAAGAACCACAAGCCTGAATAAAAAATACATCTGGCAATTTAACCGACCTTCAACCATAGAAAGTAATATCTTAGCTGCCCACTAGATGTTTAACAGAATCGATGTGCTAACCACATGTCATTCGTTGACATTTATAGGTCAATGAGAGTAAGTAAATTAGCCTTATTTCAGCCTGGCATTAAAGCTTTAGGCTTTTAGCATAGTTGTGTTTTTTGTGACGAATAGGGAGTTGGAACTTAGGACAAAAACTTCTGTCGATAGAAACGAATTTCATAAGGAGAACAGCAAGATGTTCAAAATTAGAAATATAACATATACTCCCATACGAGAAAAAATGAATATTAGATATTCAATAGTAGACTATATGAGATATAAACAATTAAATTAGTATGGGCAGGTACGACGAATGTAAGAAAAAAGGTTACCCAGAAAAAACATAATGGTGCCCAGCTGGAAGAAAAAGGAAAGGAAGATCTCGAAGCTCGTGGATGCAAGAAATAGGCCGATGAACTGGAATGAGAACAAGAGAACTGGAGGGCATGGAGTGGATGAATAGAGACGAACGGAGGAAGAAAATAAAACTCTGGGCACAGAAAGATGTGTAAACATTAAAAATCTGTATATCCATCCATCCATAATAATTCTGCCCGAAGGCAGGTCCTTCACTACATTTTCATGCTATGCTTGCAGCTTTACTAGGGAATTGTAGGTGTGGTAGCTTCCCGTTGCTTTCCACACCGGTGAAGGATGATGATGATGATGATGATAATGATAATGATAAAGGTGATGATGATTATGATGACCATATGATTTCGGGCACCGTTTGGGCCTTAAAGTTTTCCTGACATTTGTCTTACAGGGGAGCAAAAACTCCGATAAAAACCTCACCCAGAAAAACTGCCCCAACCGGAGATCGAACACGGGTCCTCTGCGTGACAAGGCAGCACGCTACCTCGAGACCACAGCGGTGGACAATCTGTATATAAACAAAAATAAATTAGCCTTGATAAGAAACTCCCGCTGGTGAGCATTCGTATCCCCACGAGGGACGAATGGGATATATACATACAGTATAATAATAATAATAATAATAATAATAATAATAATAATAATAATAATATTAAAGAAATTAACTCAAATAGGCTTAAAAAACAGATAATGAAATTCTACGAAAACAGAAGTAAAGCTCCAGTGGATACTATGAAGTGGATTGATGAAGTCGAAAAGGACTTAAAATTGGCAGGAATTACTAAAGAAGATATCCCAAACAGAGATATATTTAGAATTAAGGTGAATAGGTGGCAAGTTGACCAAGAGGACAAACCGAAGAAAAAAACTGGAACAACTTGTACAGATGATAGAAAACAAGCTCATAGCAAAAGAATGAAAGAAATTTGGGCTCAAAGGAAACGCCTCTAAGTACTTTGCGTAGTCCTACATGGGCTCATCCGCAATAAAAAAAGTGATAATAATAATAATAATAATAATAATAATAATAATAATAATAATAATAATAATAATAATAATAATAATAATAATAATAATAATAATAATAATAATAATAATAATAATAATAATAATAATAATTAAAGATTCCAGGCTATGTGGCCGTGGTCTATAACTGGCATTTCTTTCAGACGTTTCTCCCTCAACTGCGGAGGGCATCTTCAATGGCGAGTGCTTCTAGGTGATGTTTCCTTGTCGTAGATTCGACTGTGAATGAGGGGCCCTCCGCAGTTGAGGGAGAAACGTCTGGAAGAGACGCTAGTTATAGACCACGACCTCATAGCCCGGAATCTTTTAATATCATGATTACCGGCCGTGAAGGCCTGCATTCCATAATAATAAATAATAATAATAATAATAATAATGATAATAATAATGATAATAATACTGATAACAATAATAAAAATATTATTATAAACTTAAAAACTGAATGGGACATAAATATGAAACTGTCGAAGTTTCAAATGATATGCGGAACTATGCATAAAACATTAAAGAATAAAACAAGAAGAGATACTAGAATGAAGTTTTATAAAACATTGGCAGTTCCTGCATTACTTTATGGGAGCGAAACTTGGGTAATGACCAAAAAATTACAAAGTAGAATACAAAGCGCAGAAGTGAACTTCCTTAGAAGAAAAAAGGCTGCACAAGATTGAATCGGATGAAGCAAGAAGATGTAAGAACAAAATTAAGTATATATTCATTGAATGAGAAAATGAAAAAATATAGAAAGAAATGGTTTACACGTGTGGAAAGAATGAATGAAACACGATTACGAAGCGCAGCATTCAACTACAAGCCAAGAGGTTCAAGGAATGCAGGAAGGCCAGTGAAAAGATGGACAGAACTGTGAGGCGGAACAGGCAATGTTTGCCTTGCCCGTGAAGTGAAGAAGAAGAAGATTATCATTATCATTATCATTATCATTATTATTGTTGTTACTGTTACCAGTAGCATTAATTTTGATTAAAGTAATATTTCCATTTATAGCAATTGCATGTCACATAAATGAGGTCGGTTTTCAATGTAATGCTTTGTGTCTGGTGGAATTTTCAAGGTGTGATTTGCTGGAAGATTGTTCCAAACGCGCGTACAGACGATGATGAACTTTGTTCGCAACAACTGGAACGAAAATATGAAATTTTGAGTGTGGGGGTTCAAACCCGACCGAACCTCAATTCTGCATGAACAAACATAACAAAAATTCATAAATTCGGAAAAGCCGAAATGCTACTACACCTAGCATATAACCCTGATGTTGCGCCTTCAGATTACCATCTCTTTCAATCCATATCCCATTTCGTGCGTGAAATTTCGAAAACATTGAAGCTGTGGGAGTGAGTCTCAGCGAATCATCGCATTTCTGTTCTTTATGATACTGAAAGTGTAATAACAGTATCTGATGGCCTTGTTTAATTTCTTCGTACATAAAATTCCACATAAGATTTTGTTTAAAAAAGACATTACTTACGAGACAGTATATATTTTTAAGTGCCTATGCCTAACGATTCTGACAGGCACGTGAACTGTAGGAAGAGTATTTTAAATCATAACATTCATACATTTTTGACTACAAAGAAGATTGAGGGCCTCATCGGACTGCAGATCAGCTTAAATGCCAGAAACAGTTTGAAGATATGATGAACCTATTTGAATTAAGACGAAGCATTGATTCTATAGAAAGTGAATATACATTCATCCATAGTAATTCTGCCCGAGGGCAGGTCCTTCACTTCATTCATAGCATTTTCATGCTATGCGTTGCAGCTTTACTAGGGAATTATAGGTGTGATAGCTTCCCGTTGCTTTCCACACCGATGAAGGATGACAATGATAAGGGTGATGATGGCCGGATGATATTTGGGGAACATTGGACCCTAAGCTTCCTGACATTTGTCTTACAGGTGAGGAAAAAACCCGAAAAAACCTCACCGAGGAGCCTGTCCCGACCGGGGATCGAACCCGGGCCCACTGCGTGACAGGGCAGGACGCTACCTCGAGACCACAGCGGTGGACAAAGTGAATATAACAGTTTTAATTGAGTTGAATTTGTGTCCTTGATTCAAATCTGACTTTGGTGTGGCTATAAAAGACCAAATTGGAACATTTTTGTGAAATGGATGTCGATAATGTTATGGAAAATCATTAGAGGCAAATGTCCAGGGACTATTTAGCTGGGTGAAAAAAAAAAAAAACAATTTGTTCGGAACGAGGATCGCCCCTTCGGTCCAACTCAATAACGTTAACTCTCCCATTTTTCAAGCGTACAGTCCTGGTTTTTTGGGACAAATGTAAATTTATATATATATATATATATATATATTGTCCAATATAACCAGGTTGTCTTTTATGACATTTCTGGGTTTCTCTCCTGGTATTGGCGGAATGGTAATCAACTTCTTAGGTTGTGGCACCTGGAAGGCGGATTTACGTTACCCCGATTATATGGTGGCTGATAAATGATAATGAAGCTCCAGAAGAACCCTTAACCTAAATTCCATACCATGGACAACCACAGGAATAATTACATTTAAGGAAACATTTCTATGGTCTGATCGGGAAACGAACTCGGAACCTTATGAACTGTAGTCAGACACAGTGGTGTAATTAGTGTTTCATTTCAAATATTTTGAATTTAAATATTCTATTTATTGAAAAATAACATTTCTTAGCATTGTGTTATATTTGTTTATTTATGGATATCATTATGTTTATTTAGTCCTATTAAACATGAGTCGATAAATTAATCGGTTATGACGTAATGTCAAATTTACTGTTTGGCATTCGCTGATGGTAAGTGCCAATTCTAACAAACCCATCATAGTCTTATTCAATCCATTGTGTCGGAGAAAGTAATAATCTTAACCTTAAATTAGCGAATCGATAATTCCTCCTCCCTGTTATTTAAATGTTCCGGACCGCGAAGAAAACAATATCATGTAAAACTCTTAGCCAATATACAGCGTGCGCTGCTACACCTAAATGAATTAAATGTGTTTTGATTAGGAATGAAACAGATAGCTGTTTGGCCGGATACCGAATATCCGGTCAATGTTGAAACGGATAGCCGGCCGAACATTGCCGTTTGGCGCATCATAATCACCGAGCTCGCATAGGTGTCGCGTGAAGGATCTGACGGACTCGGCTGAATTATAAAAGTATTTTTATAAATAATTGTAAAAAGATTTAGCGACGAAAAATGACATCGGTAAAGAAAATATCGCCTTTATGGGATTATTTTGATATAAATAGTGAGGATCCAAAGCCTGCTGTTCGTTTGTTATGCAATATTAAAATGTCTCATAGCGGCGAAGAAACAAAACTAACTTATGTTTTTTATTACTTCATGGAATTGATCGATCTATCTTTCAATTGGATGTTATGGTTAGGTTAGTAGATGGTGGTTTATATATATGTAGAAATCGTCGAAATCATTTTACCATCATTAACAAATATGATTCATGAATATTTTAATGTAATTGGTGATAATTTTATATGCTTTTATATGAAACAGCTTTTAAAAAACTTTTGACTCACCCTGCAGAGAAATTGGTATTCATTCACCATAATTTGCCCTTAGTGCAGTATGAGTAGCTACTAATTTTTTAATCAATTGAGTTGGTGTTTACTTGATGAAAATCCATATTTATTAATTAAATAAAAATAAAACGTAGTATTATTTGATTTTCATATTTATTATATAATTCAGTGACAGCTGTTTCGGTACACTGTACCTTCTTCAGACATGTTAACAAATTTGTTGTTGTTGTTGTAAAATGAAAATTTGGCGATTACATTGTTATGTAAATTAAATAAGGTACCTAAATGTTATATTTAGTATCTTTTAATATCCACGATACCAAATAGTTGTCGGATATCAGTTTTAATCCCAGTTTTAACGTTTAGTTAAATAAGTTGAAAAAATAACTATAAATCTGTATCGTAATTATCATTTTAGCGGTTTTTTGGTCGGGTTAGAGGTAAATTGGCCGGTTTACCGGTAATTCGATTATTGTAGAGGTAGATTCCTCGGTTTAAGGGCAATTTTATCGTTTTAGGGGCAGCTTGATCGGTTGATGAGTAGATTCTCTTTAATCGATTTCCTGGTAATTTTGGTCTTTATACAGGTAGTTTGATTAGCTACTGGTAATTTGGTCGTTGTAGAGGCAATTTCATCGGTTTACGGTTGTTTGGTCGGAACGGTTGGACTTTTTAGATTATGTTTCTAGGTTAGATTAGGTAAAGGTTAGGTCAGATATCGGCTAAGTATCGATCAGATTAGGTTCGGTTAGGCTAGGCTAGGTTAGGTTGGGTTAGGTTCGATTATGTTCGAATAGGTTAGGTTAGGATAGGGTAGGATAGGTTAGGTAGGTTCGGTTCAGTTAGGTTAGGTGATGTCAGGATTAGGTCCGGGTTAGGTCCGGCTTTGGGTAAGGTTTTGGTCCGGGTTTGGGTTCTGGTTCGGATTTGGTTCAGTTTGGGGTTGGGTTTGGGTTTAGTTTGAATTTAGGTTGTGTTTCAGTTTTGGGTTTTAGTTTTTGTTCTGGGTTCGGGTTCGGATTTGGGTTCAGGTTAGGTTCAGGCTAAGTTAAGATTACGTTAGGCTCGGTTAGATTAGGCTCGGTTTGGGTTAGGTTCGGATTAGCTTCGGGTTAGGTTCCTGTTAGCTTCAGTTTAGGTTCAGTGTAAGGTCAGTGAAGGTCCAGTATACGTTCAGTTTAGGTTGTGTGTAAGTTCCATTTTGGTTTGGTTTAGGTTCGGATTAGGTTCAGTATAGGTTCGGTTTGGTGCAGGTTGGGTTAAAGTTAGGTTCAGGTTAGATTCATTTTAGGCTAAGGTTAGGTTGAAGTTACGTTCAGATTACTTCAGAATAGGTTCAGGTTAGGTTCAGGTTAGGTTAAAGTTAGGTTAAGGTTAGATTCAGGTTAGGTTTCAATTTACGTTGAAGTTAGGTTAAGGTTAGTTTATGGTTAGATTCAGGTTAGGTTCAAGTTAGGTTCAGCTTAGGTTAAAGTTTGTTTCATTTTATGTTAAGGTCAGGTTGATGTTAGGTTCAGGTTAGGTTCAATTTAGGTTGAAGTTAGGTGAGGGTTAGTTCAGGTTAGGTTCAGATTAGGTTCAGGTTAGGTTCAAGTTAAGTTCAGATTATGTTAGGTTAGATTCAGTTATTTTCGGTTAGGTTTGGTTAGATTAGGTTATGTTAGGTTACGTTAAGTTCGGTTAGTTGCGGTCAGTATAGGTCGCTTTGTGTCAGGTTGGGATAGTATACGTCAGTATAGTAAAGGTTAGGTCAGGTCATTTAAGCGTCCTAAAAACTACTTTTTCACGTTTTTCACTACAAAGAGTGGTTTTTAAAGGCGTAGGAGTTGAGTGTCACAACTCATTTATATTATATGCTGATCCCGGGAATCTCCTGAACATTTCGTAAAAAGCCCAATCAAAATCGGTTGAACGGTATGACAGCGCATAAAATACGAACAAACAAAGAAACAAACAAACGTTCATTTTTATGTATACGATTAATATTAACGATTGGAGATGGGTTCGGGGTTTAAGACGCTAACATGGGAACCTTATTTTAGGTCCATTGTAATACACATCTTTACTTTAAGGAATAAATGACCGTACGGTGATATGTGGTCTGTTATGGTGTTTTTAGTTAGACAAACAGGCTAAACGATTTTATTATCTTATGAATGATGTATTAAATAGCTGACTCACAAATAAATTAAACTAACCCTGGCACTATCGACCTCGTAGGTTCTTGGCTGCACGGACATAAGCTCTGCATACATCCCTATCCTGAGCTAATGTTATGCTATCATTCCCTGTATAATCCACTTCCCTCAAATCATATTTAATGTTATTCTCCTACCTCAATCTTAGTCTACCAACTGGGCGTTTTCCCTCTGATTATATTACAAGAACCTTCCATGCACGTCTCTCATTCCCCATTCGTGCCACATGTCCTACCCACCGCAGTCTACCAGACTTAATTGTTCTTATTATATCTGGCTTCCCATAAAGACCATGTAGTTCACCTGTCTGTTCATCTCTCTTTGGTCCAAAAATGTTCCTGAGAAATTTATTCACAAATACTCTTAATCTCGTTTCCTCCCTTAAAGTAAGAGTCCATGTTTCGCATCCATATAATATAACTGGTAGAATAATAGTTTTATACATTTTCAGATTAACATATTTTGAAAGGAGTTGGGACGTCAAGAGCCTCTGTAATGCATAATATCACACATTTCGAGAATGGAGCCCATGTTTAAAACTAGTTTATTAAATTGATGGTTATAACTCCATTTGAATCAATTATTCACCTTGACGACTGTTATAAAGCGGAAACTCGGTACCGAAATTTGAATCTTCGAATACGAAACTAAACATACGGCCTCAGCAACTGATTGGTAATGTATTTAGTTTAAGACCAGAAACTGTAGATTCACACTTTCAGAAACTCCGCCATTGCCGGTCCCAAGCCCGGATGAGAAAGGAGGAGGGGGAGGAGTAACACCTCGTAAAAAAACCTTGGTTCAGCTGGCCCGGCTGATAGTACCATGTGAGGGCCCCTTGCCAGGGAACGGTGAAGACCTCAACGGCAATGAAGGCGGAGAGGGATACCCTTAATATGGCAGATTTGGCGGAAGAGGCACCCTACCCTCACTCAGGGGAAGAGAGAGGAACCGCTGCCTTGCGGAGAAGGAGAAACTTCAAAGGCTAAGGGAGCATCCCCTACAGAAAAGCATGCCTGTCCAAGAGGCATTGAGGTGGCAACCCCACCACTGGACTTACCCAACTATAGGCTGGTAACCTATAATGGGGAAAACTTTAAATACTCGAAAGACTACAAACATATACAAAATTATCAGATTAAATGGTTCCAACACGTCCAGAGAATGTCAAATTCCCGTTTACCAAGGATGATTTACCACCTCAACCCTAGTGGCAGAAGAGACCTCGGAAGACCCTTCAACCGATGGAGGGATCAGTTTTTGTAGTCGCAGAACGGGCATCATCGCCCAATGCTGCGTTAGGAAGAAGAAGAAGAAGAAGAAGAAGAAGAAGAAACAATATGATTTAAAACAAAATACATTCACTCTGGACTACAGGTCTGTCTCAGGAAGAAATACCTTCTCTCTAAACCCAATTGAAGTAGTTCTCGCAATTCAGTCAAACAAATAATGCATATCTCCCTCTTAATAAATATGCAACATTAAAACCCATTGTAATTGAAAAAAAAAATGAACAAAATCACTGCTTAGGAATAAAATTTTAAACATTCTTCCTAGGTTTGTGTTACTAACTCTATCCCAGTTCACAAAAAATACGTAATTGTAATTATTATGGGAATTACACTGTGACACATAGTTGGGCTGCCTTTTGAATTCCACGTTAAAAACGTGAAAAAAGTCCCTTTTTTGACGCTTAAATGGCTTACGCTGCCTTAAACATAACAAATACACAAAATCTACACAGAATTGAATATCTCAAATAACTCTACAAAAAAGTCTGCGACAGCATATGTTTATCTTTTACGGAAACTCACAATAGCTATTTCCGTCTCTCATTGATGCCAAGAAGATCGGAATATGTAGATTCCCGTGAAAGCATAGCAGCGCACAGCGAGTATTATTTTACGGATAACTCAAAATAACGAATTTAGTCTTTCAGCTCATTTATGCCAACTACATCGGACTACGTAGATTTCCGGCCAACGCCGGGTAAACAACACGAGGTATCTAAAATAATGATATACATTTATATATTGTTTTCCTATAACTTATTTAACTAAAGGTAAAAGCATATTAGGCCTATGGTTTATTTAGGCGTAGCAGCATACGCCGGGTATTAGCTAGTTCTAAATAAATTTAAATATAAAAATAAAAAAGTATAAATTTAATGCCACCCTATACTTTTACAAATAACATTTTACTTCACCATCATCATCTTCACAGTAGGCCCTCGGCCTGTTCCGATCTCAGAATTCATTAATGGGTTACTTAAAAGGATATTTTCGATCACGGACATTTATATACTTATAATGTAATTTTTAATATAGTAATTAAGTTTGTATGACAGGTATTAACACGTCGGTTGTGCGTTTTAGATTTCAAAATCTGGAACGAAACATATCTTACAGATTAGATGGTAGAGAAGGGTTCTGGTTTTAAAAATCTCCTACGGTATCGTCATTTTAGGTTCACTATTTTTACCCATCTTTATTTCATGGCATGTTGAAATTAAATATACTCTTCGGTGATGTTAGTCTGTTATGGTGTTCTTGGTTTGACACACAACAAGTATTCACACACGATTCATATTGCTATATACTTGGGCTGAGTCCAAGAAATCGTGGAGAGGCTGCAACACTCCCTTGTCCCTATTCGACCTTAGGCTGACACAGGCTCGGAGTCATGATGAAGTATATCTGTATAACCCCATTAGATAACCACAACCACATATTCTAATTCTAATCTATGATATGCTAACCCTGACTACTTTTTACCTAACATGAGATGAGGTGAAATTAAGTGAATTAATGAAGTTTAAATGACGTGATGAGGGAGGGAAGAGGAGTGGAGTGTATCTGTGGGATGAAATTCGAGAAACGGAAAAAAACCAAGAAAAACACGAAAAACACCACCAATACCCATCTGGAATCGCAGGATTCGAACCTGAGATCCTTGTCGAAGGAGCCGCACAAGCTAGCCATGTGTCCACGGAGAAGGCAGCGTTTAGGTCTACTGTTAGTTGATACCGAGAACGAAAAACATTCCTGTCGAATAAAGCAATGGGAGAAACAATGACAGTGTGACGTTGAGTTCTTATTAAATCCCTTCCCTTAATTTAATATGTAACCGGATTCTCTTAGTTTGAGCTGACTCCCTCCGTAAATTAGTTTCAAAATCACAGATTATGGTAACCCCGATTGTTTGCATTGTGGTATAGAACCTTTGTCAACTTAGTTTTTACTGTAGAGAGGGGAAAATAAAAGATAAATACAGATTACAGACTACGCAAAAGAAATACTTAGAATCGGCAATAAAACTCATTTATGTTGTTCCCAGTCAAATTTATTTACCTAGTATTTTAATCAGAAGCGGCTTCGTGGTGCAAAGCGGTTAGACGCTTTTGCTTCTCACTAGTAAGTACGATGGGATCTCGAGTTCAGGTTCGATCTTTCCGTGTGAACTTCGTGGTGTACGAAACGAGTCTGGACAGGTTTTTCTAGGGGTTTCGTCAGTTTTCCCTTGCCAGAAATATAATTCCACCATTTCTCCATACTCATTCGTTTCATTTAATTTTCTCCTGTGATGGTGCGTCTGAACTGGTCAGCCGGCATCTTTTTTATTCACAGACCTCCACTGTAAGGAAGCTTCGTCGCATCTTATCCCACGATCCTGTCCTGTGTCGCACACGAGTTTAGGTGATTATTTAAGTACAAACATGTCAATAGTGCCTACTGAATTTTCCCATTGCAATGTTACTTATCCTATACACAATAGGGTTATAACTTTTTGGACTTTTGTGAAATAAAATATTTCCTGTGCAATGGATGGATGAACGTTTGTTTAAAACCATTGAAAAAGACCTTCAGTTCACTGAGCTTCAAGAAAAGGTCACTCCCAAATATATTTATATATGAATATTTAATATTGATTGGGGGTGACATTTTCTTGAAGCTCAGTGAAATGAAGGCCTTTTTCAATAGTTTTAAGCAAAAGTTCACTGATTCTTTGCACAGGAAATATTCTATTTCACAAAAGTCCAAAAAGTTATAACCCTAATATACACCTTAACTTCTAATATATCTTGTCTGGAATCATAGCCTGTATAATGTAGACTGCGTATTTCTATTGTTGTGTTTATCATGTACAGCTTCCTGACTCAATTTTAATGATACAACTTGATATCGGTGGAAGAAGGCCGAGGATAAAAGTATATGGACGTGTAAATGATATAGCAAAAAGAAGCGGGAAAGGAATTATGTAAATTAATTGAAGATAGTGACAAAATACAATACGGTAGAGGAAGTAGATGAAGGCCCTGCGCTATAATGACAAAAGCTAAAGTGGAAGGTGAAGCAGTGGATATTATGAAGCGACGTTCATGTGTCCTGGCAATCAAATTTCAGCTAAAATTTAGTGTCCCTGAGTGAGGAAAACAATGAGAAACATCCAATTTCTTTCAGAATCCGGGTCGTCCGGAAATGAATCTTACAAGCTACTGTCTGAGCAAAGCGGCTAAGTTGATTTGTATTAAATGAGAAAGTACTGTTTAAGTTTGTATCTTGGCGAGACCGCTTTAAATTTGATGCTCAGGTTCTGTAATCATCCGATTAATAGCACCTATACGGTAGCCTATATTTTCATTTTACCGAACCGCATCGACAGACTCTCAGACTGAATTTCCCCGTCTTGTGAAGGAATACTTATTAACTGTACCGCATGTGTTTCTCAACACAATATTATGCGTAAAGTTGAATTTAATTAAGCTTGAAACTGTAAACATAACATTGCATTATCTTAATTCTTAGCTACAAAATTTAAAATGTTATGTTCTGTAATTCAGTGAAGAAGTCTCGTCACCTAAAATTTGGCGCGGCTGACATAAAAAATACGTGACAGGACATACAGAGAAACAAGGTTCCGCGACTTTACAGAACCAGCGCCGGATGGTGATTTAAACAGCATATTACACTCAGTTTCCGTGAAGCCGCGCATATTGAAGCAGCGGCTAAACTTTCCACATGTGACACGACTTTTCAAATTACTTCATGGACTCCTGTCAAATTTTATTCTCAGGGTTTCATTTTTCAAATTATTTCCCACTATTTACAATGATTATTACATGTTTTTAACGATTGAGTATATTTTTCTACGATGTTGGTTTACATACGCACCCTGAAGTCGTGGCAGCCATATTGATTTTAACTAATATTCTATGCAGCCAACATAGAGTATATACTAACTAACTTCACACACATACCTAAACTTACTTTTTACACTACCTATTTTTGGGCGTTGTATTCTGTCACAGGTTAGAGTGCTTAAATTGTGTTAGGTTAGCTTTCAGGTTGGTCTTTCACAGGTTTGTTTGCGTTAGGATAGCTTTTAGGTTCGTTGGCAACGCGAGTTTGAATATCGTGTTGCATCCAGTGATTCCGTACTTTAAACCGCTTCACATGTGTTGGAGCATGCGCATGACGTATGGTTGGAACTTAACTTTTTTTTTCTTGTCACTTGTTGTAAAGTATATCCGAAGAAGCTAGCCCTCTCACAAAAATGACAATAGTTCTAATAGACTTCGTTTCTTTGGATCAATCCACATTTAAGATATACGATATTGAACATACTATCTTCCGAGGTCAAGCTAATATAAAGCGTGTAAAAATAGTTTTTCCTAATAGTTTTCCATTTTAACCTAAATTGTATGTGTTTTTCCGTCCGGTGAAAGATATAGCCTATAATGCATAGATTTTCGGACTATCTACAGTTTTAATATACAGTATTATCAAATTATATTTTAGAAGTAACGATCATACATTTAGGGGTAATTTTGTATTCATGTTTTCAGATATAAATACGAAAAGCATATATTCACATATACGGAGTATGTATATATGGTCCACCGCTGTGGTCTCGAGGTAGCATGCTGCCTTGTCACGCAGCGTGCCCGGGTTCGATTTCCGGTCGGGACGGGTCCTGGGTGAGGTTTTTTCGGGATTTTTCCTCACCTGTAAGACAAATGTCAGGAAGCTTCAGGCCCAACGGTCCCCGAAAATCATCCAGCCATCATCATCATCATCTTCCTTCACCGGTGTGGAAAGCAACGGGAAGCTACCACACCGATCATTCCCTAGTAAATCTGCAAAGCATAGCATGAAAATGTATGATTGTAGTGAAAGACCTGCTTTCGGGCAGAATTACTATGGATGGATGGATGTATATATGATTAGTCACAGAACCAAGTGGATTACAGATCGAAATGGCGATAGAAAAATTGAAGATGTATAAAGCTCTGGTTCAGACGAGATCCTAGCAGAACAGACAAAATCAGGGGGAAAAAATGTATGGATAAAATTCGCCGGTAGCTTAGAATGGTTTGGGAAAAATGAGCTCTTTCAGAGAAACGGAAAATATCGATTACCGTGCCATATTATAAGAAAGCAGATAAAATTAATTGCAACAACTAAAGGGGCATCTCTTTTCTTTCAACTTCGTACAAAATTCTAACAAATATATTAGTAAGCAGACTTACGGCTCATATTGATCATATTCTAGAAGATCATCAATGTGGATTTACAAGAAACAGGTCTACAACAGATCAGGTGTTTAGCTTAATACAGATTTTAGAAAATAAATGGGAATATAATGGTACTGTACATCAACTATACGTACTTCAAAAAGGCATATGAGAAGTTGTATAGTATCCTGCTGGAGTTCGTAATTCCTAAAAGGTTAGTTAGACTTATGAGAATGTGTCTAAATGGCACAAATAGTAGGGTCCGTATAGGCAAACAGTTTTCGGATACTTTTGAAATTGACAGTGGGTTGAAGCAAGGAGATGCAGTATCTCCTCTACTATTTAATTTTGTATAAGAGCATGTCATCAAATCTTAAGACGGTGAAGAAGGCCTACAACTCAATGATATTAATAAGCTGTTAGTTTATGCTGATGATGTAGTACTATTGGGCGATAGCGAGGAGATACTAAAGGCGAACACTATTTAGTAACGCTAAGAAATTGGACTGGAAGTAAATATCAATAAAACTAAATATGTGGTCACACATAGAAATGCATTATATAATGGATATGAACAGCTAATGACAAATGAGGGAAATTTTGAGGAAGTGGCTGAATTTTAATACCTAGGAACAATAGCACTAATAGGAATGAGATGCACAAAGAAATTAAACTTATGCTCAATTCTGGAAATGCGTGCTATTATGCATTACAGGGACTCTTGACTTCCCAACTCCTTTCAAAAAACGTAAAAAATGAAAATATATAAAACTATTGTTCTACCAGTTACATTATATGGATGCGAAACATGGACTCTTACTTTAAGGGAGGAAAGGATATTACGAGTATTTGAGAATAAAATTCTTAGGAAACTTTTTGGTCCAAAGACAGATGAACAGACAGATGAATGGAGAAGACTACTTAACAATGAACTACATGATCTTTATAGGAAGCTAGATATAATAAGAACAGTTAAGTCTCATAGGCTGCGATGCGCAGGACATGTGGCATGAATGGGGAATGAAAGACGTGGTTGGAAGTTTCTTGTAGGAAAACCAGTAGGAAAACGCCCAGTTGGTAAACCAAGAATGAGGTGGGAGAAATACATAAACTATGATTTGAGGGGAGTAGATTTTACAGGGGATGATTGGAAAATATTAGTTCATGATAGGGATGTGTGGAGAACTTATGTACGCGCGGCCATAAACCTACGGGTTCGATAGTGCCATTGAGTTTGTTGGTTAGTATTTATGATTAATCATACTTATTTCCTCGGGGAGTAAGCGCTTAGACGCTCGCCTCTCACCGCTATAGTCCTCAGATCGTGTCTCGGTAACTCCATGTGGGTTTTGTGGTGGACGAAACGGAGCTTGGGCAGTTTTTTCTCGAGGTTTCTCCCTTTTTCCCTTGCCAAAAATTTCATTCCACCAGTTCTCCATACTCACCTCATGCATTTTGTTTCATTTCATTCATTCGCCCCTCTGACGGTGCGTCAGGATTGGTCGGCCGGTACCCTTCTCGTTCAAAGACCTCATTAAATACAGGGGCTTCACATCATCTCGTTCCTGGACCCGACATTAAGTTGGATACGATTTGAGGGTATTTAATATTTATGTTCTGGAATATCTACAATATATGAAGGGAATGTGGCATAGTGGTCACTTTTTTAAAAATTAGTAAAGTACACAGTTGTAAAGAAGAAACTGCGTACTGTATATCAGATACATCAACAATTAATACCACCAATTAGGATAATATATCAATGATTATCAATATTATATTAACTTGATTCTTTGTATACTCATATACTCATCTAACAAAAGACTGTTTATCTCAAATCGAAGAAAATTGACCTAGACCACTCTTCATATATATATATATATAATTCCCTAATAAAGTTGCAAAGCATAGCAATGGAAATGCTACGATTCCAGTGAAAGACCTGCCGTCGCGCTTCGGGCAGAATTACTGTGGATGGATATATATATATATATATATATATATATATATATATATAAAACAATTAACAATTATTTAATTTAGGTCGAGAATAATTGCCTAACATTTGTGATATGAAGTGAAAGAAAACCGCTTCATTCCGTCCTGTTCTGGTGGGCATTTGAAATGATATTCCCTACACGATTTAATTGTGTCAGAGTAGGAATTCTGTGTTTCATAATGTCGTGCGTGAGGCTTTCCAACAGGTGAAATAGGGCAGCAGAGTTCAAGAGGTCGCGCAGACGTCTGCTGCATAGGCAGAGTCATCTGTCAACAATTTTATTAACTAATATATATTTTCAAAATCGGCAAATTTGAACATTTTCGTTTTTTGAAACCATTATTTCATATTACTAGACTTAAGAATATAAATCAATATTAATATATATCTATATATATTTAGTACAGGAGCGCTTAAATTAATGTTTTATTAACGATCATTATCATCCTTCACTAGTCGACAAATTGAAACATTTTTCTGCAACTGGTAAGTAAATGGATGGATTTACCTATTTTTCGCGGTGTTGGATTCGGTGGTAAAGTAAGTTTTTCTCCTTCACATCTAATTTTCTAGATTCATAATAATAAAAACGAAGTAACAGCAAACACTGAGATTCAAACTTAAACTGAAAAAACACTAATTTATCTTGTCAGTTATTTAAAATGCGGCAGATCTCAGTGAAAACCAAATCATGGATAACTGTTATTAGGTATATTGTGTAATTCTACACACATTTAAAGTAATATATTTTAATTTATTTTCTACAGTTTCATTAAAAATAGTAAATAAATCAAACCAAATTATGTATCCTATAGGAAAAATGGCTAATTTAAATGTTAAAATAATACAAGAAACACAAAACTCAGAACTAGGTAGTTTTTTATCATTACATGTATATACAGTACGTAGGTCTACATGATGTCAAAAGGGTGTTTATATTTGTTTATGGTTTATATTCAATTTCATTTTTTAGATTTGAAAGATAAGACGATTCTCTTCTTTTTAGGTCGTTCCATTACTCTAACTAGACCCAAATAACAGTTACCCATAACCGATGTGTTCCAGTGTTATTTCTTGATGAAAGTTGTCAACTGCTTCATTGCATACGGCTCCCACCCAGCTGTTCCGGGAATAAATTTAGAGTTGTGGGTTTTGAAGTAGGAGGTTCTAGTGAGATCGTGTACCCAAATTGTAATGGAGATGGAAACGAATGGACTAGTAACTTAGTGTTGAGGTATGTATAATTTTGAACAGCAAAATAAGAGAATTCACTTTTCTACGATCAAGGAGATGGAGCCAGCATAGTGTTCGCGGAAGTATTAATAAATATGTTCATGCTTACGAATATTGAAATATATCTGATACACATGTTAGGAATACGTTAAAATGTATGTGCAAGTCCACCGTTAGTGTCTGTTAATAACATTACTATACTAATAAAGGTGATAATTTTTAAAACGTTGAGATAAGCCCTTTTGCCCACAAACAGAAAAAAAAGTTATATTGCAGTTTTTCGCGGATATAAGTATGATTAAGAACAAATTTCTTGGGTTTTTCGCGTCATGGATTCACGTCCGACCTCTGGCCATCGATTCCGACGTTTCGGCATGATCCCACATGCCATTATCAAGGAATGATAAGTTAGAGTCAGAAGTTTAGGTCTTATATAATTAGACAGAGAGTTTTCGCTGTGGTCCGTTTCCGAAGCCGTACACCCATCCAAGGTTTAATTCTTATGTAGTTAAACACCTTCAGTTTTCAGGGTGGTCCTATTCGGAAGCCGTACACCTATCCGAGGTTTAAGTTGTCAATATGACATCCGGAAAGACCAAGAGTCCATTGTCCGTGTTTGTGGTCACTCTGAGGGATGGCCCTGAGGTGGTGAATCTATTAAAACTCCGTAGACTCATTCACTACAAGGTGAAGATTGAGCCATATCGGCGAATGCAGAAGAAGGTAGCACAAATAGCTACCAATAAGAAGACAGTCATGGTGGAGCTTGCTTCAACTGTCTTACCCAAAATCTCAGACCGGATAGAGCCAGCTGTTCTTCGGCCTGAGACCTCCAAGAATTCCAACCTTAGCGTTGTCACTAACGCTAAGCCAAGAAGAAGACGTACCGGGACCAACAAGGCTCGGGAATAAAAGGCCTTGCCATTCAAGGTCTTACGTGAGCCAAAAAACTCACCTGAACCCACAAAAGTGACCATAGGCACTCAAACTGCCATGGTTCCTTCAACTAAGAGTAGGTCGGTTCAAACCAGCCTCTCTAAAAGAGATTGTCTAATTACAAATGAAGTATTAGACAAACTAGTTAAGGAACTAGTAAGTGATCCAGATTCGATGATTTTATCTATCGAATTGGATCATAAATCACACACTTACATATGATGAAAATAGGAAGTGCCCTGTCACATCTTAAATTATGTCTCCGATTGGAGTTAAACGCTGATCAATTTGGATTTAATTTATTAAATTCAAGCCACTCTATCAAGGTTTTTAGTGGTTTCCCTTGATGTTAAGGCAAATGTCGGAGTGGTCCCCTAGTGCCCACTAGTAAAATTATTAAAGTCCAATAAATTTTCAAAATTCTAAATTAAAATCAGATCAGCTAAATCCGAAAAGAGCCGTTTCTGATTGGAATGTCGACTTGGCTTCCCGCTCTTGCCCTTTTGAGGGTTGGCGGCTTCTGCGGTGGTGGCAGTCTTCCTCCTGGCGGCTTAGTGAGTCGGCTAGATCATCATCAGGATAATCAGTGACGACCAGTGTCAGAAAGGCTTGTTAATGTCCGACCACTGGATCTTTGTCTCCTGATCTGCGTCTGGATGGCGCTGGCGAAGGATAAAATCACCCACCATCATCAACGAGTGAAAATATATCACAAGAGCTAAAGAAGGAAAGAAAACCCTAAAATAGCTGGAAGTTAGTTTCATGAATGCAGATATGATTCCCTTCCTAACTGTCGAGGACACTTCCAGGAAACTGGATGTTTCCTTGATGAGATCTGAAGGAGAATACATGTTTGAAAAATGATCCTACTTCCATTACAAAGTCGAGTCGAGTCGAGTTCTTATGTAGTTAAACACCTTCAGTTTTCAGTGTGGTCCGTTTCGGAAGCCCGTACACCGATCCAAGCGTCGACCACACTCCATATTGCCCAACCGTGGTTTTCTTCATATCTTCTTCGCTGTTCTGGGGATGACATGGTGGGCAGCGAGAGCAGTTTTCCATTTAGATGGTAATCTTTGGGCATTATCTCGGGTGTTCATATAATGTGATCTTTTCTCAATCTCTATTGCTTCTCTGTAGATTCTTATTTTTTCATGATCTAATTTAGCCAACGTTCTAGATCCTGTGAAGTCGATCTTGTGAAACAGAGTGACGCAAGGGCATAAGCACAAGGCAATCTCAATGCCCCGCAGATGGAGGACGGTAATAGATGCTAAGTGTTCACAAACGATTTAGTTTTTGTTAAAGTTTTCATTTTAGAAGATATTATTTTCTTTCATCATTTATTTATTAGAACAAGGTTTAAATGTATGTTTTCCTGTGTTTTTTGTGTGCACTAAAGCCAGACAACTCAATTATAAAATTAAATATGGAACTATATTACAGGCGAATTGCCATTCTAACATTCAGTTTTTAAAAAAGTAGAACGGGAATCGAACCCGTGAGGTTACGAATTCAGATGGTATCTGTTATACCTCTCGACCATGGAAACACATTAAGCCAAATTATCTCTTTCATGTTGCTTGAATATGCACTGCGTTAACTAGTAAACAACCCAGTACAATTACTGAAAACGTGTTGATGTGAACATGATATTTGGAGCGCTCACGATTTCCCCGATTGCTGATAGAATCTGCGGATGGCTCATATTTTTTGTGTAAGGTGTATGTATATACACTGCAACTCTTCATGTTATTAGTGCACCATCATATATCTACGTACACCCTAAGACAAAAACATGAGTAATCCGCTGATACAATCAATCGATCGGGGGCTTTCGTGAGCGCTCGCAAAAGCCGTATTCACAAAAACACGTTTTCAATAATTGTACTGGGTTGTTTGTTAGTTAATGCAGTGCTCACTCAAGCAATATTAAAGAGAGAGTTTGGCGTAGTGTGTTTCCGTGGTCGAGAGGTTTAATAGACATCGTCTGCGTTCGTAACCTCACGGGTTCGATTCCCGTTCTACCATTTTTGTAATGAAATGTTAGAATAGCATTTTGCCTGTATTGTAGTTTCATATTTAATTTTATATTTGAGTTTTATGGCTTTAATGCACACACAAAAATATAAATTAAAACATTCTTCTAATAAGTAAACGAGGAAAGAAAATAATATATTCTAAAATTAAAACTTTAACAAAAACAAAATCAACATCGGTTATATGAATCCTCAGCATGTATTACCGCCCTCAATCTGCGGGGCATTGATGCAATCAAATTTCTACAGGCACGTGGACGATCGGCTAGAGCATCCCAGGCGTCTTGAATTTGTGTCCATAAGCCATTTTTCGTATTTCGTGCATCTGCAGGCCAATTAGAGTTCATCTCTATTTTTATCTTAGCCCACACATTTTCGATTGGACTCAAATCTGGTGAACAGCAAAATTTGAGTTTCCTTCTCCTCTAACAATAAAATCAAATTTCGCTAAACACATTTCAGAAAGCGGCCACAGTTTCAACAATATCGATAATACAATGCCAATTATACAGAGAGAAAATAACACAAATAAAATTAACATTTTAGGAAAAATCGAAATTATCAAAAAGGCCAAGAATACAAACATTCTCAACGATAATATACCTAATGAGTAAAACCCTCTATTAGACATACAGTTAATTCGATACTACTACAACAACTCCAGAAGATGAAGCATGCATCGAAAGGCCTAGAGTGAAATCAACGAAAATTTTAAATAGTTGAGGAAGACGGTAGTATACAAGGTAAAAAATACATAATTTAACATTGTTATAACCTCAATGGTATAAAAAACAATTATGTATCTCAAAAAGTATAGATTAATTCAAATGTCGAAATAAAATGTATTTTAATTCATAAAACGTTTTAATACAAATATCACGAAAAAAACTGCGTAATTGAAGACGCGAACCTGCGATCTTCATTAACAGAAACAGTGACCGAATGCTTTACCGCTGAGCTATCAGGACACGTAGGAGAGTCTTCAGTTCATGCCACATAACACAATAGCTCAGAGACTGCACAGTTTTGACTAGTTTTCTAGTTTGAACCCAGCGATGTGCCGAGTATGACTTAGAAGAAATGTGCGTTCAAGAGATGACTCATTTTTTTTGTCGAAGGGTGTACATAAGTACTGTACAGTACAGTTACACATTTTATTTGCGAAACCTATTGAACTCCCACAGTAAGTGCATTATTATTACAACCTTTCAAACAATTCAAAACAATACGTTTCGTGACTCGTGTACTGCGCCGACATTCCAATACCGTATTCTGTAAAATAATGAATAAACAATTAAACCAGATGTAAATCTACGTACGTAATACTGATTTTCAGTACGTACATATTAAAGAAGAAATGAGAGAAAAACGGTAAATATACTGTACGTATGTAAAATTGTAGACTTTCACAGCAGGTGTATTGATTCATGTCTTTTATACCTTTCGGGCTAAATGGTGGTGGTCTGATTTATTAACCTTCAAAGTTTCGTTTACTACTGCGGTAGATATCCTCAGGAGATAATGCGTGTTCTATGACCCCTAACTCTTCAAATCTATACATTCCTTAATAATGGCATGTGGGATCATACCGAAACGTCGGAATCAGTGGCCAGAGGCCGAAATTGAATCCATGACGCGGAAAACCCTCGAAAACTTTCTTAATCATATATATATAGTAATTCTGCCAGAGAGCAAGTCTTTCACTGCAATCATAGTATTTTTATGCTATGCTTTGTAGCTTTACTAGGAAATTATAGGTGTCGCAGCTTCTCGTTCTTTCCACACCGGTAGGGTGATGATAATGATAAGGATAATGATGGTGGCCATATGATTTTCGGGGACCTTTGGGCCCTAAGCTTCCTAACATTTGTCTTAAAGGTGAGGAAAAGCCGCCAAAAAACCTCTCGCAGGAGCCTGTTCCGACCGGGAATCGAACTCCTGCCCGCTGCGTGACACGGCAGCTCGCTACCTCGAGATCACAGCGGTGGAAGTTTATATATATATGGAATTTGTAGAAGGAATGAAATAAATAGTGCAATTAAACAAATGATAAATGTTCAAACTTCAATTGTAGGTTTGATAAAAACCGTTACAGTGGTATGATCGTGTAGAAAGAAGGACGGAAGACAGAATATTAGAATGGGTGCCACCTCATAGAAGAAGAAGAAGAGGGCGGCCAAATATAAATGTGAGTGTGTATTAACGCTATAGCGGCAGTATTTTGTTATCAACAAAACTGTATACAAAATAAATATGTATTCAGTAAACCAATAAAATCGGATCAGAAATTAAGACTTGTCGAAGGGATTCGCTTAGAATGCCACAACTGCTTCACTGCGGACTCTTTACTGAATTCCGAAGTTATTTATCTTTATTCTCATGAAAAAAACAATATTTGTTTTTATTTTACAGATTTTGACCAATCTATATAGTAGACACAGAAATTGACCACGAAGAAAAATTATATATATATATATATATATACTTACTCACTGGCACTATCGAACCCATAGGCTCATGGCCGCACGGACATAAGCTCTCCATACATTCCTATCCTGAACTAATGCTTTCCAATCATTCCCTGTATAATCTACTTCCCTCAAATCATAGTTAATGTTATTCTCCCACATCATTCTTGGTCTACCAACTGGGCGTTTTCCCTCTGGCTTTCCTACAAGAAGCTTCCATGTAAGTCTTTCATTCCCCATACGTGCAACATGTCCTGCCCATCGCAGTCTACGAGACATAACTGTTCTTATTATATCTGGCTTCCTGTAAAGACCATGTAGTTCATTGTTATGTAGTCTTCTCCATTCACCTATCTGTTAATCTCTGTTTTGTCCAAAAAATTTCCTAAGTACTTTATTCTCAAATACTTGTTATCTCCTTTCCTCTCTTAAAGTAAGAGTCCATGTTTCGCACCCATATAATATAACTGGTAGAATAATTGTTTTATATATATATATATATATATACATATATGACGTGAAAAGAAAAATAAATGCCGGAGTCAGGATTTGAACTCGAGTTTCTAAACTTTGAACGTTTAGAGCTCTAACCATCTGAGCTACTCAGGAATCCTAACACAAACATTTATTTTTCTTATATATGTTTGGTATTCTCAATTTACATGAGAGGTAGCGGGATATCGTTGCAACTGCCATCTAGTGGCCACTATAACAAGTAACCATATACATATGCGTGTCCGTTCACGTCAAGAAGCTACAATTTTTTTGTTTTATCGAAGTCAAACTTGGTATATACGTATTAATTAAAAATGTAATGTCGAGCTCGTTAACCAGCAATACCAGTTCATTAGACGTATCAGTTCACCTGAAACGAAATTTTAAAATTCGCTGTACCGGTCTCAATTTTCGATGTTTCACAACGAAACTCAGTATATGCTATTTAAATAAACAGAGGATGATATTCGCCATGTATCACTGAAATCCGACAGTCAAAAGTAGAGGTTTACCTGAACCCGAAATTAAAAACTTACTCATTTTTTTGTTTTTCTGAATGTCTACCATACAATTTCACTGAAGTTAAATTAGCAATATATCCTATGAGATAAATAACATCCTTGACTCGTGCAGAATTCAGGATAGGTCGAGGAATGAGATGAATTGAAGGCCTTAGATTTATATTGGTCCGTGAGTAATAAGGGTGCCGGCAGACCACGCCCAAAACACCGACACTGAGGCGGATAAACAAATTTGAAACGAAATGGAGATGATTGTGAAGAAATTGTGTAATTAAATCTGCTGAAAGATGTTAGAGTGTATAGAAAACCAGATTGCGGAAGTGATCATTATATGCTTTTGAGAAAATTCATATCAAGAAGTAGGAAAAAACGAAATATTGAAGTAACGGAAGACAGAATAAGTACAAGCCCTTTGAATGAACGAAGATATAAAGTAAGTTTACTCTATGATGAGAGTATAAAATATCTTTTTCAATCAAGATTAAAAGAAAAAACTTTATTTAAATTTAATCAAATTTGCAATGGAAATGTATGATCAACTAAAGGAAAGTATACATTCAGCAGCTTTAGAAGCACTTGGGACAGAAAATCTGGAACTAAAAAGAAATAATGAATGGTTTAATCATGATATCAAACAATTAGTAGAAGAAAAAAGGAAAGCACGGATGAAATGGTTATCAGATCACTCAACAACATCTCGAAAATGAGTACTGGTGTAATATATGCTCGAATATAGATCATTCGATTGGATATGCTAGATTCAAAGAAGCTTGGAAAACGTTACAAAATATCAGGAAATCAGAAAGAACGAATATAAATATGCAGTTGATAAGACCATCAGAATGGACGCAACATGATAAAGGTTCACTTCAAGAAAATAAAAATGAGATTCAACTTCAAGATACGGATGTATAATATTAATTTAACACTCCAGAGATAACAGAAGATGAAGTAAAAAGAGCTTCGAAAGGGTAAAAAAATGAGAGAGCACCAGGACCAGGAAATATTCAGACGGAACTCCTAAAACATAGAGGAGATATTTTAGTAATATTTTTAACAAAACTTTTTAATAAAATTGTAATTGGAGACGATATCCCAGAAGACTAGAATTTATCGTACATTACTCCTATTTTTAAAAAAAGGCGATAAAAATTATGTTCCAATTATAGAGGTATAAGCGTTATTATATCTTCAACATTAGGAGTGGAAGATCATGTATTGATAATATCTTCGGTATTAGACAATTAAAAGAGAAAATCCTAGCAAAAAATTAATAACTACATATGATCTTTATTGATTTAGAGATGGCATATGATAGTGTACCTCGACAATTGTTATGGACGGCAATGAGAAATATGAATATAAGTGATGAATGGATTAATATTGTTAGGAGGATCCATAGTAATACAAAAGCTAAGTAAAAATACAGAATACTTTAACAGAGGATTTCACAGTGAATTAAAGCCTTAAGCAGGAATGGAGTTTGTCACCAATTCTTTTTAACATTTATTTAGACCAGGCTTTTAACTTATGGTATAAAAATGTCTATAAATGGGTATTCCTATAGGAGGAAAAGTACTGCATTCATTGTTGTTTGCAGATGATCAAATAATTTTTGCAGGGGATGAAGATGATATGAAATATATGATAAATAAACTAATGGAAGAATATAAAAAAAATGGGGACTGAATATAAATTTACAGAAAACAGAATATATGTGTTTGGGAAAGGATGTGGATGACCTCATACTTGAAACAGGGAAATAAAAAAATGTTAATTTTTTTAAATATCTTGGGTCAATAATTACAAGTTTAGGTACCTGTGAGAGAGATGTACAGACTAAAATTGCAATGTCAAAAAATGCAACTAAGACATTACATGGAATAATTTGGAACAAAAATATTACAAAGGAAACTAAAATGAAAATTTATAAGAACATAATACAGAATATTTTGTCATATGGAAGTGAAACTAGGTCTTTGACGGAATTACAAAAGAATAAAATTAGAACAGTTGAATTTGATTATTTTAGAAGAATCCTCCAAAAAAACAAGACAGGATAAAATAAGAAATGAATTCCTTTGGTGAGAAATGAATGTCACCACATCTGTTGTTAAGAGGATTGAAAATCAAACGCTTAAATGGTATGGCCATGTAGAAAGAATGGAAAATGAAAGATGGCCAAAAAAATATATACCAATGGTTACCCCCTGGAAGAAATAAACGTGGCAGACCTAGATGGAAATGGAAAACCTACGTCAGAACAATAATGGATGATAGGAATTTGGAAGAAGGAAACTGGAATGATAGAGATAAATGGAAACTACGACAGCAAATCTATAAGTGTGGGAAAGCCGAAGAAGAAGAAGAAGAAATGTGCTGCGGTAGAACCCCGAGAATAACCTGTCCATGCTCCGCTCCTATACGATACTTAGCTTAATATACATAACATTAATTAATGAAGCAATCGGGGAAAAATCGCTAGATATTACATTGGTATCAAATTATACAACAATATGCAAATACATGATAACTTACGGTTACGTATAATTTGATTTCACTGCGGTCCGACACTTTTATTTGTGCTGGTATCAGAAATTGATTTCACTAAATTCCTGCCTCTCTGCTAAGGTTTTCGGTGGTTCCACATTAGGGCTAAGATAAATGTCGGTGTGGTCCACTAGTAGATTATAACTTCCTAAATATTTGAGCGATTCCACGAAAATGTCATACCGAAGTGAAAATTTTGAAACTGACGCAGGAATAAATCTGTTGATATAATATATATCTGTAAATATCAAATTTTATAATTCTATAAGAAAATGTTTCAAATGTGCATTATTTTAATCTAATAATAGCGGTAGAACTTGTCATATTCCAAACCTGAAAAAATACGCAAAATTTTACCAATTTCTTGTTTAATGATTTGGTCGTAAGAATTCGTTTTATTTCACAAAATCTTTTTGTTAAACCATACTTTGGTCCTCCTTGGTCGTACATTAAACAATAATTAATTGGATTCTAATATTCTATATACCTTAAATGTGTCCTATAGTTGTTAACTGTAAGTTATGGTCAGTCAGTCACAGAAAACGGATAAAAATTACTCTACACAACATAATAATTTATGGATTAAAATTTCCTCTTGGATTCTACGTTATCGGTACACAACTAACAAAAAAGTATAGATGATATTTTCTTGTAAAGTCATTATTTTTCCCGCTGGAGTCCCGTGACTGACTGACTTTTTGTCCCCTCACTTATATTACTAATATGCATAACGCAGTCAGTTGCTTGCTGGATTCCGCTGTGTATTAACATAAACATGGTTTAGGAAATCTGGTAGACTGTTCGGCTCAGCTGTTTCATTAAATAATTACTGGCCCTTCTTCTGGGACAATTTGAGCTAAAAGGCAGCCAGCGGAAGGATTTAAATGTAGAGTAATTACATGAAAATGTCATATCGATGTGAAAATTTTGAAATTGGCGCAGGAGTGTTTTTTTCGATGAAATATTTTTTGCAGATGAAATTTTCCGATTATAGAAGTTAATGTTTGAAATACGGATTATACTTACTCACTTACTCACTGGCACTATCGAACCCGTAGGTTCATGGCCGCGCGGACATAAGTTCTCGATACATCCCTATCCTGAGCTAATGCTTTCCAATCATTCCCTGTATAATCTACTTCCCTCAAATCATAGTTAATGTTATTCTCCCACCTCATTCTTGGTCTACCAACTGGACGTTTTGCCTCTGGCTTTCCTACAAGAAGCCTCCATGAAAGTCTTTCATTCCCCATACGTGCAACATGTCCTGCCCATCGCAGTCTACGAGACTTAACTGTTCTTATTATATCTGGCTTCCTATAAAGACCATGTAGTTCATTGTTATTTAGTCTTCTCCATTCACCTGTCTGTTCAACTCTCTTTGGTTCAAAAATGATCCTACGTACTTTGCTCTCAAATACCTGTAATCTCCTTTCCTCCCTTAACTAAATTAATAGTAGAACATGATATATTGCGAAACCTGAAAACACATGCAAAATTAAACGAAATTTTGTTTTACGATTTCACTGTACAAATTTGTTTTGTTTCACCGACTCTTTTGTTATACCATATTTCGGTCCTTCCTGATTATAAATGTAATGCTAATAATTGTATTATAATATTCTAGATAATTAAAATGCGCCCTATAATTATTAAGGGTAAGCTACAGAAAGTCACATAAAACATACAAAAAATTATTGTACACAATACGATAATTGATGGAACCAAATTTCCTCTGGGATTCTACGTTATCGGCACATAACTAACAAAAAAGTATTAACGACATTGTCTTGTAAAGTAATTACGTTAATTATATTAATTACATGTTTATATTTGTATTAATGGCATTTAAATAATTTTTCATTATGCGATTCTTCAATATGTATGTTATTAAGTCAATGGAATTAGAAGCAGGTGCGCTGTTCATATGTGTTTAGAAAATGTGTGTGTGGAAGGCCTTGAACCTGAAAGGTTCACGCATTAGTTTGACCTTTGACATGACATGTGGGCCGTATTATCGGGGATTCACAGTGTGATGTTGCCACACTGAAACAGAGCCATGCTTGTTAATTGCAAAAACAGTTTTAATCATATGAAGTTTCTTGTATAAAAAAATACAATTGGCGTGATTAAGTATATATAACCTGTAGTGTAAAATAAAATTATTATTGGGTGTAACGTTGTTATTGGAAACCAACAGTGAAAATACGTATGACAACACTATACTATGTGCACCTGCTGCAAACAGACAAACATAAAGTAAGATTTCTCGCGTTGTAAGAGATTTCTTTCGATTGTTTAGTTTAAAAATAGAACTCATATCAGCAAAATAATTTGTAATCAGTTGCTTTGAAAGAATTATAACAGAATTTTCCATATTTAAATACAAATTTCAATAATTTGTATACTGTACTTTTTCGTTAATTTTTTTTTTTGTCTTTATAGTTGAGACGCGTGAGAGTTAATTTTAGTGTTCTGGAACGAACAATGCAAATTCCATATCGGCATTTTTATTTATTTTAATGGTTCAATCCACTAACAGTATCAGATAAATTTTAATCAGTTAATATGGTTGTAATAAAATTATACCCATATTAGGCACATTTAACTATAGAGAAGGCCCTACGTTGTTAAAAGGTTAATATGTTCTTTATTTTGTGAAATTTAAAATTATACGTGGTAACCAAGTTAAATAAATTACACTATTTATTTAATATTTTTACAGCTATCAAATTGTACATTTCCTATACATGATAAAAGGAGTGAAGTTCTTTATTCATCTCCATATTATCGCTTTTGATATATTATCCATCCATAGTAATTCTGTCCGAGGGCAGGTCTTTCACTGCAATCATAGCATTTTCACGACTTGCTTGCAGCTTTACTAGGGAACTGTAGATGTGGTAGCTTCCCGTTGCTTTCCACACCGGTGAAGGATGATGATGATGATGATGATGATAAGGATAATGATGGCCATATGGTTTCGGGGACCGTTTGGGCCTAAAAGTTTTCTTGGCATTTATCTTACAGGTGAAGAAAAAACCCATAAAAACCTAACCCAGAAAAACTGTCCCGACCGGGGATCGAACCCGGGCCCGCTGCGTGACAAGGCAGCACGCTAACTCGAGACCATAGCGGTGGACTTATCTATTATATCACATTATTTTTAATATTTGTATAATATTTGCAGCTCCAGAATATTAAAGTCAAAATTAAATTCGGATATGTCAGTGAGTCACAGAATGTAGTCAGTCAGTCACACATCATATATTAGGTTATAACTCTGGTCTTAATTGCGATTTTTTTCTTTTTTATTGAGAATGTAACTTGAAATGTGTCCTCCAAACGGTATTTTGGAAAATTGAATTAGGAATCGCACTTCAGAGCATGATGCAGATGAACATGTTAAGCTGCATGATGAGTTGACATTTATGTCAGTCAGTCACACATACTTTGATAGATAATAAATAGCACCGTTTTTCTTCAAAAATTGTATATTTAAGTACAGTCTTAACCACACACTATTCCTCTATCATATCACGCAGATAACACCCCTAATTTCAATCAATTGTAATATTTATGCAACCATTTTGCTGCAAAAGTGTATTGTAAATGTCAGTCAGTCACATATGGAATTACTCATTTCTAAAAACCAAAATTCCGCAACAGATCAGCTTAACATGAAAGAAGCCGTTTCTGGTTTGGCCAGCAGTCCTCCCGGTCTTGTCCCTTTGGGATTGGCGGCGTCCGCGGTTTTCCCTTGGCAACCTAGAACATCAACTTAGATCATCAATCTTGACCAACGTTTCAAGGCTTGCTCATATCCGTCCACTGGATCTTTGTCTCCTAATCTACGGCTAATTGCGACCGGGGGCAGAAATGTCGCTCAAACAGCGACGAATAATATATCAATGGGCTGAAGAAGGCATAATAAGTCCCTAAAGCAGCCGGAAGGGACAGGCCACGGGCTCTACACGTAAATTCGCTCGGATGCCGATTGTGCACCCGGGTCAAACTGAGTGTACGCTCGGCCGGTCGTGGGAGAAAGTGTACGGGTACATAAAAGGTGGTCCTGTTCTTCCAAGACTTAGTCTAGTCTAGTCCTCCAATAAATTTTATTTTCAAAATTCAAAATTTCGCGAACGATCAGCGTAAACTGACTAGGGTCATTTCTGGTAGGATTTGCGGTGTCGGGCCTCTCGCCCTCGTCTCCTTGGGGCATTAGCGGCGCCCGTGGCCGTCGGGGTCCTCGCCTTGGCGTTCTAGGATGACAACAACTGACGAAAAACTGAAAACAGGCTAGTTAATGTTCAATTACTTGATATTTGTCTCCTGATCTACGGCTGAATCATCGTTCAACCATCAACTAGAAAACTATATCAATGGGCTGAAGAGAGCATTTTCGTTCATAAAGCAGCCGGAAGAGACAGACCACGGGCCTTGCTCGTTGATTCCTCCTGGCTGCTAAGTGTTCCCCCGGATTAAACTGAGTTTGCGTTTGGCGGCCCGGGGGACAATGGGTATGGGTTCATAAAGGGTGTCTCTACTCTTCAAACCCAAAGTCTAGTCTAGTCTAATTTAACAAAATATATAATTCTACAAACCAGCCAAATTGGATCATAAATTGGATTTGCTGAGGAATTCGCGTAGTTTACCCTGTTTCTGTGTGACAGACTTCTTATATTTATTTTTGTTTACTTAGCCTAGTCGAGTCAGGACAAACATATATTACATAGTAATATAGCAATCTTAATTCTAATTTTAATAATAAATGATTTTCTCAATAAGATATCTATAAGATTAAGATCTATAGTTCATACTCTACTGTTAATGATAACTAAAATTAATATTAAACTAGTAATAAAATGTGCACAAGCAAGATAATTTAAATTGTTGGGTAGATTGTCCCTATATATTATAAATAAAGAACAAAGAAAATAATGAGATATAATAAACTATTATCCGATACAGCGGAACATTGGCCTGCTTCGTTTATGGATGATTTGGGAACTAATGCTGTGTCATCCTACGTACACTGGCTTCACGCCAGTCTCAGGTGTCATCATGAATGTGGGTGTGGAGCACCTATAACCCTAAGTAAGCTGGGTAAGTGCTTCATTTGTTTTTGTTCCTCACTATACATGGTTAGTATCTACGTTCGTGGGACGCAACAATATTGGTGCTATGACTGGAGGTAAACGTTCCCCTGTGTCGTATAATAATGTGTCAGTTATACGACATTTGAAACAAACAAATGCACATATTTGTTAATCCTAATACTATTTTCATAAAATAAATTAAATTATTAATTGTCGAAAGATTACTATCAGTGAGGTGTATAAGTTAGTTTGACAGTCTCCGACTTAGGGCGGAAGAGAATTTCATATTCCGGCAAGTGAATTTGTAAACGACAGTGAATAATTGTAAGTATAGAACAAGGATTATGATTTAACATGGTGGGAAACAAGACATATATGTCCAATAGGGTGGAAATCAAAGCAATGTGGCTGTTGTATGTAATTACTAACATCTCTAAATGAAGGGTATTTATCATAAGTAATTCCACGATGATTTCCAATTTATCTAGAGGATTTAGAAATCACTCGTGGCATTCGTTAGGACTATCCAAGTAATAAAATTAAGCTGTTTACTCAAAAATCACTATTTAAATATAGTTACCGGTATTTTAAAATATTTATATATATATAATTTAAACGACGATGTTTGAAAACAGATCAGAAATACGTAGTTTTGTTTATTGACTGCAACTTGAGCATATTATTTATTACCAAATAGGATCGCAATCAGCGATAACCCACTAAGATCCCAATATTGTAAGAATGCACCCTAGTGGAGAAAAAAAAATGAATCACATCAAACTGTATATTATAACCAACATTATAGGTTATTAATAATTTTTTTAGGAACAATTCAGTAAAATAATTATTTAAAAACACAATTATTGAACACACAATTATCAAATGTGTAGTTCGAAGGAATCGGTTATTTGCTATATTCAACATATTTGTTGGAGAGTCAGTCACTGCAAATGAATGCACTGACCTTTTCAGAATTCTAAATATGAGAAATTTATTTTGGTAAACAGAATTGTATAAATAGCGAGGTGAAATATGACTGTCGTTGGTTGTAAAACAAAATTCATTGAATTTGTGATTGTCATTGGTCCCATTTGGGGGATGAGTTAAAGAGTCTAAATACAATATCTGTATTGAAACCCGTTGAATTATCTTGAAATTGCATTATTTTTAATTCGTATTTTTTATAATTATAAAACAGAAAACTAATCACGAAGAATGTTCGAAAATAAATAAAGTTAATTTTAGAAAATTTAGATCTTTATTTCTTATAAATTGTATGGTAATTAAAATTCATTTATGGAGCTCAGTGCTATACACGATGAACGCCACTATAAGATATGTTGTGTTTGGATTATTAATGCATGTGAACACCTACCAAGACAAAAAGGGTCCATAATGTATCATTACATGTTAGTTTGGAGCGGAAAATTGTATAGGCGATAAAAGCCCGTCCCCTGTTTTTGAATTTGGAATGGGCAGTGCGGCGGCGCATCAGGTAAACGAGTATCAACTTATCGATCACGACACGTCCTATCTGGTCGAGTAGCAAATAAACACTTTCATAAAAAAACACACTGTACCACTTCAATCGTTACAGTATCTGCAGTGATAGGAAATCTCCAACTAAGATAAACATTTATGTTACTTGCAAAACCCTTTATACATAAATACATATTTGATACGCTACCTACATTCGAACACAAAGTAAGATCTGAGCTTTAGCCTCATGGACTTGTCATAGTTTCTGTCTGCAGTTCATGAGGTACCGGGTTCGATTCCCAGTGTAATAAATCGAGGTAAAATTATGCAAAAAATAATATAATAAATTGGGGAAAAATTATATAAAAAAATAAAAATATATATACATTATAATAAAATCATATTTTAAACTTTACATAATTGTCAAACAGATAATGATAACATACATGCTTACTAAGGAAACTCAAAAATACACTGTTTATCTTAAACAAAGATTAATTAACAAACAAAAATTGATATAATATTCTTGAAAATATTTTATCAAATTGAAACACAGGATTAATAATGATATTTTGGAAGGAAAAATAATTATCGAATGTTTGAACATGTGATGAGGAGACGTGTAAGATTTCCACATCTAGAAGGAATAAATGATGAACACTTGTTCAGACATATCTTCGGACTCTTTCTGTAAAAGAGTCAGCGACAAGTGGACCTTCCAGCCTTGCGCACGTCTGCCTTGGGCATATATTGCAGATAATTATTTGTAAGTAGAGATCAATTGTTATATAATTATTATAATTATCTGATGGATGTCTCTCTCATAATATTATACTTTTAAAAAAGTTGAAGTTTAATCTTGGAAAATAATATTGTAAAAAACTTACGAGTAAAGTTTCGTACAAAAGATAATTTAATATTAAAACTTTGCTAGGAACTCACTTGGTCTCTCTGAAATGCAGATTCTCCTTTAAAATAATTCAAATATTATTTATAAGTATTAAAACAAAGATTTGGGTAGAAATTGTATTGTGCAGTGATAACATTATTAAATTTATGTTGCTGTGGTAAAATAAAGTATATATATATATATATATATATATATGTAACTTATCTTTTATTTCTAATTTATTATAGGCCTGCTACGCTACCCAAAGGCCTCCCTTAGTATAGAGACCCCTTTAGCAACAATTACGGGCAGGAAGGTCCACCTGTCGCTGACCCTTTTACAGAAAGAGTCCTAAGATGTCTGTCTGAACAAGTGGTTCTTCATTTACACCTTCTAGATGTGGAAATCTTACATGTCTCTTCATCACACGTTCTAACATTTGATAATTATTTTTCCCTTCGAAAATACCATTATTAATCCTGTGTTTGAATTTGATACAATATTTTCCCAAGAATATTATATCAATCTTTTGTTTTTTAATTAACCTGTGTTTAAGTTAAACAGTGTATGTTTGAGTTTCCTTCCATCCATAGTAATTCTGCCCGAAGGCAGGTCCTTCACTGCAATCATAGCACTTTCATGCTATGCTTGCAGCTTTACTAGGGAATTGTAGGTGTGGTAGCTTCCCGTTGCTTTCCACACCGGTGAAGGATGATGATGATGGTGATGATGATAATGATAAGGATGATGGCCATATGATTTCGGGGACCGTTTGGGCCTTAACGTTTTCCTGATATTTGTCTTACAGGTGAGGAAAAACCCCGATAAAAACCTCACCCAGAAAAACTGCCCCGACCGGGGATCGAACCCGGGCCCGCTGCGTGACAAGGCAGCACGCTACCTCGAGACCACAGCAGTGGACTGAGTTTCCTTAGTGAACATATATGATATCATTATCTGTTTGACAATTATTTAAAGTTTAAAATATGATTTTATTATAATTTTTTTGTTTGATTTTCCCAAATATATTATATTATTTTTTGTATAATTTTACCTCAATTTATTACACTCAGTGAAACAATAATTTATCCTTAAAGGGTGGTTACCCCTGGTCTGAAATTTAGGTTAAGGACTTCCCTGGCGCTTCATTATCATTTATCACCCATCATATAATCGGGGTAACGTAATCCCGCCTTCTAGTGCCACAAATTATGAAATTAATTACAATTCCGCCAATGCTAGGGAAGGAAGCCAGAAATATCATAAAAGACCACCTTGTGGCATTGGAAAGAAAAGAAGTGCTATTCAATCCTATACCAAACAAGCCGTTATAAAATAATGTTTGTTTTTATCTTACATGACATTGCAATAACATAATTATATTATAGCGAGCTGTCGCCTTAACTGGGATCTCAGATTCGAATTCTGTAGGTTCTGGAGGGGTAATGGTGGAGGGCCACACAGAATTATTTTTTTGGGGATTTTCTCGGGATCCGTTCCCCGAATTTCATCCCGTCAATATCCCCCCCTTTCTCACTAACAATGTCATATCATCTCCATTCACTAATTTCATATCAATTTTAAGCTCATATCATGTTAGATAAAAATAACCTGATTTAGCAAACCATGGGTGTTTAAATATGTGGTTGTGGTAGTTTAATGGGGCACACTCATGCGCCTCCTCATGACATGCGTGCCAACCTACGGCAGAATAAGGTCAAAGGGAGGATTATATCCCTCATCCAGGTCTTGAGACCGGCCAAAATAAATAGTAACATCACTAATTTCTGTGAATGTTTGATGCGTGTTGAACTAGCAATACTATAACACACTACATATCACCGTAGAGTAGAGTTCATCTCATTCATTCCATAAAGTAGAGGGAGGTTTCACTGCAATCATAGCATTTTCATGCTATGCATTGCAGCCTTACTAGGGATTTATAGGTGTGGTAGCTTCCCGTTGCATTCCACACCGGTGAAGGATCATGATGATAATGATAAGGATGATAATGATGGTCGGATGATTTTCGGGGACCTTTGGGCCATAAGCTTCCTGACATTTGTCTTACAGGTGAGGAAAAACCCCGAGAAAAACCTGACCCAGGAGCCTGTCCCGACCGGGAATCGAACCCGGGCCCGCTGCGAGACAAGGCAGCACGCTACCTCCAGACCAAAGCGGTGGACGGAGGTAATAAAATGAACTTAAAATATGATTATCGCGTTAGGGTCTTGAAATCCGAATACATCTCTATAGCATTATATTAAGTCTATATCATTATATTAACAAATTGTCCTTATCACGTTTCAAAATCAATTTTTATAAATCAATACATGTGACCTTATCTTCATGTGTTTAAAATATGCTTAATATTTGGGATTGTTAATTGACATCAGAATTAATTTTAAAATGGCCTTAAGAAGTAATACCTGCAAATAGGAAATTAAAAATATGGCATTACAGATTTTTTAATTATTGTAACTCAATCATAAAACAACAAAATCTTAACTAAAAACAACATGTTTTCAGAATCGAATATAACATACACTCAAAGATGTTGAGAAATTTGAAGACTTAAAAAATTAAAGTCTTAATAAAGGAAAGAAGCTAGGAAAATGATTCGGTCACGCAACATCTTGACAGCCGAGGAAATGTTTATGAAGTGGTATTTAATTTCACACGTGGCGGTCATTTGCGAAAGTGTCATTATAAACAATATATAATAGATCTCTCACTGGGTCTATCGAACCCGTAGGTTCATGGCCGCGCGGAAGTAAGTTCTCCACACGTCCTTAACCTCAGCTAATGTTTTCCAATCATCTCCTGTATAATCTACTTATCTCATATCATGGTTAATGTTATTCTTCCACCTTAATTGGGTGTTTTCCCTCTGGTTTTCCTACAATAAGTTTCCATGCCACTCTTTCATTCCCCATTCGTGCCATATGTCTTGTCCATCGCAGTCTACGAAACTTAACTTTTCTCATTATATCTGGTTTCATATAAATATCATGTAGGTCACTGTTATGAAGGTTTCTTCATTCGTTTCAATCTATTTGTGTGAGATCATTTTCAAGACATGGGTGTTTATAATACATAGTTATCATCACCAAGACTTTTTGTTACAAATTTAAATGAACACATTTAAAATGTCAATATATGATTAAAATATTTTTAACAAGGAATCATATGATTCACACCATTGAATTAAAACATTGAGTCGGAATGTTGACCGCATAACTTTCATGTTATCTATGCGCAAATAACGAAACTTAATTAACTTGGGTTAGTAACTCCTATCAAAGGAGAGGATATGCCTCAACGTTGGGCTACGACATTATAGATAGAAATATATAAGTAGAGCTCAGACTTCATTCCCTTTTCATCGCCGTATAACTTCCAAACAGTTGACTACACAGGGAGTTAGTACTTTCCCGTGCGCAAGTCCCACAGTCAGTGGCGTCTTTTGCTTTGCTGCTACAAGTATAGTAGTCTACAAAGATACCGATCACCACGATCTGATGAATGATTACAACAGCCGAAAACAAACACACAGAAGATGAATTCACTTGTACGTGAGTGCGGCCATGAGTATTTTTTCCTAAAAGAAGATAAAATATGTTGTAAATTGTGTAATATAGAGAAGAAGGGGGAGAGAAGAGTTTTTATCAAGAGCCATTGAAAATTCTGAAATGCACATTGGGAATGTGAAACATAAGCTTGACGATAAAATACAGTCATCTGCACAATGAGTTTCAGAGCTTTATAAGATTTATGCGGAACGATGGTTTCCGCGAATATTCCTTTCAATAAAGTGCAAAATCAAGCGTATAATTTTTTGAGAAATATACGAGAATAAAAATCTCTTCTGAAACAACTTTACGCGGGTATTATTATCTCCTTGTTATGAAGACATTCTGAAATACATTAGAAATACTGTGGCAGATCATAAAATATGAGTGTCAGTCGATGAAACCCAGGATGCATCCAGAAGGTCTGTAGAAAATGTGAAAGTGGGGATATTATCACCTGAAAAACCTGGGAATAAATTGTTGTTATCTACCGAGGTCTTGAATAAGTAACCATACTGAAATCGACAACCTTTTTGGAAGTGCTATGTCTCTTCTATGGCCCAATGAAATAAAAATAAACAATGCGTTTCTATTTGTAACAGACTCAGCCCCTTATATGTTGAAAGCAGCTTCCAGAATTAAAGAACCGTATCGGAAAATCATATATCTAACTTGCTGGGCCCATGGACTTCACCGAGTAGCCGAAGGAATTAGGTTGCATTTTTCTGATGTGGATATTTTATATCAAACATGAGAAAATATTTTTAAAGGTCCCTTCTAGGAAACAGAAATTTAAGGAAATTGCAGCACAAATCCCTTTGCCACCTCAACCTGTTTTAACTCGATGGGGGACTTGGTTGCAGACCACTGCACACTACTTACAGCATATTGAAGAGATTGTTAAAGTAATTAATACATCTGATGCTGAAGAAAGTTCGGCGATAAAAAATTGTAAAATCTCCGATATCAGGACAACTGTATCAAAATGTGCTGATAATCAACAACGTCTACAAAGATATACCTTTAATAATAATAATAAAAACTGGAATCTTCACATATAGCATTGATTGATTCCATAAAACTGGTAGAAAATTTATCGCGATATTTTGATGAAGCAGGAGGTAGTTTTGGCATCTGAATTTGGAAAACAGAAATTGGAAGTGTATTGCTGAAAACCCCTGGATACTCATCAATTTGCAATATAAAGGATTTTCTAATGGACAACAAGAACGCTTGTACTGCCTCCATGTTAGATACCTGTGATATACCCTACTTTCGTTTTGCGCCAGTTACCTCACGTGAAGTAGAAAGGAGTTTTTCTAAAGATAAACTTTGATTGAACAGTCACCGAAGAAGTTTTTCTATTGAAACTTTACGGAAATACATTGTTATTCATTGTAACAGCTCTACAGAAGCGAAACGAATTTAACTAACAGGGTTCAAAAATATTATGTACAGTGCACATACTTTTTTTTGTGTTACCTCTTTATTTTAAACTCTACGAAGAAATTAATTGAGCAGAAATAATGAACTTGTTATTTTCTAATACTGTATGCAGCATTGTATGGATAAATGAATATAGAATTAATGTACGGAAATTATAAATTTGTTTAACTTTTTTGTTTGTTCTTTTTTTTAGCCCCACCACCACCCCCAGGTTACCTCGGGCATAATACCCTAATCCCCGGGTCTGCTCTATGTCCCTAACTACTATCTAATCTTTATTGAATAAATAAACATAATACATATTTCGGATATGTAAAGTGTAGATGTACATAAAGTAAAAAGTATTGTGTCTTTGTTTGTGTCTGTGAGTTTGTGTTTAGTGATGTATAAAATAAATATACATAATACTTAAAGTAATGATAATTGTTTTGATGATACGTGATATGAGAGTAAATTGTGTTTGTTTGTGTTAGTGTGTGTGTTTGTGTGTGTGTGTGTAAGTAATTTGTGTTTGCTCTTTGTTTGTATTTATGTATATGTGTGTGTGTGATTATGAAGATGGGAATGTTAATGACGGATTATTCTTCTTCTGCCATCTTCTTCAGTTCTTAATCGTAGAACTCTACCGATATAGTGTGTTATAGCTTTGTACGGTTGCTTCCATGTCCAGTACTCCAGGGGCGACGCCAGTGGACTACTCCTTCCATGGCTACAAACTTGAGTTCCTTTCTGAAGACACCGTACTTATTGCAATGATATAGCACATGAGTGACGGTGTCCTCTTCAGGGTTGTTACAATTGCACACTGCTGTTTCGGCGAGTGCTCTCTCGAACAATTTACCCTTGAAATGCTCATGCCCGGACAGAAATTGAGTCACGTTGTGGTGCGGCACTATCCATGGCATGCGCATTCTCGCCCGTACTCTAGGAAAGAATTCCTGAGTTTGATGATCATGCTGTTCTTGTTCCCATTGTTGTTGCCATTTTTCCTAAAGGTAAACATCAATGATTCTATAGGCTGCGTCCCGTTCATCTTTCAATATAATTATCGATCGGAAGTACTCCTGCTATCACAGGCAGGCAAGCTCGCGATACTGTGTTGTATGCTTTGGTGACCCGAATAAGGACTTGTCGTTGTGCTGTTAGTAGTTTTATTTTCTGATTGTTGTTAAGCTTACGTGCCCATCCATGGGCAGCATAGGCGCAGGTTTGTTGGTAGAGCGTCTTATATAGTATTTGATTGTTGACAGTTTGATATCCTCAGTTCTGGCCACCAAGTCGTGCCATTGCATGGAATAGCCTTTTTGCATTTCCTGTGATGTCCTCTATGTGCGCATCGATCCTCATATTAGTTTGTATGCTCATCCCGAGGTACTTGGTGACTTGTACAAAGCGCAGGCCCCTCTGCCCCATTCTGATAGTGGGCGGTCGTTCGGGATGTAGCTTCCCTTTGAGTATCATCCCGCTGGTTTTGCGGGTCGACAGGGAAAGTTTATTATCCGTTGTCCACTGGGAGATTTCTTGCATGATCTCCTGCGCTCTGTTTTCAATTTCTCGTCTTGAATTTCCGGGGACAAGAACAACAAGGTCATCTGCATAGGCGATGGTTTCTGCGTGAGGATGTGTCTGCAGATTGTATAATAGTTTGTCAAGTACCAGATTCCATAGACTATGTCCTAGAACAGATTCCTGCGGGCAGCCAATGGTGATGTTAAGGCTGATTTGGTGATGGGTTTCGATCGGAGACATTGTTCGGTTGCGGAAATAGTCTTTAATGATTTCGTAAAATTTGGATGGGCAGTTTCCCTGCATTAGTGCTCGTAAAACGCTCGGCCACCATAGGATTTCGAAAGCTCCCTCGAAATCTATAAATATTCCGATGGCTAATTTCTTCTGGGAAGTCTCAACGAGGTTATATAATTGCGCAATTGCATCCTCAGTTCCTCTACCGGGTCGAAAGCCGTATTGCCTGTCTGATGAATTGAGTTTCAGTGTTGGTTGTAGTTGATAAAGTATTAATCGTTTATAGAGCTTCCCCAATGCCGGAAGAAGGCAGATAGGTCTATATGACCTAGGATCAGCTAGGTCTCTGTCTCCTAGATTCAACATTATTTTTTATTTGTCCTCGTTTCCATGCATTGGGGAACACTCCATACTTTAGGCATTCGTTGAATAAGATTAGTAACTTGTGTTTTCGATGATCCAACTTTTTTCAAACATTCTGTGTGTATGTTGTCCATGCGAGGATATTTTTTTTTGTTTTTCATCAGGTCCAGCGCTATTTTTACGTATATTAGGTCGATTTGATCGGTGGGAGGAGTATGAGGTGCAATTTCAATTTCTGTTCGGATGTATGTTGTTATCAGTGTTTCGATTTGTCGTGGCGGATAATAGTTGCCGTCAGATGCTGTGCTGATTCTTCCCAGGAGACGGCATGCCCTATGGGAGTTGCTATTGCGGTTAGGACCTGTATCGGGAGAAATTTTTCAGCTTGATGTTTGTAAGCAAGGTCTCACTGGTTGTTTTTGCTTGTTCAGACACGTAGTTTCGCCTGCTTTCTCTTTTGGTTGCCTTACTTGCATTGTTATAAATTCGGCGGATTTGCCTGTAGCTTTCTTGGAGCTGGTCTGTCCTCTCCACGTGCTCGCTGGAAGTCCCTTCGTGCAGCATATACCATTCGCTTGAGGTCTGTTAGTGTATTGGTCCACCATGGGAGTCTTCCTAGAGTGTGTAGTGCGGGGGAATAGAAGAGTTTGCTGCTCGTGTTATTGATTGTTGTATATGCTGAACGTAGGGAAAAATTCCATTGCGATTTTCTATTGTTGGAGTAGAGGCCAGGTAATGTTCAAGGCGGTTGTTGTAAGTCTTCCAGTCTGCTCGTTGTAGTACATATTTGTTGTAGGTTTAGCGACTTCCCTAGCGGGATTTTCTTGCAGCAGTTTGTACTCTAGTACTCTATGGCTGGATGTGGTTATATCTTTGAGATTTTTCCAGTTTCGGATTCTCCTCGCAGCTCTAGATTATGTCGATATATGGTCTGGCATCTCCGTGCACGTACGTAGGGCCTTGGTTGCTGTCGTTGATGACTTCTAGCTGTAATTCAACTAGTAAATCTTCTACTAGTTCTCCCGCTGCATCTGTGTTGACTGAGCCTTAAAGTGGGGATTTGGCATTGGCGTCTGTGCTGATTGCAAGCATTCGTTCAGAGAGAGTTTGGCATACAGTTCTTAGTTCGTTGGTGAATTGTTCGGTAGGCAGTGAGTACTGCATGTAACAGGATACCAATGTGAGAGTCTCACAGTTGTTGCCTATTTCTGCTACTACAGTGTGTGGAGTGCACAAGTGTTCGATGTGTAGAACAGAGAGGATCTTGTTTAGTACGACTATCACTGTGCACGATTGTTCCTCTGCGTAGAAGCCCTTTAATACATTGTCGGATACTCTGAATCCTGGGACTTTGCCCCGGACTGCATATGGCTGTTGTATGGGTAGAATGTCGACATTTTCCTCGTAGGCTCTATGGCGCAGTTCGTCTGTAGCGTGCCTCCCTCTGCCGAGATTTGCCTGCCAAATTTTGAGTAGGCGTTTATACATAATCAGTTCTCATTGTTCGTAGACGGACTTCGTGTAGTTTTGCAGGACAGTTGTTGTCCCAGGTTGTACGTTTGCTGTTCTTCCTAGTCTTTTGCAGAATGCGCATTTAGGGGTTTCTGACTTCTTGGGACATTCTCTAGTTCTGTGGCCTGTTTCTGCACAGTGGCCGCAGGTGTCGATAGTTTCGCGGCAGTATTTAGACACGTGACCTAAACCTTGACACTTGTAGCATCGGATGATTTCCAGGAAGTCGTCTATTCGGCAGCATTCAAAATCAACATAAAGGTTTCCTTTTTGTTTTAGAATTTTTCTTGTGTCTGAGTTCACTTCACTTTCCCAGTGTTCTTGTTTGTACTGTAGCGTTTAATTAAATAAGTTAAACATATTTTACGCAACAAAATAAACTTATAATCCACAAATAGTTACTTCTTTCATTATCCGCCGATACCTTCTGTAAACAGTACAGCACAAATGCCATACTAGTCAGACTGGTGCTACTACACCTCCTACCACTCGCTCATCAAGCTGTATTACGTACAGTAAGAGTGCACTTAATCTAACTTCATGTCCGAGCCCTATATATAAGAGTGGCACTTCAATCCTTAGAATAAAAAAAACGCTAAGTTACTTTTTCCTTGTAACCTAGAAAACTTACTTCTAGTTGTACAACATTCATACTTCCTACCCTGTATGACAAACTTTGAAAGTAAATAAAGCCATGATTTTACTATTTCATCACCTCTAAATTATAGTGCTGTTCGTGGAAAATCTAAAGGTCACGTCAAACTCCATTCCGATAAAAAAAAAGACTTGCCTGAATATTACCTGAACTGTTATTTGTAACAGATGTACTGAAAACAACGGGATGTATTTTGAATATAATTAGTATTACAATACTTTTGAAAATGAGAGCTGCTGCCATTCGTTATACATAAATTAGACTACTCAGCTTAGTGTAATTTTACAAAAACATACCTCATGGAATGTTAAAAAAATCCGAGCGTGGAGACTTGTTGATTTTGACTAAATACGAGCATTTGGAAGATAACGCGGTTTTATAAAAAAAATCTGGGTTTGTAGTTTTGGAATAAAAAATCCGCTCAGAAGCAATTGTACACGATTGTTTCTAAACCAAAATCTAAGGAGTTTTTAATTTGGTAAAATTATCAGAACAAAGATTTTACTCCGCTGACTTTATGAATTATGTCTGCTTCAGTCACATAGTTGTATACATGTATTTTTGGTATTTTAAATAATATTTAAGTACTTACACCTTGTCTGAATCAAATCTTCCATATTTTTGATAAATCTTAACTCACAAAATATTCGGAATTACGAAATGAGTTGACCGACAGTGGCAGAGCGTGTAATTTGACAAGTGTTAGCCGTCGTTGTATTTACAGTTATATGAATATAATATTGTATTTATTATAATATAATAAATTATTTCTGAAAAGTAAATTAACTTCTAAAAAGAAAGACATGCAATGTTAGGAGTATCAACTATAATAAACAGCTATGTGTATGGGACTTAGGAACTCGAATGGGGTAATTGGACATATTAATAGTTAATTAAATATATATAAATGCATGGGTTTAAACACAGATATTAGTCTTCAATTTCAGCTGGTTTCTAGAGCTTATAAGTGAGCTCTTTACGTCGGTAGCCTCGTCTTCTATTAAAGATACTAAGCGTGACATCTTTTGTTTTATTAAACACAGTTGCGGATATAGTACATATTAAGTCATTTTGAACATCATGTGACGTGCCAACGAACACAGTAGAAATTTTCAAATCGTTTCTTAATTTCTCATCTATTCTGCAACAATCAATATAATTAATAGTAGTCATTTGGTAGTTATACCTGGAAAGTTTTCCGGGAGTTTTGAAAATGGACAATTTTATAGATTTCGATGTGCTCTTTCCGAATTTCAACTTGGCGACCTCGTATCTTTGCCGCTCGCGCCGCCATCGTGAAAAAATGGCGCCTAAAAGCAGTTTTTTGATAATATCTCCTTTACGTCTCATTTTATGATAAAAACATTTGTATACAACATTAAACTAGAGAACATTTCCTACAATTCATTTAATAACCTTTTTTTTCGTAAAATCAATAGTTTCGGAGTACGAGCGCCGCAAAGTGTAGTTCAACACGCGTTTAGGCCAAAGAATTTCATTTCCGCACTATCTTGAGGTAGAGTAAGCGGAGCGTTTTTTTTTATAATGGTATCCCCAGTAGACCTAACCCACATGCAATTCACTTTTCCAAAATTTAGCGCATTTTCCTTCGCTTCGCTGTTCTTGATGGACCAGATGTTGCGAGTTCATTGTTTTTAGTACCGATCGAAACGTCACGGTCCGAACGTTTGTCCACATCATCCGCGATGGGATTATCAGTTTCATTCCAATCCTCTTCGTTCTTGATTTCATCATACGTTTGATCGAAAATATTCTCCGTTTCTTCATCTTCATCGCTATCTTGTGATGGAACTTGCGAGTTACTACAGGTACTACTACAATTCGTGCATATAACGGAGCATATTAACCCAGCCTTTCTGCATCCACAGGCTTTCTGACATCTCTTTTTGCATTCGCTGGGAGCTCGAATGTGGTGAAAGGAATTAGCCCGTTCTTGTTTCTTTTCCATTCTTATTGCTCTGCATTTTGTTTATTCCCATACCACTGCTGAACCGGGTGATAGGTTGTCGTGCTGCTGCATCTGTTGGTGGTAGCAACGCAATATTAAATTTACTTTTACGGTATATGCTGATGTTGTGAAGCATGCATATCTATAGGTGTTTAAAGACATACTTTTCTTACATTTCTCGTTACTGTAACTGTATAATTCAAGAAGGAGGCGTTCTCCGGGTTTAGCAATTATCTCTGGATCAGCATTTGGATTTTTTAATACCTGGATAACCTTGTTTAAATTTCATTTTTCCTTGATTAAATAATGCTGATGTTGTATCACAGCCACTGAAGGCATGCAAGAATAAAACATCATCTGCAGATGTTTTATCTAGGATACTTTTTGTGTGAATATATTTGTTGCGAAATTTTTCTTTATCCTTGTTTGAGAATATATTTGTTTGAACGCGTATATGAAGCGGTCAAAAGAATAAGAAGATCTATATCACCGACGGATAATACTTATTACACCGAGTCATTTGGCATTGCGGTGAATTGTTTTCATCCATTTGCAATACGTGCATTACCTACGTTCGATCGAACTAAACATCCAATGCCATTATGGTATTTGAGGGATATCCGGAATGTGTAGCAAACTATAGTACCAAATATACGGAGCAATCCCGATCACTAAAAACTGCTTCAGTATACATACCTTCTGACAAGACAATGATCCCAACTGCGTCACAAAATAAATTCCTGGGCAATGATGCAAACAAAATGCAGAGCAATAAGAATAGAAAAGAAACAAGAACGGGCTAATTCCTTTCACCACATTCGAGCTCCCAGCGAATGCAAAAAGAGATGTCAGAAAGCATGTGGATGCAGAAAGGTTCGGTTAAAGTGCTCCGTCATATGCACGAATTGTAGTGGTACCTGTAGTAACTCGTAAGTTACATCATAAGATAGCGATGAAGAGGAAGAAACGGAGAATATTTTCGATCAAACGTAATCCCATCGCGGATGATGTGGAAGAAAGTTCGGACTGTGACGTTTCGATCTGTACTAAAGACAATGTACTCGCAACATCTGGTACATCAAGAACAGCGAAGCGAAGGAAAATGCGCTAAATTTTGGAATAGTGAATTGCATGTGGGTTAGGTCTACTGGGATACCATTATAAAAAAACGCTCCGCTTACTCTACCTCAAGATAATGTGGAAATGAGATTCTTTGGCCTAAACGCGTGTTGAACTACACTTTGCGGTGCTCGTACGCCGAAACTTTTGATTCTACGAAAAAAAGGTTATTACATGAATTGTAGGAAATGGTCTCTAGTTTAATTTTGTATATAAATGTTTTTATCATAAAATGAGTCGGAAAGGAGATATTATCAAAAAACTGCTTTTAGGCGCCATTTTTTCAAGATGGCGGCGCGAGCGGCAAAGATACGAGGTGGCAAAGTTGACATTCGGAAAGAGCACATCGTAATCCATAAAACTGCCCATTTTCAAACTCCTGGAAAACTTTCCAGGTAACCCCATTTTTTAGAACCAAATGACTGTACTATAAACCCTACCTCTTTTGTTAGATTCGGAGTTTTTTACATGACCCTTAAATGACAGCTCTTGTTCGCCTAAGAAACACACAGCGTCTATTAGGCAGCTAACATAGTACTTGTTTGCTTTAATGTTTTCATTATGCTTATCCTCATTAATTTTGATAGCCCGGCTTTGGGACTCGTCAATGCTAATGGCCAAACTTATGTAGCGCTATTTCACAGTTAACATGGGCTTCAGATAGTTCATGTCGTTTTCAGCAAATGAAAACTATTTATATCAGAAACCCCCTTTGTTGTCCAAACATTTTTCTCCGCAAAAATATAAGGCAGGGCTAACAGTAAAGGGATCATGACTTCCTGCAGCCATATGCCATATTCATACCAACCTTCGTGTCCGTCTTAAACGACGCACTATTGTTTTTGACTTATAATGCTATTTAAATTAGGAGTTGGTTTATATTTTTTTAAGTAAGCTTCTGCAGGTAAAGGGATAACTTAACAAGTCTTCAGTAACTCAAGCACATTCCTCTCCAGTGATAATATTTGTTTACTGGTTTAATCACTGTTTTATACGCTCAGAAGCACTACGTGTACACAGGACTTACTCGGAGCAACCGAAAACTCGCTGTTAGCCGTTTCTAGACTGCTAACAGGGCAGCTACCAGAGTTGCATAGGGCAGCCCGGTACTCGGCTTGAAATGCAGCACGATGTACTACCGATCCAGCTTGAATGCACCTGCGCAAAAAATTCTCAAGATTTCGTTCCATGTTAGGCTCTGGAGGACGGCTAACAGTGTGGGTATTTAAACACGTCGAAGCAAATTGCAAATTGTATTGGAATGCTATAGTATATACGCAACGCATACAATATACATTATTATGTTACTATTGTTTACAACATTTAGACTACTATCATTGCATTGTTGTATCTCTTTCCGGTATTATGTTTCGTTTTAATGAAATATCAAAGAGTTTAATTCTAACTTTTGAAAGTATTAGCCGGGTTAACAGTGCTAACATGGACCCTCCGCCACTGGTGACCAGCCTCATGGGCTAGTGGCCAGCGTTCCTGTATACTGTTCATGAGGTCCCGGATTCGATTCCCGGTTTTGCCATAGTAACTTTCCCTTAAAGGCAATTATTTCTATGGTTGCTGATGGTCTGGAATTTAGGTTAAGTTTAGGTTAAGAACTCTCCTAGCGCTTCATTATTATTTATCACCCATCATGCCATCGGGGTAACTTAGCTTCGCCTTCCAGGTACCCCAACCTACGAAATTGTTTATAATTCGGCCAATGCTAGGGGCGAAGGCCAGAAATGCCATAAAAGACAACCTGGGAGCATTAGACAAAAAAAAATGAGGTAAGTATTAAAAGAAAAAGAGATAAAACGAATTTTTGTTTTAATTGCTTGCAGTTAGTTCATCTGTCGCATCTTCAACAATAATGACATAACACAAAATGGCGTCGCCTCATCAATATGCACCAACTGTTTTCTAGTATGCGAGGCAACGTTTCATGTTTCACGATGTGTTAATGAGCACAATGTAAGAGTCTGACGTACGCAAAATCCACACCTCTAGTGTGAACACGTCCATGATATCCCAAGGTAAACGTTTGAAGCGACCTGATGAAAAACAGGGTTATCGGCCATTTTCCCCTCCATGAGAAGTCAATAACTGGCGCGGTATGTTGCAACAGTTCTTGTACCCCAAGTAGCTGATCTGTAATCAGCAAGAAGGAGCTCAACCACAGTGGAGTCTGGATGTTGTGAATCCCTCATAGAAACATTTCCAGATCTTGGTTTGGACGCGGATGACCAATATGCTGGCCACCACGTTCGCCAGACATCACTCCACTGGACTTATTCCTCTAGGGATATGTAAAAACCGCGTGTTTGCGCGACTCCAGTACAAGATCTTCATGATTTACAAACTGTATCCTTCACAAATTTTCAACACTAAAAATGGACATGTTGGCCAAAGGTGGCACGAAATCAAATACAGACGTAATAATGTTCGTGCTATCAATTATGCACATATAGAGGTGTTTCAGTGTGTGTGTGTGTGTGTGTGTGTGTTACAATGGAAATTCTCTGTCTCCATTTCATTTAATACCGGCCTCATTTCATAATTCTTCATACTTTGTTAGATATAATTAATTAAATTATGGGAGGTTAGAATGGGACATCCATGGGGATATGTGTTGTAATGAAAATCTTCCAGTTTCTCTTTCGTTTAGTACCTGTCTGAATTCATAGTGCCGCATATTTTGTCAGTTATGATTCATTAAAATGTGAGAATTTTGAATAGGCACCCTCTATAATGATCATAAGACTGATAAAATTGTACAGAAACTCACTACAGCCTTCGTATCGGAGCCATAGTAGAGATAGGTAATATCAAACGTTCAAAAATCAATCAGTTTGATCGACAGTGTGATTGAATTCTAGTTCTCACAAACGCGATTCTGTGTGTTACGATGTTGAAATATTTCTCGACGTATAACGCTAAATGTCTACGTTATATTTAGGTGTACTTACGTAAAGAGGTAGGATGACAGTTTCCTGACATTCACTGCAACAGGGAAAAACACAGCCTCATGACAGTGCAGACTTACACGAGATTTTTAATTAAATGAGCCAATGTTGTTACGCAGATGGAAACATTTCTACCTAATTAGAGAACCAGTGTTGCATTTCTGTTGATCTCCTTTCAGCATTAAACAATAACACGTAACAACACGTCGGCAAACTAGAGATAAAATTTGCTTCTTTTAACCACACATAGGTACATACATAATGTTATGGCCAAGAGCAGGTTTTTCACTGCATACTCAACATTCTCAACTCTTTCTTTAACTCAGCTTTCCTATTGTATCCACATACAAAACATTTGTTTTAATATTGTCTATCATGTGATGTATTTTTCTGCCTCTAACTTTTTTTCTGTTGATCATTCCTTCTAGGGCATCTCTCAGCAGGCAGTTTTTTCTTAGTCATTGGCCAATCCATTTTATTTTCCTCTTCTTTATGAGTTAAAGCATTGTTCTTCCTTGAGCCACTCTGTCTAGCACATCTTAATTTTTTTATTTTATCTGTCAATTTTATAAGTTCCATCCTTCTCCATATCCACATCTCAAAAGCTTCCAGTCGCCTTTCCTCATTCCGTCGTAATGTCCAAGACTCTGCACCATACAATGCTACACTCCACACAAAGCACTTCACTAGCCTCTTCCGTTATTCTTTTGTCTAAATTCCGCAGATAATTGTTCTCTTCTTCTTGAAAGCTTCTTTTGCCATTGCTTTCCTCTGCTTTACTTTTTTGACAGCAGTTCACGTTACTGCTTATATGACAAGCCAAGTATTTGAAACTCCAATTGCTCAATAGCCTCATCTTTAATCCTCATGTCTATCTTCTTCTGTTTCCTTTTTATAATTATGACCGTCGTCTTATTTATATTTATCCCACTGTAATCTTATTTACAGAAAATTACTTAATCTTCATGAAATAAATATTAGGCCTACTATTGACAACTGCATTGAGCATATTTTATGAAATTTTATGTGCTGATTATTAATGTCAATAACAAGACATAATGCGTCACATTTAATACAACGAAGTACGCCTACAAAGCGTCCCACTAGCAGCAATGTCTGCGGACACTGTGCGTGTTTCGAGCGGTGTATTCCTAATCTCCCAGTATATCAATACAGCATTTTTATTCCTTATTATGTATATACACAATTAATTTATAATTATAGTTATAATTGTCAGCCGCGGTGGTTATATTCCTTGCCTCTGGTTCCGAGGATCGCGGGTTCAATCCCGGACGGGGTCGATGGATTCGTTAGGATGGAAAAATCCAATTAGCAAGTCTTCCGGGAGTGGCTTTAAGCCATGGGTACCGAGGGGGAACGATTTACAGGTTCGTAAAAAATCCGTAAGCCTAAATAAAAATGCCTCTAAGCAAAATTTACTGACCTCCTTTATACTAGTAATACCTCAATTGCCTACTTGACGCATCATTGAGTTGGTATGTTGACCACATACCATTCATGGCATCTTTGAGATATAAGCGTTTACTAAATTTTCTTAGTCTAGCAACTCCTAACAAAGGAGAGGCCAAAGCCCAACATTGGGCTCTTACGCCAATATACATGTAGATATTCATAAATATTATTGTGGTTCTCCGCTGTATGCCCATGGTAGTGTCGCTGCCTCGTACGCAGCGGACATGGGTTCGATCCCTGTCGGGACAGTTTCCTGAATGAGGTTTTATTCGGGGTTTTTCCTCACCTGTCAGACAAATGTCAGAAACGTATAAACCCAAATGGTCACCGAACATCAGGTGGCCATCATAGCACTAGTCTGCATGATATCAGATGATTGAAAACTAATACGTTGTAGTAGTTCACGTTTTTATGCTGATTCCAGCACTGTTCTTGGTTTTCTTGTATTACGTACAATTTTTTCACAATGGATCTAATCTGTTTTCATATATTTATTGGTGAGAGCATAATATGTGCCAGGCGGTAAGAGTATTGTTGGAAGGAAATTTGTCAATTCAAGCATCTAAGCCTTTAGGTTGGCACAACTGCTGCTGAGGTTATTATTGGATAACCGTTCAAGCGTTGTTCATATCAGAAATTAGCATTATGAATTCATGTTATCTCTCTAGCGTGACTGCAAGTATGGCAATGTCTACAGGCAAGTATGTGAACAATCTTAACGTTTTTTCTGCTATATTTGTGGAAATTATACAGTGCTTAAGCAAATAACGGATATTACAGATTTGAGAAAAAAAAGCAAGCCCTGCTTATTTTAAGAGAAGCTTGCCACTATTGCGTTGAGAGATTAAGATTGTGGACAAAAGAGAACAAACTTGCATGCCTTTGCGATTCCTATGGTGTGGAAGGGTGCTAAATACCACCTTAATGACTGTTACTCCTGTTTTCTTGATGTTCAAGGGTGTAATTAAATAAATAAGAACCCAATTGTCTATCCAATCATCCCTTCAGCCATTAGGCCCTTTCCACCTCGAGAAGAGCTGCCTGTGTTCCTCTTCCTCCAGCTGTTTTAGAGAACCTGTCAATATGTTAGCGTGGAAAAGTGAGACTTCTGATGCAATAGCACTAACGACCCGATACTGTTGATAGTGGTACGCATCACCATGAAGAACGGCTTTACTCCACAACTGTTCTCTCAAAGTGGCCTAGTTCATGATCTGAACTTGCCAAAGAAATCGGCAGAAATACTTGGCTCACGGCTTAAAAGCAAGAAATCTTTTGGAACCAGGAACGCGTTCCTCATGGTACAGACACATAGAAAAAGAACTAGTTCCCTTATTCTCTCAAAATAATTGCTTGGTTTACTGTAATATCATAAACAAGTTAATGCACTTCTATGACATTGAGCATGATTCTACTCAGTGGACACTTTTTATAGACTCATGAAAGAGGAGTCTCAAATGTATGTTACTGCATAATGGGAATGTGTATGGGTCCATTCCTATTGCCCATTCAGTTCAGATGAAGGAGACATTCGAGAACATGAAGTTGTTGTTAACAAGTATCGAGTATGAGGAATACAGGTGGCTAATCTGCGGTGACATAAATGTTATAGGGATACTATTAGGACAAGTTGGTTTCACCAAAATGCCATGCTATCTATGTGAATGGTACTGTCGGGCAATGCAAAAACGTTGGAGTGTGAAAGTTTGGCCAAAGCGGAAATATGTTGTGCCTGGAACTAAACACATCCTACATGAACCATTTGTAGACCCTCAAAACGTCCTGCTTCCACCACTACGCATCAAATTGGACTTGATGAAGTAGTTTCTAAGGGCTCTATCAAAGGATGGGCCTTGCTTCAAGTACTTGTAAGAAATTTCCGTCCAACACACAAGAAGAATTGAAAGCTGGAACTTTTGTTGGTCCGCAAATAAATAAACTGATGAAGGATGAATATTTTGAATAAAACAATGAATGAGAGGGGAAAAGAAGCCTAGTCCGCTTTCTGATCTGTTACTGAAAACATTCTAGGCAATAACAAAGATCCTAATTATAAGGCAAGTGTGGAAAATATGTTGAACATTTTCAAAAAGTTGAATTGTAACATGAGTGTGAAAGTTCACTTTCCATATCGACTACTTCCCCGAAAATCTGGGATATTATAGTGAAGAGTAAGGTGAACGTTTTCACCAAGATATTAAAGAGATGGAGAGGAGGTACCCAGGGGACATGGAATGAAACTGTTGTCGGATGTTAATGAGGGAGACTAAACATGGAGAAACAAATGAGGGAAATTTTGAGGAAGTGGCTGAATTCAAATACCTAGGAACAATAATCACAAATAGGAATGAGATGCACAAAGAAATTAAACATAGGCTCAATTCTGGAAATGCGTGCTATTATGCATTGCAGAGACTTTTGATGTCCCAACTCCTTTCAAAAAACGTTAAGCTGAAAATATATACAACTATTATTCTACCAGTTATAGTATATGGGTGCGAAACATGGACTCTTACTTTAAGGGAGGAAATGAGATTACGAGTATGTGAGAATAAAGTACTTAGGAAAATTTTTGGACCAAAGAGAGATGAACAGACAGGTGAATGGAGAAGACTTCATAACATGGTCTTTATAGGAAACCAGATATAATAAGAACAATTAAGTCTCATAGACTGCGATGGGCAGGACATGTTGCGCGTATGGGGAACGAAAGACGTGCATGGACTCTTCTTGTAGGAAAGCCAGAAGGAAAACGCCCAGTTGGTAGACCAAGAATGAGGTGGCAGAACAACATTAACTATGATTTGAGGGAAGTAGATTATACAGGGAATGATTGGAAAGCATTGGCTCGGGATAGGGATGTATTGAAAGCTTATGTCCGCGCGGCCATGAACCTACGGGTTCGATAGTGCCAGTGAGTAAGTAAGTAAGTAAAATAAAACCAAATGAGCTAACTCAAATGGTTTCAGCTATGGAAAAGAGATATCAAGGCAAATGAAATCCTAATATGCTGGCCGATTATTGTTGGTCTAGAGGTATCGTGCTGCCTTGTCACGCAGCGGGCCCGGGTTCGATCCCCGGTCGGGGCAGTTTTTCTGGGTGAGGTTTTTATCGGGGTTTTTCCTCACCTGTAAGACAAATGTCAGGAAAACTTTAAGTCCCAAACGGTCTCCGAAATCACATGGCCATCATTATCATCCTTATCGTTATCATCATCATCACTATCATCCTTCACCGGTGTGGAAAGCAACGGGAAGCTACCACACCTACACAATTCCCTAGTAAAGCTGCAAGCATAACATGAAAGTGCTGTGATTGCAGCGAAGGACCTGCCTTCGGGCAGAATTACTATGGATAGATCAAGAGGGATGCTCCACAGGCGAAATATAGCAGAAAATCTTCATTTCTTACTTTCTAGGTGAGTACGAATGTTCGAATATTGTGTAGTTACGAATGTAGAAAATATTAAAGTGTTGGAAATTATAAATTCCTGTCTCTCGGAAACCTTGTGTGATGAAGAAAAACCGATATTATATTTGAATTCAGGAGAAAAAATATTATCAGAATCACATACCGAGACAAAAAAAGTTAATTTTTGTTACTTAGTGTTATCATGCCAATTTGTAAGAGAGGAGATAAAAATGATTGCAACAACTATAGGGCCATCTTATTACTTTCAAATTCAAACAAAATTCTAAAAAATATATTAGTAAGCACAGTTACTCCATATATTGATGGCATTCTAGGAGATCATCGATGTGGAATTAGAAGAAACAGGTATACAAGTGATCAGATTTTTATTATGAGGCAGATTTTACAAAATAAATTGGAATATAATGGTACTGTATACCAACTGTACGTACATTTCAAAAAGGCATACGATTCAATTAAGAGGGAGAAGTTACATAGTTCGGAATTCCTAAAACGTAAGTTAGACTTACACGAATGTGTCTAAATGGTTTTCAGATACTTTTGAAATCCAGAATGGGTTGAAGCAAGGAGATGCACTGCACTATCTGCTCTACTATTTAATTTTGTACTGTATCAAGCTATCAAATCTATGCAGGAAGAAGAAGGCCAAGAACTCAATGGCATTAATGGGCTGTTAGTTTATGTTGATGATGTAGTACTGTTAGGCGAGAGCGAGGAGATACGTAAGTTAGACTTACACGAATGTGTCTAAATGGTTTTCAGATACTTTTGAAATCCAGAATGGGTTGAAGCAAGGAGATGCACTATCTGCTCTACTATTTAATTTTGTACTGTATCAAGCTATCAAATCTATGCAGGAAGAAGAAGGCCAAGAACTCAATGGCATTAATGGGCTGTTAGTTTATGTTGATGATGTAGTACTGTTAGGCGAGAGCGAGGAGATACTAAAGGACAAATCACACACACTATTGAGTAATACTAAGATATTGGGACTGGAAGTAAATATCAATACAACTTAATACGTATATGGTCACACATAGAAATATATTATACAATGGAAATGGATAGCTAATGACAAATGAGGGAAATTGTGAGGAAGTGGCTTAATTCAAATACGTAGGAACAATAATCACAAATAAGAATGAGATGCACAAAGAAATTAAACAAAGGCTCAATTCACGAAATGCGTGCTATTATGCATTGCATTACAGAGACTCTTGACTTCCCAACTCCTTTCAAAAAACGTAAAAATAAAATATATAAAACAATTATTCTACCAGATATATTATATGGATGCGAAACATGGACTCTTACTTTAAGGGAGGAAAGGAGATTACGATTATTCGAGAATATAGTACTTAGGAAAACTTTTGGACCAAAGAGAGATGAACAGACAGGTGAATGGAGAAGAACATTGAACTTCATGGTCTTTATAGGAAGCCAGATATAATAAGTCTCGTAGACTGCGATGGCCAGGACATGCGGCACGAATTGGGAATAAAAGACATGGATGGAAGTTTCTTGTAGAAAAGCCAGTAGGAAAACGCCCAATTGGTAGACCAAGAATAAGGTGGGAGAATAACAGCATCTATGATATGAGGGAAGTGGATTATACAGGGAATGATTGGAAAACATTAGTTCTAGATATGTATATATGGAGAGCTTATGTCCGCGCGGCCATGAAACTGCGGGGCCGATAGTTCTAGTGAGTTAGTTAGTTAGTGGTTAGCTAAACGAGACTATTTTACCCAACATTAGGTGTTGTGGAAAATGATATGAAATTAATGTTTGGAGATGAAAATGGCATGATGGTGAGGTAAGAAATGTAGTGTGTGTTGGTGGGATGGAATTCGGGTATGGGAGAGCCCGAGAAAAACACGAAAAGCCTTGTGTAGCCCACCATATTTCTTTCCGAAATCTGTATGTTTGCAACCGGAGATTCCAGTCGGGGAAGCCGCTCACGCTAGCCACGCGTCGAACCAGATGATATTAGGTATTACTGCTTGTAAAATGACGTGTTTTTCCCTTAATAAATAATAGTTTTAAAAAACTAAAACAACACGCTTTATTATAAAACCGAACTAAAAAATGAAAAATAATTTTAATTTCCAACACGCTTGGGATAAAATTAATCTGGCCACAAAAAAATAATCTCCAACACATTTAGAATAAAACTACAGTTGTCTACAAAAAAAATAATTTTACCATCAAAATCGTGGGGTACTCTATATCAAATAATACATTTGATAATAAACAGATATTGGTAAAAGTAAAGTCTCTAGGAAGAAAATATAAAAACCATAAACAACACCCTACGCTTTTGATGGTAAAATAATTTTTTTTTTAGATAACTAGTTTTATTCTAAATGTGTTGGAGATTTTTTTTTGTTGACCACATTGATTTTATCCCAAGCGTGTTGGAAATTAAAATTATTTTTCATTTTTTAGTTCGATTTTCTAATAAAGCCTGTTAATTTAGTTTTTTAAAACTATTATTTATTTTCTATTTTTTAGTTTGATTTTGTAATAAAGCATCTTTTGTTTTAGTTTTTTAAACTATTATTTATTTTACACTATTATATATTTTTTAGTTTTAATATTTTACAGAATAAGATAAAAATGTAAATATCTTTAAATTCGATACTATTGCAGTATGAGCTAAAAGTAATGCTCTACTAAAAAAATCCTCCGGGCCGGATTTGAACCAGCGACCTAAGGATTACTAAAATTATATACCACTACCGACCATCGCTCTACCAACTGAGTTCTTACAACGTTTGAGTAAAAATTTGATAAGTCCGCAACCTATTATACCGGTTTTTATTATTTTGATTTTCTGCTGATTCTGGCCAGAATTTTAGAACCAAAAATTGAAATCATTGTATTGTTGTTGGTCCTTTACAAGTATACAAAGTTTCAAGTCGATCCATATATTTTAAGTGGGTGAAAATCGTGTTTAAAAATTCCTTTACATAACTACACAAACACATTTGTTTGATTTTCTGATCATCCTGGCCAGGATTTGGGAAACAAAAATGAAATTATTTTATTGTCATAGGTCCTTTAAAAGTATGCAAAGTTTCAAGTAGATCCAATGATTTTAAGTGGGTAAAAGCGCGTTAAAAATTCCGTTACATAGATATATACAGGCCAAGTTAATATAAAGCGTGTAAAAAAGTCTGAAGATTACATTGCACTAAACGTCTTATCATCATCATCATCATCATAGTACATTCACGAATTTAGGCCATTTGTTGACCTGTTTCGGCCTCAAGAGAAACACCATCCAGAAGTCTTTTGAGTGGACGTCCTGGTCTTCTTCTTCCTGCGGGTTGATATCTTAACATTAGTTTGGGTATTCTGTGATCTTCCATTCGATGAACATGTTGTATCCATCTTGACTTATAATCAGAAATTTTGTTTTCTAAAGATTCCATGTGTAATTCTTCTAAGATGTCTTCATTTTCTTTGTGATCTAGTAGTGTGTATCCTGCAGTCCTCCGAAGATATCTCATTTCACCAGATATAAGTCTCTGTATATCCTTCTGTTTCAACGTCCATACTTCGCTACCATACAAAAGAGTTGGAAGAGCCAGTGTTTTATACACTTTCAGTCTTATCACTAAGATCTATATTAGGGACATTCCATATGAAATCGGCAAAAAATTGTGAAAATTGAACTCACATCTTTAAAAGTTTACAATTTTTTTTACACTGAAACTTTATGATATACTGAATATCTGAACCGAATTTCAAGCCTTCGCTTCGTGTAATTAAAGAGTAATAGAGCTGTCAATTTATCGTATTGTTTTAAATAGTCTCTTTTATAAAATATATTTCTCGAAAAATGGCTATTTCCTCAACTTGAAAATATAGTCACATTATAGATGATTTCATGCTCTATCGCTTGTAAATTAGTATGTTAATATTTACGTTTTTCTAAAGGGCGTAAATACAATTAATATGTAATTGACCTTCCTCACCAAACAATTTATAAAATCAAAAAATGCCACATTATTACCTGAACACCATTTAATTTTTGTAATTAGTATTAAAGTGGAAACTACCAAAAATAATTATTTTTTCTAAAATTTCCTATGTGTAGACTGCCCGCAATACTTTTCGCGTGAGTGGAGATCGCTCGCTCGTATAAACAATGACGGAGCTACTTGGTAATAGTCCTTTGCGCACTTACAAATATTTTTATTGTTATTATCATCATTACATTATTTTTATTATCATTATTACAATTATTACATTATCATCATCATCATCATCGTCGTGGTTATTCTGCACGCCTCCGATTACGAGGTTCGCGGGTTCAAACTCGATAGGAATCAATGACATTTTAAAGGCATAACAATTCTGAATATAGCTTTCTCCAGAAGGAAGGAAATCCGTGAGTCCCTTGTCGTAAATTTATGGTACGTGGGAGAACCTCGCGCTTGAAATAAATTGCTACATAATAAACGTCATTAAATATAACAATATTTATTCATATATTCAGTAGGCGGTTAATTTTGTGCTGATTTTGGCTAATGTATAGTTTAATTTAAATTACTAAGCACCTACGAATTCAAGCTGGTAGGCCTATTAAAAATATTTTCTAGAGAGAGGTTTTGTAATGTGTTGTAATGTTTTGTACTTGTAACCTACACCAATGTCTGATGTTGAATATTGTAAGTAATGTTAAGCTATTGATAATACTTTATAACAATTTTCATGCTGTTACAAGTAATATTTAAGAGGTACAAATATATTTTATTGGCTTGGTATTACTTACTGATCTTACATCCCCTACTCATGACATATCTAAGATGATATTAAAATGCACGATAATATTAGCTTTCATTATAAGCTAAATTATTATAGTACTTAATTTAATGTCTAAACTTCCATTTATTCTCCTTTTATAACACAAAATGTATACCTCTACGATTATTTTCTCATTCCAGAAACATTTAATAAATTGTAAAATTATATATTAACACATAATATTGTTAACAACTATTGTATACTAATATACGCATAATTAAAATTATATTTAACTTCTAACTCACCATTCAGTCTTTGTAGATCTGCAAACTTGTGAGGTAAAAACAATAAGATATTATTTTAAATTTGACTGTGACACTTAAAATGACGAGACGCACTAAACATACTGATGTAAATCAACTGTCTGAACTTGAGAATTGTTGATGTAAAACAGATGTTTAAGGAAGACTTGCTGATGCTGCATTATTATCGTTTGGTAGGAAGTGGTACGAGTATTAAAACATTCGGTTTTATTTGGAAGTGATATCTTAAAACAATACTATTTCGTCAAAGTTTTCAGGGTACAATAAAATTCACTGAATAAAAGTTATTTTAAGACTGAAATTAGTAATTATAACATAATAAAAATGTATACCAGTTTATTCAGTTAATGATGAAAGAGTTTTTATTATATAATATTACAGTTAAATAGTAATAAAAAAATTTGTAACAAAATAAATAATTTGTTTTAAAAAAGGGCAGATGATTACGAGTATTTGAGAACAAAGTTTTTTAGGAAAGTTTTTGGATCAAAAAGAGATGAACAGACAGGTGAATGGAGAAAACTACACAATAGTGAGCTACATGATCTGTATAGGAAGCCAGATATAATAAAAACACTTAGGTCTCGTAGGCTGCGATGGGCAGGAAATGTGGCACGTATGGAGGATGAAAGAGGTGCTTGGAAATTTCTGGTAGGAAAACCGGAGGGAAAACGCTCAGTTGGAAGACTAAGAATGAGATGGGAGAATAACAATATACATGATTTGAGGGAAGTAGATTATACAGGGGATAATTGGAAAACGTTAGCTCGGGATGGGCTGTATGGAGAGCTTATGTCCGCGCTGCCATGAACCTACAGGTTCCACAGAGCCAGTGAGTTAGTTAGTTATAAATAATTTGTTTAATAATTCACATTAAACGTAAGTAACAGAGCTCTTTACTTCTCACTTCAGCAATAAAATTTGATAAATAAATATCTACTGCGTAAGAATTAAAACGTCACCACTTTTATAAATTTACGGTACTGTTCCATTAAGGAGAACATATAATAATCTATTCGATTTAATGGCAGTTGAAAAAGTCACTGATGAAGCTCTTTCAATAAAGTATGCGCGCGACCTTGGTCGTGAAATGAATCTGCTGCGCCGTGGACCCGCGAGTTTTTTTACGAAAATAGAATAAAAAACCATTTATATTGTCTGAACTATACAACTCTCTAAAAGGGTAATTGCTGGAAATTAATCCTTATTACGTGAATAGTATCCTGTATTTTTTCCGTTTTCATTTTTTTATATGTTCTGCAGTAAACCGCCATAAAACAGAAACTTGACACCGAAAATAAAAATATCCTAATTATAAAAACAACACCCTTAAAGTACATGATATCACCTATATAAATATGTTTGAAACAAATTTTTGCTGTTTACTGTTTCAGAAATATTAGTTAGTGAACGTTTTAGTTTATCATATTTACGATAATTTTAGATCGTCATAACTACGAACCTAAAAATGATAAAAATTAAATTTCTGTATTAATACGTTTATAAATGCATTCACTATATTTAGGGATACATAAAATTAAAAAAATAAATTGCAAGATTTTTTGCTGTCCGATTTGATATGGATTGTCCCATTAGGAAGAATTATATTTCATTGCACATTCCTCCTGCATTAAAAAAAAAGTACACATAGTGCCATTGAATGTAGGCTACTAGGTTTGAGATGTTCCCTCTAGAATCACTTTATACTGTAAAGCCATAGAAAAAATATGTTCTAATAGAACTAACTAACTCACCGACACTATCGAACCAGTAGGGTAAAGCCCGCGCGGGAATAAGCTCTCCATACATCACTATTCTGAGCTAATGCTTTACAATCATTCCCTGTATAATCTACTCCCCTCAAATCATAGTTAATATTATTCTCCCACCTCATCCCTGGTCTACAACTTGGCGTTTTCCCTCTGGTTTTCCTACATAAAGCTTCCATCCACGTCTTTCATTCCTCATTCGCCACATGTCCTGCCCATCGCAGTCTATGAGACTTAACTCTTCTTATTATATCTGGCTTCCTATAAAAAAACCATGTAGTTCACTGTTATGTAGTCTTCTCCATTCACCCTTCTGTTCACCTTTCTTTGGTCCAAAAATTTTCCTTATAACTTTATTGTCAAATGCTTGTAATCTCCTTTCCTCCCTTAAAGTAAGAGTCCATGTTATAACTGATAGAATAATAGTTTTATACATTTTCGGTTTTAAAGTTTTTAGAAAGGAGTTGGGACGTCAAGAGTCTCTGTAATGCATAATAGCAGGCATTTCCAGAATTGAGCCTGTGTTTAATATATTTGTGCATCTCATTCCTATGTGTCATTATTGTTCCTAATTGTTCCTAGGTTTTTGAATTCAGCCACTTCCTCAAAATTTACAACAATATGATAAAATTGCTTTAGAGATGGCAGTTGTGAAATTGCTATTTTAATGATGATATTAAATAAAGTAATGCATACATAACATGACATGTTTCTAGTAAATGTAACAAATCTAAGAGCATTTCATCTTTAAGTGTTCGTTATAAATTCCAAGGATTTAACGGCGTGGTCGATACGTCTCAACATCGCTTCTCAGGAGATTTTGCGCATATTGATTTATGGATTTCATCAGAAATACGAGCTGTGGATTTGTCTTAGTAAGAAATATTTTTTCTACATTTGTTACAACCTCTGCCAGAACTGCAAATAGATTTTTATTTCGCCCCGCATAATACCTATCCTTATTTTAAAAATTAAAAAATTGTTTTCACATGACGCACCGCTATGTATTTCAAAGAATTAAATGTGCTTCACCACGCAGAAATTTTACAGATCACTAAATAAAATGTAAACTTCACAATCGCCTCATTAACAAAGGCGTGAGCATGCCATCAAATGTTTAGAGGATGAAGAAGGCTTACAACTCAATGGTATTAATAAGCTGTTAGTTTATGCAGATGATGTAGTACTATTGGGCGATAGCGAAGAGATACTAAAGACCAACACTTACACACTATTGAGTAACAATAAGAAATTTGGACTCGAAATAAATATCAATAAAACTAAATATATGGTCACACATAGAAATACATTATATAATGGAAATGGACAGCTAATAACAAATGAGGGAAATTTTGAGGAAGTGGCTGAATTCAAATCCCTAGGAATAATACTCACAAATAAGACTGAGGTGGACAAAGAAATTAAACATAGGCTCAATTCTGGAAATGCGTGCTATTATATATTACAGCGGCTCTTGACGTCTCAACTCCTTTCAAAAAATGTTAAACTTAATATGTATAAAAGTATTATTGTTCCAGTTATATTATATGAATGCGAAACATGTACTCTTACTTTAAGGGAGGAAAGGATATTAAGAGTATTTGAAAATAAAGTACTTAGGAGAAATTTGAATCAAAGATTTCCCTCATTTGTCATTAGCTGTCCATTTCCATTATATAATGAATTTCTACGTGTGACCATATATTTAGTTTTATTGATATTTACTTCCAATCGTAATTTCTTAGTGTTACTCAATAGGGTGTGCGTATTGTCCATTAGTATCTCCTCGCTATCGGCTAACAATACTACATCATCAGCATAAACTAGCAGCTTATTATCACCATTCAGTTGTAAGCCTTCCACATTCTCTAAACATTTAATGGCATGCTCTAGTACAAAATTAAATAGTAGAGGAGATAGTGCATCTCCTTGCTTCAACCCATTCTGGATTTCAAAAGTGACAGGCGAATGGAGAAGACTACTTAACAGCGAAAGGCAGGGTCTTTATAGGAAGACAGATATAATAAGAATTAGGAATAAGAGATACACTACTGTCTAATACTCAGTATAAATGCAATTACAATAATTAATGCCACGAGTGATTTTCAAATTATCGATAAATTCACGAATCACGTTATCTAGCACTATTTAATGTATACAATTGAGCTGTTAACTTGCACGGACTGCGCTACCCTTCTGGTCCTTGCATCCAGAAGAGTCCGTTACCGTATTTGCATCTTTACTGGCCTAGCGAATCTACTAATATATTTAACTATCCTAATAGTAGCGTCCAGTTCATAAATATCAGTGCTACCTATTGTTCTTTGCCCGGGCTAATCTGAGGCAAAGATTGATTCATCCTTCCTGTGTAGATTTAATAACATATATTAATTATTTACAATAATTCTTAAACACATTGTTGTAATTTATATGACTCGTATTTAACTCAGTATAATATTTACAACCATAAAAGCTAGAAGGGACAGGGGAGCTGATATAACCTTGAGAAAGCTTGTATGTTGGAAAAATATAAGGCTTGGAATTAAATTTTATGCATGTCTACTGTATGTATATTTAAACGTCAGTAGTTCAACCAACTGAGATTTTTGTGGAAGGGGTTCGCGAGTCGAAAAAGGTTGGGAATCGCTGTGCCAGACCACAAACTTAGGAGTTTGGTAGTGAACCGAAAGTGCCTTTCTGCGGTTCAGTATGGTATCTTTGTTCTCCTCCCTACTACAGAACATTTATGAAATATGCCAATGTCCTGTGTTCCTTGTGCCTACCCCTCCCCTTTTCATCCTTTCCGCCGCGCATCTCTATGGCGCATATCCCCTCTACTTGCGAACCTTTATATACACTGTACTCTTACCGAACATTATCATTCGATCAGCCTAGCAACCGGCGTTTGGTTATTTAAAGACGGATTCAAAGGTGGAATCCAGTTCCAGCTCACCATGCGACTGGAAGGTTAATATGGTGGTCTATATAGACAAGTTGATTGAGGCCGAGAAGAGGTCTGTTTTGAGTTAGTCCAGCTATGTACGGAAGAAGTGACTCCTAAAGCTTGGACACGTGTGTGAGTGTGGTATTATGTATGGTATGTTATTTCTTCAGTTATTTTTACAGCTACGCTTGGTCGTTTGATCAAGAATTCTCTTTTGTTATTAATTTATTGTTTTATTTAAAACCAACTTGTTTATATTAAAAGGTTATCTTTTTAAACAACGCCCCTCAGTTATTATTCTAGTATAAGTAGTTGTTCACTCTCCTATACAAAAATCACTCACTGTATGCTTTTAATAATCTGTATCTATACATGTATATATGTTCATCAGGAAAAGAAAGATGAATTAATAGCTGCCTTTCATGGGCCCGAGGCGAGCTGCTTTCTTACTGATAACTTCTTCGAATATCAGGACCACGTTAATAAATGCAGCAAATTACAAAGCCCGATCCCGGACAAGTGTTACGCTGAGTGTGGTTTGCTTTCTAAACCCACAAATGGTAGCAGTAGCGTAGTGTGGTTAACTTACCTACAAATGATAGGCAGAACGTCGTTTCGTTTTCTAAAAAAGACAGCACAGTAGTGACAGTGAGTTAGTTAGAGCGTTCCCCAGAAACAAGCTAAAATGACTCAGATGGAATAACAATATAATTATTCACATATTGTTAATTACTTAAAAATATGGAATGGTTTTCAATCATAGATAAACACACTAAAATACAACGATTCAATTATCTATGTGGCACAATTAAACGCACTTTATTGAACAAGACTAGAAAAGAAACTATTTTGAAGTTTTACAAAGTATTGGCAGTTCCATCTCTTATATATTGATGTGAAACCTGGACATTAACAAAGGCAGATAGTAAACAAATAGAGGCTGCTGAAATGAAGATGTTGAGAGCAATATCAGGATACCAAAGGGCCGATAAAAAGAAAAACGAAGATATAAGAACAAAACTTAATATATTCAATCTCTGTGAAAGAATAGCATATTACCAAAATGCTTATCTTCAGCACGTATTACGAATGAATGAACAGCGCATACCAAGAAGAATGTATAATTATAAATCAAAAGGGAGAAGAATGATGAAGAGATGGAAGGACCAATTCGACCTATAATGAGATCGGAACAGGCCATTGGGCCTAATCCTTGTTGTTGATGATGATGATGATGATGATGTTTTCAATCATAAAGATATCCATAAATACACATGGGAGCGTCCAACACTAAATCAAAAATCCATTATTGATTACATAATTACAAAACAAAATTCAACAATGAAAATACAAGATGTCAGAGCTTATAGAGGACCAAGTTGTGGGACAGATCATAAATTAGTAATTGGAAAATTTGTATTTCCTTGCATTCTTAATAAAGAAAACAACCACGCAGAAAAAGAAGAAAATGTTAAAACAGAAACGGAAAGAAAATATAATGTAGAAAGCCTACAAAACGAAAGTGTAAACCATTTATATCAACAAATATTGAATAAAAAATTCACACAGTGAATTCAGAGATACAGAAGAAATGTATCAGTACCTAAAAAGGTGCATTCATGAAGCCGCCTATGAAGCATTGGGTGAGAAAGACGACTATAGAGAAAGGACAGCACTGTTTTGGAACGATGAAATAGTCAAAGAAATACAGAATAAGAAACAGTTATTTTTAAAATGGCTTAGTACAAAGAACCAGAACGACAAAATAAAATATCAAAAAGCACAAGCAAAAGTGAGAAGAATGGTTACTAAAGAGAGAAACGAGATTTGGGATAAGAAATTTACATAAATACAAACATATTTAGGAAGCAAGAAGAGTTCCGAATCATGGATATTTATAAAAAATATACGTTCATCGAATAGAAATAAGAATCTTCCCAACCTAATAGGGATACATGAATGGGAAGAATATTACAAAAAAACGTTTAGTAGAGGACCGAAAATAATTTTTGGGAGAAAATGACGATTTATCGAAGAAGGAAACATAATCAAAATTGATATAAATACTGTAAAAAAGGAAATTATCAGAATGAAAAATGGTAGTAATGCCGGTCCAGGAAATATTGCTATAGAATTGATTAAAAGTGACAGTCAGAAGTTATTGGAAATGATCACTGTACTGCTCAATAAAATAATAAATGGCGAAGAAGTGCCAGAAGAGTGGAAAGTCGCTATTATAACATCGATACATAAGAAGGGAGACAAGAGAAAGTGTGAAAATTATAGAGGCATATCAGTAACGATACATTAAGTAGAATATATGGACGTATACTAAGTAAAATGGTTGATATAGAATACCAAGATAAAGAAATGAGAGAACAGTCTGGTTTTAGAAGTGGTAGGTCATGCACAGATAATGTTTTGCATACCACAAATGATAGAAAAACAGAGCTACTAACACAGATTTACATTTACTTTTTGTCGATTTAACCAAGGTATATGATAATGTTCCCCAAAAAATTTTATGGCAAACTTTAGACGATTCTAACATTACCAAAAAAATAGTAGAAGCTATAAAAACATTATACAAAGGATCTATTTCAAAAATAAATGTTGGAAATCATATAATAAAGGGATTTACTATTACAAAAGGTTTAAGGCAAGGTTGCAGTTTATCTCCAACTCTATTTAAAATGTATCTCGAAAGAGTACTAAGAGACTGGAGGAAAAAATGGGCATACCCATCCAAAATACACATGTATATTCACTAAATTTTGCAGATGACCAGGTATTAATAGCACGAGACCACGATGACATAGAACATATGGCTAAAAACTAAAAGAAGAATAAGAAAAATGTGGACTTTATATAAACATTGAGAAAACTAAATACCTGTGTATAGGAGAAGAAGTGGAAAATATAAATTTCAACAATGGAGAAGAACTAAAACCTAGTATTGAATGCACTTATTTAGGAACAAAATTAGACCATTCAGGCGAAAACACGGTTGAAATTAAAAATAGAATCGCACAAACAAAACAGGCAATAAATGCTTCAAACTCTGTTTGGTGGAGCAAAAATATTACAAAAAATAGAAAATTACAAATATATCAAACCATAATTCAGAGCATTTTAACATATGGTGCTGAAGTCTGGCAAATTCCTACCAGGGAAATGAATGAATTGTAAGTACAGAAATGGATGTTTTAAGAAGATCAGCTGGAAAATCTAGAATGGATAGAATAGGAAATAAAGAAATAAGGGAAATTATGGGTGTACAAGAGGAGCCGGACATCACAGACATTATAGAAAAGAAAAGATTGCAGTGGTATGGCCATGTCAAAAGGATGCCAGAGCAAAGATTGCTAAAAATTCTTACGGAATGGATCCCAATGGAAAGGAGGAAGAGAGGAAGACCGAAGAAAACTTGGATAGAAGGGGTACAAGCAGCTATGAATATCAGAGGAATGGAGGAAGATCAATGGATGGACAGAGAGGAAGGCGTTTGGTTTCCGGAAGACGGCGGCAGCTGCCATGATACCGGATGATGATTAATTACTTTAAAAGAATAATGTAAAATGGCTCGCTCTACGTCCTCGAGGATGTAATTATTAGTAGATTTAATAAAATTTTGGAAGGAGAAATTTTAAGTTTTTGGATTAGATAATCTTACTCGTTGAATTGCATTCTTCGTAATATTAACAATTTATTTACGTTTCAGGAATAAATCCAAAGCTGTTGTACAAAAAGCATCAATATTTAATTTGTATGCAAATTTTAGAAATTTATGATCTCCATATATTTAAATACACATAATGTTAACTTAAAAATTAATAATTTTCAGTGAGTAAAAAAAAAAGTACTCCCATTTATATATATGACCAGCCTCATGGGCTAGTGGTCAGTTCACAATGTCCCGGGTTCTATTCCCGGTCAGACCATACGAATTTTTCCTTAAAAATAATTATTCCTGTGGTCGCCCAAGGTGTGGAATATATGTTAAGTTTAGGTTAAGGATTCTCCTGGCGCTTCATTACACCGGTCAACATGACTTTTGTCTCATGAGTACCAATAGTTTTACTTAATGCAGTTCTTTATCGTGTTTTCAAATATGTATTCGGAATTTCTCCATCACCCACAGTTTTTTTTATTTGAATTTCAATTAATGGATTTAAGTAATTATTTTTTTAATAAACTTTTTTCGTCCATTTATTATCTTGGCGCAGTGAGCAATGAGCACGGTGAACACTTCCATCAGGAGATTTCAGCTATGGAAAAGAGATATCAAGGCAAATGGAATCCTAATATGCTAGCCGATTATAGTTGGACCATCAAGAGGAATGCTCCACAGGCGAAATATAGCGGAATATCGTCATTTCTTACTTTCTAGGCGAGTCCGAATGTTCGAATATTGAGTAGTTACGAATGTAGAAAATAATACAATGTTTGAAATTATAAATGCCTGTCTCTCGGAAACCTTGCGTGATGGAGAATTACCGATATCATATTTGAATTCAGGAGAAAAAAATACTCTCAGAAGCACATATTTTCATTCCGAGACAAAAAAAAGTTTATTTTTTGTTACGCAGTGTAATCTATTACCCAACATATCATCGGGGTAACGTAACTCCGCCATCCAAGCGTCCCAACCTAAGAAATTAATTACAATTCCGCCTACGTCAGGAGAGAAAGCTAGAAATGTCATAAAAGACAACCGGGTGGCATTGGACAAAAAGTAGATAAAATAAAAAATAATATCAATTTACTAGAGAAAAACAATTTACTTAATTATTCTGAAGAATCTTATCGTAAAATGTCCATCAAATTTATTTACAGTGGCTTCTCAGTTTTGAGGCTCTATATTAACGGTTATAGTGTTAAATAATTTATAAGACAAAAAGTCTCCATTAGTGGGGTTGCGTCAGTAAAATATGATTTCATTACATTGTACGGTTGCTTTTTTTAAAAGAAATAATTAACAATGCACCTTTGTAATTTGTGATGGTAATTTTTGCGGCAGGAAATTGTTTGATCCGAATAGAGAGTCAGATAATTTGTAGTAGGTGATTAATAGAATGAAAGATACAACGTAACCAGTGAATTGGAACAAGCCCCTTGAGTATAGAATGGCGAAATGAGAACAACAGTTTGATAACGAACTGATATAAATAGGTTACTCTCGCCACAAATATCACCACACTACTTTTCTTGCTTATCTTAATGGAAGTAATGACTCTTCAGAAGTAGGTTCTGTTCTTGCTCGAACCTCTGCCATTACCGAGGCAAAACTATGGAATCCAGTTATTAAAGAACGGATTTACGCCGCGAACCAAATGTTTAATTTTAACCTAATTACAATGTTACGCAAAAGGCGTTAAGTCGCATCGTACATTTTCATTTGACTTAGGATATATACATTTCCTTTAGCCGAACAGAAAATGTTACATTTATTAACAATCATAAATTCATAAAACGATTATCTTGTCAAAAAGAACGTATGCTATATATAATATAATATTGGGCTAGTCCATGCCAAAAACACACTTCTCTATCATTTTCAATCTGATCCTTTTAGGATTTAATGAAGTTTTTGTAAGTTGTCTATGGAAATAAAAGTAAAAATGCAGAATATGAAAGTGTAATGTACATATTTTTGGAGTTATCGGCCATATAAGCAGTTAACTTGGTACGACAAATGCAAGGACAAACGTTACCCAGAAAAACAATGGAATGGTGTCCATCTGGAACAAGGAACGAATACCACGAAACTCATGGATGCAACAAATTAGAACTGGAATGAGAACAAGAGGACTGTATGACAGAGTGGATGGATCGAAACGAGCCGAGAAGGAAAATAAAACTTTTGGGCACAAACGCATGCAAACATTGAAAATATGTATATACATATATATATATATATATATATATATATATATATATATATATATATATATATCGACGCAAAGTGTAAGAAGCATTTTTACAGTTATTCAACACTTAAAATTTAAGAAACAAACATTGTGTTACCTTAAAGCCTAAGAATTGACATTTGATTTTTTGTACGACTAACCATGCTATGGCATCGAATGATGTTCAATGTCGCATTATATAATATATTACTTTGAAATATTTAAAAATTGGCAATTTGAAAATTTTGAAAAAACAAAATACTGTCCGTGTATATAACCTTCAAATAATCTGCAAAATTAACAATTATGAGGGAAAGTATAATACCTTAAAATGGCACATATTTATTAAAATCTTTTCATATCAACTACTTTATAATAACACATAGGCCTCCTACAGAAAAATAATTGAATGGTCTCAATAATCTGTATATAACACACTAATTATTTACTATATTAAACATTAGAAAATAATATGACGTTTCCGGCAGAGTGATTGGTCGAAATGGTATTGCTTATACAATGTTTAACTTATGAAGTTTTTACTAAGTAGAAAATAGTATGTTGCTATACGACGGTGGGAAGTGTACCTTAACAGAGTCGAGGTGATATTAGGAAAAACGAGAGTAAGTCGATTTTTGTTTTCTCTCTTTCGAAGATTATGTTAAGACATTTCATACACATGTACATTACATACTATTTTTTGACGATGAGCATTAATATTAATTAAAATGTGGAAATATAAAATTTAAATTACAGAAATTATTACTATGAGACAAATGCGTTATATAATGGAAATGGACAACTAATAACAAATTAACAGAATTTAGAAGAAGTGGATGATTTAAACTATCTTCTTCTTCTACTTCATGAAATGAAGCCTTTTGACCTGTTTTCACATCAAATGGGATTTAATGAACATTCTCATCTAGTAAATGGGCGTCCAATACTTCTATGTGCTATTGGTTTGTACTTTAATAACAGCTGAGGAATTCTATCTGTAGGTATTCTTTTAACAAGTTCATACCAGTTGTTTCTCATGTTGTCAATTCCATCTGTTAAATTAAAAATATTTAAGTCTTTCCTAATATCTTCATTTCTTTTTCTGTCCAAAATTATCACACCTGCTACTGAATGTAAGAACTTCATTTCAGCGATTTCTATTTGTCTTTTGTCTGAACGGTTAAGGGTCCAATGTTCACTTGCATATGTTAAAACAGGCAGTGCCATAATTTTATAAAATATTAACTAGGAACAATAATTACAAATAGCAATAATATGCACAAAGAAATTAAACATGGCTCAATTCTGGAAATGCATGCTATTATGCATTACAGGGACTCTTGTCTCAACTGCTTTTAAAAATTTTTAAACTTAAAATATATGATATAGTTATTCTCCCAGGTATATGAATGCAAAACAGACTCTTACTTTATGGGAGGAAAGAAGATTACGAGTATTTGAGAATAAAGTTCGTAGAAAAATTTTGTCAAAAAGAGATGAATAGACGGGTGAATGGAGAAAGCTATATAATAGTGAGTTACATGATATGTTTAGGAAGCCAGATATAATAAGAACGGTAAGTCTTGTAGACTGCGATTGGCAGGACATGTGACACATATGGGGGATGAAAGAGGTGCATGGAATTATCTTGTAGGAAACCAGAGGGAAAACACCTAGTTGACAGACAGAGAATGAGGTGGGAGAATAACATTTTCTATGATGTGAAGGAAGTAGATTATACAGGGGATGAGTGAAAAACATTAGCTCAGGATAGGGATGTATGGAGAGCTTATGTCCGCGCGGCCATGAACCTATGGGTTTGGTAGAGCCAGTGAGTTTAGTTCAGTTTAATTTATGAGAGAGGAACAGATGAAAGTCATAACGATTTTACTTACCACACATGTCAGGAAATATTTCATTTCAGTACTGTTTTCTTTTGTTTGCATAGCAACCTGATTAGATGTGGGAATATCATCTACCGAATCAGACAAGAAGCTAATTAAGTAAAGTCACTTGTTCAGAGTCCAAAAAGTATGTAATTCTGAAACTAACAAGGGAACTGTCAACCAATGCATGGCGAAATATACCTTGAAATTTCTCCCAGAGAAACATTGTGATATACCAAGGGCGAATCCAAAATGTCATATGCCATTTTTAACTGTAAAGCACTAAAATGCAGCGCCAAATCTTTCATTTAGACTATAGGTAAGTAATACAAATCTTAACTCGAATCTGCCGTCTGCACCGCTCTTACTTAAGCTGAGAATCCATGTGCTTCATAAAGTGGGTTCCCATTGCTGTATTCTGCCTTCGATTTCTGTGCCTTGCAGTTATTATTGGGACACGGCCATTGTATATAAAAACGCTTTTGTGGGTGTAATTTCAAGATAGTTTCGACATACAATAGTTGACAGTTTCCTAGAAATTAAAAAAAATAACCTAAATAAGGACATATAGAAACACACCCTTTTAATGCACAGTTGAAATTTGAAATTGGAATTTTATTTTTGAAATTGGAATTTTATTTTTAAAATTGTGTTATTATTTCGGGTTAGCGTCGCTGCCTCGTACCAGCGGCTCCGGGTTCGATCTCCGATCGACTTGTATGAATGTTTCGTCTTTATGTTGTGTTGTCTTGGAAGAAGCCCTGGCATTAAGCTGATCCCTCATTAGGGGACACCCTCCATGTCCTTGTGCCGTCTAAAAGTATGTCTGTGATCCATAGTTCAAACCCCTCTCCCAATAGGTCGTGCCACTGCAAGACCCTGGTGGCATGTGGCACATAGAAGTACCAATAAGGTACGAATTTAAACTGAGTTAAACCTTAAATTGGCAAAACACAAATTTCTTCTGTTAGTTATTTGAATGAGGAGGACCGCATTGAAAACGGAATCTTGTATAACTGTTATTTTTAGGTACATTGCATAATTAGACACATATTTAAGTGGTTTCTTTTTGTTTGTTTTCTTCTTATTTATTTAAAATATTAAATTAATTAAACCAACTGATGTGTCCAAAAGGATAGGTTACGAATTTAAGGGTTAATGGAATGAGGTTGAAAGAAACAATATTATAACCATTGGCACATTTCATGAACGAACTACTGCTTCATGTTTGAAAACCTCCAAAAAATGCATGATTATACTCGCAACAATTCTTACGACAAGGCTATATTTATCCATAACTTAAAATAGTTAATATTCAAGTCGTAGAGATTATTTGGACAGATTATATTTCTGTGTCAAGTTCTGTATTACATTAGCAACTTACAATTAGCAGTACAGTAAAAGCTCCTTACTCGCGGGGGATATGTTCCGCAAATATGCCGCGAATATAGAATGGTAATTTGTGTGTGTATATGGGGGATACGTTCCAAGGTTCCAAAATAAATAAAAAATATCAAAATTGAATCAATATTTTGAGAGATTTTGAACAATTTCTATTAATTATTAATATTATTATTGTAAAGCGATAGAATGTCTTATCTTGTCTTCCGATTTCTGATGAATCGTACAATTAATTCATTAATATTGAAACAGCGTGATATAGATGCATACGACTCGCCAACGCGTAAACGTTCAGGGATTTCTATGTTTACTTTAAACGGCAACACTATTTTTTTTTCTCTTCGGTACTAATTTTCTTTCCATTTACTAGATATTATAAACTGGGAACAAAACACAAGAGACACAATCAAAATTATTGCAAGGAATGAGAAGTTGAAACAATAATATACCGATTATGGCGTTGGAGACATTTATGAAAGTACATACAGTATTATCATACTGGCACATGAAATACGTCAACGGCATTTAACGATGAACTTTAGGGTTAGTTACAATAAAGTTTGTTTTTTTATATTTATTTGTGCATTTGGTTTGATCCACTATTTGTAAAAGCCGCCTTGGCACCTGCACGCATAAAAAAAAATAAATAAACTGCTGATGGTTAATAAAGGACACTAATCATTCTAATACAGTACACCTTCTGGAACCGCGAATAAATACATTTTTAACCGCGAATACAGGAACTGTGTCGCAATTTTTAACCCGCGAACAATAAAATGGCGAATAAAGGAACCGCGAATAATGAGATTTTACTGTACTTTTATATGACTTTCATATTGCAAAACTCCTTTATATATTTTCTTGTCTTTTATGAATATATTATTTTAACTTAGTTTTCCTTATCGTTAATTAATTTTATGTGATTACGTATGGCCAAAGGAAGAAAAAACATCCTAAACTCGTATCCGACTCAGGGTGAGATGCGATGAAGCCCCCTTACATGGAGGTCTATGAATAAAAGGGGATGAGATGCGATGAAGCACCCTTACATTGTAGGTGTGTGAATAAAAGCGGATGAGATGCGATGAAGCCCCTTAATTGGAGGTCTGTGAATAAAAGGAAATTTGTCGATCACACCTGACGCACCACCATAGATGTATGAATGAAATGAAATAAATTAAATGAGAGTGGAGAAATGGTGGAATGAAATTGGGGGAACGGAAAAACGGGCGAAGCCCCGAGAAAAACCTGCCGAGAGTCCAGTTTTGTCCACCAAGAAACACACAAGGAGCGACCGATCACGAAGTCGAGAAGCTATAATTTCCTCATACGCTATATTAATTTAATTTCATAGACTATATAACTCATGTCCCAAATGGCAGTCAATGGTCAATAACGTTTCAATGAATTTTGTTTTGCAACCAATGACAGTCGTGTTTCACTTCGCTACCACATCTAATTCCCTAGTAAAGCTGCAAAGCATAGCATGGAAATTATATTATGATTGCAGTGAAACACCTGCCCTCGGGCGAATTACTATAGAATAGAAAGTAATGAGATGTCCTTTTGACTAAGGACGGCAGTATACGGAAGCATATATAATATACAGGGTGTTTCAAAATAAGTATTACAGAATTCTAGGGGTTGTAGAGGGGACTTAGTAGATAAAGTTTTGATAAGGAACCCATGTACAGAAATGTACCATTTCGATGTAAAATAAGTTTGATGATCGAAACACAATGGGTTGATACCGCGTGTCTTGTGTTTCAGAATAGGTATTATACACCAGTCGAGTTGGAGGAAGATCTTCTTGAACAAATTCTGGCGGCAGCAGAAATTATTGAGCACACGTTAAGTCTTGTGAGACGTGTGTACGAAAATATGTGTCGGATGTACACTTTGTGGAACGAACAACATGGTCACCACGTGGAACCACACTTGTAAAATACAACTATTGTAAGTATGTGATACTTATTCTGAACCGCAAAACACATGATATCAGCTCATTCTGTTTTGATCGGAATGGTACATTTCGGATCTGGGTTCCTCATCGCAACCATATGTACTAATTCCCCTCTACAACCCCTAAAGTTTTATTGTACTTCTTAGTCACCCTGTATAAGCATTCATTAATTTATTAATGTCTTAAAACATACGAATATACGTGTACCATGTCCGTTCAATGGGTGTCTTTATCTAAGAAAATAACGTCTCAAATTATGTAAACAATATAATTTTTTAACTTCTGTGAAATTTAACACTGGAGTCAACTGATTGAGGACTTTGTGAATTCATTGCCTATAAATTAGCTTCATAAATCACTGGATCTGTAGTCTTTAGTTTTCACGTCACATGAAACAAACGGGTGCTGTGATCCATCATGTGCCGCGACATGAAAATAACACCAACTGCAAGGTCGGATTCAGCGGCCGAGGTAAAGTTGTTTATTCTGTATCAACAACTTACGTCACAGAATAAGACTACTTGTTGTACATTTACACTATACATCAAAGAAACAAACTTTCAGTAACTTATATATGTTAAAGTTGGTGGAACGTTTTGATACTTTTTATGCTATCCAAACTCTTATTTCAGATTTTCAAAGTCTGCCATACGATAATGTCGTTTCAGAATACGATGATGATAAAATAGATGTTAAGGAATTCTATGCCATCCATATAAATTCAAATAAAATAAACGGAAAAATACACAATTGATTGTTGCAGTACGTGAATACTTTTTTAATGCCACTACATTGTCATTTCGACTTTCTGGTATTCTCTCCTAGTATGGCGTTATTGTAACTCACTTCAGAGGTTGGGGCGCCTGGAAGGCGGAGTTACGCTGCCCCGATGATATATAGATAGGTGACGATGATGGCAATGGTGCTCCAGGAGAGGCCTTATTCCTAAACTTAATTAATATGTTAACAATAATTATAATGATGGCCAGATGATGTTCGGAGACTATTTGGGCCTCAACGTTTCCGATATTCGTCTTACAGGTGAGGAAAAACCCCGAAAAAAAATCACTCAGGAAACTTGTACCAACCAGGGACTCAACCAGGGCCCGCTGCCTGTAAAGGCCACACGCTACCTCGAGACCACAGCGGTGGAAGTATGTTAATAATTAATTATCTAAGAGAAGTATATATATTTATTGATCTTCAAAAAATGTGAAAATGCCATAAAATAAATTAGGAGTTGAGCTCAATGTAAGCTAAAATCACTACATTTGCAGTGTAAATTGCGTATCAGTCATTGCTCAGACAGTGTAGACAACTTATCACAAAAACACGGTAACAAACAAGAGAACGCTAAACCAATCGGGTGTATTAACTCGCCCATTTTCTCACACTAACGTGCCCAAACAAACATTAACTTGCCATTTTCTCATCCTAACTTGGTAACCAATGTAGGTAGACACTTGGGAGATAATCACCTTATGTGTGAGCAAACATGTTGGCAATTAGCTCTAGCGGGAACTTATGTTATCACAATGAGATCACTTCTTCTGAGATTAAATAATCACTGGCGAGACGGTGTCATATAATAGCCAAATATTTAGTAAAATATGCATTAAATAAAAAATGCGTTGAATACGGTATTTAAATCATTATACTCATTTATTAAATATATATTTGATATTTTATTTGGTAACGTTTATATATTCCCATAATTGTGAATAGGTTTTCTACAACATTTATGTTTGGAAATTCCACACCAACAAGTATAGTTAAAATTGCCACTAGATGCCCCTCTAATTTCACATAAGTAGGACCTAAATTGTTCTATTTTTTCTAGATAATTAAAGGACGAAGATCTCAAAGAAGTGCTCTTTTTCACATTACATGTAGTTCTCTGCAGAACTAATTTTTCAGTATAAAATCAGGTACCAATTTATATTTCCGAGGTAAATATTAAAATAAATTGTAATATAATTATGCAGTTAAAACATGGAAATCAAACACAGAACATGAAATTGTACTGAGGGGTATTTCTAGGAAAATTTATTTAAAAAACTGTGGACAATTTGTTAAAGTTGAATTTGGAAAAGAGGAAATAAGAAATAGGAGATAATTGTAAATGACAAGATATTGTAAAATTTATAAAATCGCTTGGAATCAGTTAGCTAGGACATGTTTATGGAATGAATGAAAGTAAAATTCCAAAAAAAAAATATATATTAAATAACGCGAAACTTGTCAGTAAAAGAAGAGGTAAACGAAGGAAAAAGTTGCTACAAGAATTCAAGAATGACACTTATAAATAAAAGAAAGGTAGGCAATGAGAAACTCATGAAGAGAGATGAGTGGATGAGTGGATGAGAATTGTTGAAGGAAGTCAGAACTGTAGAGCAAAAAAAAAAAAGTTTACTTTATTTCTTAAATGAATAAAAAGTGAAACAATCAAAAAAGTAAACTCAAGTTCAGATATTTATATTTCTCATTAAAAAACATGAAATAAAAAATAAACGTAGGTATATCTATGTAAATGATGTTTACAAGACATAATAAAACATGTTCGAGAATAAGTTAATATAGTTAACAAAATTATTATATTTTCACAAAATAATAACTATTTTCAAAGTTGCAAAATATTACAAATTTTGGTACATCGGAGAAGGTATATAAGCAAACAAAGACATTAATATATCCACAAAATCGCTCATACGAAAATAAAAATAATAACTGCTCGAAAGTAAACACAAAAGTATGATAATTTGACGTTTTAGTTGTATAGCATGTTGAGAGTTGCCATATACGAATATTTTTATTTAAGAATATATTTCGAAAAAATGGAACTTTTTAAAAATAAAAATAGCATTTTTCATACCAAGTTCTAAAAAATCCGAAATGAACAATGCACATTTCTACTTGTACGAGTAGTCCTTCATCCTAACATGGTCGAAAAAGTTAAAACTTTCCTGTCCTTTCACGGTGCTACAAGGGATTTTAAGTCGCACCTTCGGGATGTATCGTAGGTCCTTCCATATTCGTCGAGCTGCCTTCGTGAACATGCTAACCCTTAAAGCAAGAGACTTAGCTGTGAATCTTAAATTAAAACAAATTAATAACGTAATACTGTAGAAATATTTAATACATAAACTTTAACTCAACATAGAATCTAAATGATTCTTATATATTTGTTTGTTGGATAAAAATAGCACTTCAGTAATTAAAATATTTCTCAAAATCATTTTATAGATAAAGATCTAAATAATTGCTTCTAAATAGCATATTACGATACGAGGTTTTAAGTGGTTTTTACAGAATCGAGAAAAAGTTTAAAAAATCGAGAGATAGCGAGGTTTTTTATTTCCGATATTCTGCAAAACACTTCACAAACGTGCGTTGTACATTATTTTTTGCACGATGGTGCTTTCAAAATAATAAATAATAGTAAAATAATAACATATTTGTTGGAAATATTTTCGTCCATTTTAAACAACTGACTTAACGTTAACAGTGTGGGCAATGTTTATTAGTTGAACCAAGAGGAGGCCGTGAGACCAATTTAGTGATAAAATGGCGGCAAGTACGCATTTGTTGCTTTATATTGTTTGAAATAACGTTCAGTTATTTAAAATGCAGTGATGTGTTTCGTATAATGTATATTAACACTACCTTTTGGATATTTTTTGTATATACATTGTATCTAGTATGCATATAGGGTTTCCTTCCCACACGCGTGATTTTAATATACAATATTACAGTAGACCTATAGTTATTTTATTACAGTATAGCTGTTTAGGTTGGCAACCCCGAAATGTAGGAAGTTGAACTTTTAATCATGGTCGTCATTGCTGTAAGTACGACAAAACGCACTATAGCGCAAAACTAATTGTATAGTACATTGTTTTAAATAGATTAAGTAAATTTTATTTTAATTGGTAGTAATAGCAATTAAAAACTCTCAGTTGACCAATGAGAACAGATCGAGCATGTTGAATAGAAACCGACCATAGGGAATACCGTAAAGTATGTGGTCATGTGATTTAAGAAATATAATTTTACATATGGTCGTTTTATCATTCATTCAGTTTAACTTGACCTGGTAGGTTGCGAAGGCACTCGATCCTGCATTAATTAATCCCCTGTGTCGGGTAGATTAATATTAAAATAATTTTTGAATAGCATTAATAATTTAATTCACGAGAAGTAGTAGTGACCAAGAAGAAAATAGTGCCGTGATGTTTATTTTCCACCGACAAAACTAAGTTGAATTGGAAGAAGAGGAAACATTAGCTGAAATAAACTTAAGATATTTACTTAACATCATTTATTATTTTTGAGGGAATACCTTAATCCTCTGAAGAGAATCTCAATTGTAAATCCAGAGCTAACCAAACCTATACTTGAACCCAACTGGATGACCCAACCATCTCATCCGTGTCTTTCAATTTACACAAATACTACAAACTTAACATATAATAATTCAATGAAGTCGGCGCATATAAGAAACGAATTTCAAGGAGCAGTAAAAACTTGGTGGGTATCTCATCCCATAATCCAAATTACACTGCTATAATTGACGTCGCAACGTGTAGCGTTACCATTATATAGGCTATGCTACTTCCCTCTATATCCATAGAGGGACTAGTCTGTGTACTGTACGTGTGTATCTCAAAGTTCATTACCCCAAACTTCAGGCTAACAGCATAGGGCATTGGGTTTTAAATTTCAAAGAGCGTATGTCCTATAAAATAAGGATTAAAAGAACGAAGAAGAAAAGGAAAGAAGAAGCATAATGATAGGATCATTTAGAACGTAGTCCAATCTCCATTTAGTTGAGAACTATTTAATGGAACACGCGTTGCTGAAATTGCTTCTTCAGTAACGACAAGACACATTAGCCATTAACGCGTCCAAATTGACGTCATAAATATGCTTGTGATGTCTCCTCTTTGTGCACAGACATTCTATGAGAAAATAAGCAGAACCGACAGAGTTTAACAAATGATAATATTGGTAGACTATCGTTATTTACGCTTGTGAGTTTGTAATAATTACGTCAATTTTAAAATAAATACAGAGAAGGACGTCAAAACACGCTAAGTGTCAATTTTAGCGAATTCCGAAGAAATCAAGTTTTTGAGGTTGTTCTCATGAAAAGGTTTCCGATTTTTTTTTTCAGATCTTCACCCATCCTATCAAATATACACTTTTTTTTACAGTGATCATGGAATTGACATACAAGGTAATTTGATCGGTCAATAATTGTTAACGTTCTAGAAAGTTAGAAAATATATAAAAAATAAAATTATGAATAACGACAAAGGTCCTATTCCAGTAGGCGCCACGGCGGTGGTAATAGAAAACAAAGTATCAAATCAAGTGACGTAAAGAAACATGACTTATGATTTGAATGACGTGTTTTCTTTAAGTTAGAAAAGGTTTTTATTTACATTATTACTCAATCATTAACTTGTATGAAAGCATAGCTGCCGAAACGCGTCAAGGATTTATAAACCTAACGTTTAATGAATGCCTTATATTTGATATAGTACTATATTAACAAAAAAATATAAATTTGGAATAAGAATATCAGAAAATAGAAAATTAAACACCCTATTGTTTGCAGATAACCAAATAATAATAGCAAATTCCGAAGATAATCTACAGAAAGGTCTGTATGAACTTAACAAAATTACAGAAGAATATGGATTAAAGATATCTACAGAAAAAAACAAAAATTATGGCATTTCAAGGTGTAGATCCTGTCAGAAGTAAAATTGTACTGGACAATAAAATTTTGGAGCAGGTGAATAATTTTACATATCTAGGATGCAATATCTCATATGAAGAAGAAAGGATGTAAATGCAAAAATATCTAAATTTTTAAGAATTTTAGGGTTAATAAATTCTATCTTCAAGCCACAGTTAGTCCAAAAGCATTCAAGACTGAAAGTGTATAAAACACTGGCTCTTCCAACTCTTTTGTATGGTAGCGAAGTATGGACGTTGAAACAGAAAGATATACAGAGACTTAGATTTGCTGAAATGAGATATCTTCGGAGGACTGCAGGATACACACTACTAGATCACAAAAAAAATGAATACATCTTAGTTACACATGGAATCTTTAGAAAACAAAATTTCTGATTATAAGTCAAGACGGATACAACATGTTCATCGAATGGAAGATCACAGAATACCCAAACTAATGTTAAGATATCAACCTGCAGGAAGAAGAAGACCAGGACGTCCACTCAAAAGACTTCTGGATGGTGTTTCTCTTGAGGCCGAAACAGGTCAACAAATGGCCTAAATTCGTGAATGTACCATGATGATGATGATGATGATGATACTATATTAACGAAATTGTCCATTGCTGAGGTGTCGGGGTAGCGTCACTGCCTCGTACGCAACGATCTTGAGCTCGATACCCGGTAGGGACAAGTTTCTTGGGAGATGATTTTTTTTTCAGTTTTCTTTCCTCGCCTGTAAGACAAATGTCAGGAAACGAAAGACCCAAATGGTCCCCGAACATCATCTGTCCATCGTAATCATCATTATCATATTTCACTTGTATATTAACACGTGTGTCAATGGTGTTTCATCTAAATATTGTGTTGTCTCGGAGGAGGTCCTGTCATTGAGCTGAACACTCATTGAGGGAATCCCTCCATGTACTGTGTGATCCACAGTTAAAACTCCTCTCCCGACAGAACGTACACCCTATGGCTCGGGTGACACGTGCATGTAAAAACACCTATAAAGCGAGAGGTGGAACTCCGTTAACGAAACTTGCTGAAATTTAATTTTTAGTAGAGAGTACATTTATTTAATTTAGCATGTTGTATAGGGCCTATGTTAGTAGGATGGATAAAATAAGGATCTTAGGAAGTATTAAATCGTCCGCTGTCACGTTTTATGTGCCAATGTTTTTCATTCCACTACTGCTCAATAAATTCGCATCATTTTAAACCCATATCCTTAATAATAGCTGCGGCTCCAAGGCGCTAGCGGTTAGACGCTCGCCTCTCACCGCTGGGTTCCCATGATCGAGTCTCGGTCACTGAATGTATATTTCGTGGTGGACAAAACGCAGCTTGGGCTGCTTTTTCCTCGGATTCTCTCCCGTTTTTACCTGCCACAGTTTCATTCCACCATTTTTCCATACTCATTATATCCATTTCGTTCATCTACCCCCGTGATGGTGCGTCAGGTGTGGTCGGCCGGCATCCTTGTCATGTTTCATCTCATCCCTCGACCCGACCCTGAGTTTGACACATCTTGAGGATGTTATTATATATTCTTAACGATATTTGTTTCTATTGTGTTTGCGTACTGGTTTATTTATTTCTAATGTTATAATTCGTCACAAAATTACAAATGAAAATTAATTTTCGAAACTCAACACAAACTACGGAACAATATGTTTCTTTAGATAATTTATTTCATTTTTGTAGATATATATATATATAATTCAGTTATACAAGTAAAATATATAAATTCAACAGATTTTTAATCAATCAATTAATTAGATGAATAATCGTGACTAATAAAAAGTTTATGTAGACCGTTGTATTCTCTGCTATGACTAGGTTTTACTGTACTCATCCCTTCCTTTTCCGTTCCTCTTTTGATATTCAATTGTATCCTCCTGCCCGTCGGAATCAAGAGAAGCGAATTTGAGAATTTATTATTCGTAAGTAAGGAAGCCAGATATAATAAGAACAGTCAAGTCTCATAGACTGCGATGGGCAGGACATGTGACACGAATGGGAAATGAAAGACGTGCATGGAAGCTTCTTGTAGGAAAACCAGAGCAGAAACACCCAGTTGGTAGACCAAGAATGAGGTGGGAGGATAACATTAACTATGATTTGAGGGAAGTGGATTATACAGGAGATGGGTGGAAAGCATTAGCTCAGGAATAGGGATGTATGGAGAGCTTATGTCCGCGCGGCCATGAACCTACGGGTTCGATAGTGCCAGTGAGTTAGTTTTATTCGCAATAATATATTTTTTATTTAGCGCTAAATGGGATATAGTACTTGGAACACTGTAAAATTACTTTCTTTTTTGGTTATTTATTTTTATTATGTCTATGTCCTGTTAATTTCATAATAACCTTCTTTAAATGTTATCATTTGTTATTAAAATCAAAATATTCAACATTATGAGTTGCATCTTATTTGAATAATCTACGTTTTTAATTGAATTGCGTTGTGAGAGTGGTGAACCATTCTCCTTATCGTAATTAGTTATTTAAGTGTATCTATTTTGCCTTCGATCATTTATCTCAGGAACATTCACTGCTATAGAGTCTACTTTTTACTTAATCATCAAATTATGTATCCATCCATAGTAATTCTGCCCGAAGGCAGGTCCTTCACTGCAATCATAGCATTTTCATGCTATGCTTTGCAGCTTTACTAGGGAATTGTGTAGGTGTGGTAGCTTCCCGTTGCTTTCCACACCGGTGAAGGATGATGATGATGATAATGATAAGGATGATGGCCATATGATTTCGGGGACCGTTTGGGCCTTAAATTTTTCCTGACATTTGTCTTACAGGTGAGGAAAAACCCCGATAAAAACCTCACCCAGAAAAACTGCCCCGCCCGGGGATCGAACCCGGTCCCGCTGCGTGACAAGGCAGCACGCTACCTCGAGACCACAGCGGTGGACTAAATTATGTATGTAAATAACTAAATCCCTATCCAGTATTTTTATTCAAGAATACAAACACTGAATAGTTTCTTCACCTCTAATTTGAACTCACAAATAAAAGTCTCAAACACTAAGTTGTTCGTTCCGATAAAATATTTTTCAGTTTGTTCGAGTATAGTTTTAAGTTCATTGAATTATTATATTAAAACTAAAAATAAAAATAAAATATCCTCAACTTGTGTCCAACTCAGGGTCGGGTCGAGGCCTGAAATGAGATAAGCCCCTTACATAGAGGTCTGTGAATGAAAAAGGTGCTGGCCGATCACGTCTGACGCACCATCAAGGGGGAAGATGAACGAAATGAAATGGATGAGATGAGTATGGAGAAATGGTGGAATGAAATTATTGCAGGGAAAACGGGAGAAAACCCCGAGAAAAACCTGCCCAAGCTCCGTTTCGTCCACTACGAAACCCACATGGAGTGACAGACTCGATCTCGGGGCCCCAGCGGTGAGAGGCAAGCGTCTATATTAAAACTACTCGCTAAAATTTGACAAAGAGAGCTACCGCATTAACTATCGTCTAGATACAATAACAACTAATTAACTAACTCACTGGTACTCTCGAACACGTACGTTCTTTGACGCGCGGACATAAACTCTCCATAAATTCATATCCTGAACTCATTTTTCCAATAATCTCCAATATCATTTACGTCCATCAAAACATGATTAATATTACTCATCCACCTTTTTCTTGACCTACCTGCCTGGCGCTTACCTTCTGGTTTTCTTTACCATAAGTTTCACCTCTTTCATTGCCACCTCGTGCTACATGTCCTACCTATCGTAACCCAAGAAACAAAACTGATATTATATCTGACTTCACATAAAAATCATTATGAAGTTTTCTCAATTTACAGTGTGTTCGTATCTCTTCAAAAAAAAATTCTAATGTATTCTCAAATTTTCGTATTTTTTTTATCTTCCCGTAAATTAAGAGTCCATGTTTCGCAACCATGCGATAGAACTGAAAGAATAACAATTTGCTATATTTTTAGTTTAATGTTTTTTGAAAGTGGGATAACAAGAATCCCTGTAAAGTTTAATTCTTTCTGTACCTCATTCCTGTTTGCAATTAATAGAGTATATTTTTTTCTAAAATTTAATAATGGAATTGGCATCATGATTAATATAATATAAAACATATAAATATTGCTTGCTTATTTAATAAACCTCACACAAATTTCAATTCATGCGGAAAAACTCATTTGAAATTTAATAGCATGATAAACGGAAGAAGTTATAGGTTGTCACGTATTTCTTATTCTAGTCATCACTCGTGTAGAAATTCCTGTCATCTTTACGCAGTTAGTGACAGAGACAAATGAAGTGTCAGCAAGAGGAATAGGTTGAATGGCAAAACCAAACAGGAATGTGACTCTACTATAAATAGGACGAGCGCAATTTCGATTAGAAAAACGTATGACAACATGTACTATATATCTGTCATGCGATCTGGGTAAAATCACAAACTCAAAGACTAAACTAATTACGATTATATATATGATAACGCGTTACACAACATATTCTAATTCTAATAGCGTTCTGCCCGAGGACAGGTCTTTCACTACAATAATAGCATCTTCATGCTATGCTTGCAGCTTTACTAGGGAATGAGAATGCAATCTGTAGAGAAGCTGTCCAAAATAAGCCATCTACGCAGGAGGCGGGCAAAAATGCACGGGCAATGAGGCCGCATAAATAATCGCAGGAGGGAGAACAGATTACGTGACATCAAACATTTCGCTCTTGGGCTTCAAGAGATAAAGATGTCTAATCGAAAAGCTGGCGAATTTCTTTACATATTTCACGGACATGCTGTGTGATAGCTTTCCGTTGCTTTCTACACAGGCGAATGATGATGATGGTAGCCAGATGATGTTTGAGGACCTTTGGGCTTTAAAGGTTCTTGACATTTGTCTTATAGGTGAGGAAAAACCCCTAACAAACCTCATCGAGGAAGCTTGTCCCGACCGGGAATCGAACCCGAGCCCTCTGCTTGACAAGGCAGCACGTTACCTCGAGACCACAGCGATGGAATGCATCATATATTAAGACAAAAATAATAAAGAAAAACATGAAACACTTGCTAGATATGCATGCTTTAACTACAGATCAAAGTTGTCAATCACTGTGGAAACGATAAAATTGAAGATATTTTCAAATATAAGACTGTAGAAGTACAGAAAATTATGTAATATATACTACCTTATACCCGGCGTACGCTGCTGCGCATAAATTATTCAAAACTGCTTTTATGTTTAGTTGAATAAGTGAAAAGAAAAATAATTCTAAATTTATAATGTAATTATTTTTAGATACCCCGTGCTTAATACCCGACGTTGCCCTAGAATCAACGTATTCCGATCTTCTCAGCATTAATGAGCTAAAATACAAATGGTTAATGTGAGTTGTCCATAAAGGATAAACATATTCTGTCGCGGAATTTTTTATAGAATAGTTCTGTGATATTCAATTCTGTGTACATTATTTTGGCGTATTTGTTATGGTTCAGGCACTGTCAGCCATTTAAGCGTTCAAAAAGCGACTTTTTAAGTACACCGATGCACTTTTTCTTAGCTCCGGCCCTATTGCATGGACGATAATATGTTATATACGTTAACTTTCCCAGAAAATTTTTCTGAATGATGGCGAGAATTTCATTCAAAACGGTCATGTAGTTTTTGAGTCCATAATGGACAGACAGACAGGCACACTCTCATTTTTATATATAAAGATAGACCTATTCAAAGTTATCCTTCATGTAGAAAATTCCAAACCGCCAACGGTTCATTGGATCCGGAGTCTAGAAAATACAGTAAATTGGTCCCAGATCAGGAAAGGGTAGTAATAGGTAAGGTAAGTCCCAGTTTATTAGCATTAGCAACTGGAGGTTCGCTGGATAGATCCCGAAACATTTATAATGTTCAAAATTTAGACCTGAGACTGTGTTAGCCTGATGACAAAAATTGAAAACTCACGATTTTACAAATTCCAATGTATACCTTTCTGTACAGTGTGTTTTTTTAGTAACAAACTGCATATTTCTCTTCTTTTTTTTTTGGGGCTTTGCTGAACTTCTACATAAAATGTTAACTTCCGATTGAAACATAAATGCATTATATCTAATATAAAGATTTCTTGGTACTTATTTCTCCACTCATTGACTAAAACGATTGTAATTTGAGGTAAAATATTTATATTATTGGTGTCTCTCGAAATAACACACACTAATGTGGACTGAAGAAATCTTCGCAGAAAACGAAAATCATTACATCCTGTGAGACGTAAAATTGTACCTGTCAACAACAATTTGGAGCAGGTGAATCATTTTACACACTTAGGATGCAATACCTCATGTGAAAATGAAAAGAATATAAATGTCAAAATGTTATTTTTTTAAAATTGTAGTTAATAAATTCTCAGTGACAAAAATTATAATATGAAATTATAATATAATATGAGATTATAATTTTTTAACACTCTCACTAACACTTCAACGGAATTTTACCATGAATTTTATTAGTGTTAATAAATTATATTTTCAGGTCACAGCTAGTTCAAAAACATTCACAACATTGGACCTTGACTCTCCTTTTGTATGGTAGCGAAGTATGGACATTGAAACAGAAGGATATTCACAGACTTATATCTGCTGAAAGAGACATAATCGGAAAACTGTTGAATACATACCGCTAAATCGTAAAAAGTGAAGATACGTATAATAATGACATGATCGATACTAGTAAAATTCATGGTGATTTTCCGTTGAGGTATTAGTTCACAGTAATATAATGTACGATTAAAAACTATAATATAGTAACCTTGTAGGTCCGTCTCCTCAACTTAAGTTCTTTTAAAACTCTGTAGGCCTTTCGGGACTAGTCCCATCATCAGCAGAATGCATTAGGTCCGTTCTTGTTCACCCTTGTTGAAGCACTGACTTGGTTGTGAGAATTTTGTACAGTGGATTGTGTGGATTAGGTGTGTATTCATTGAGAATCAGGTTGTTGTAGATTTCTCTTAGGATTGCGATAAATATACTGGAGGAAATCGTAATCCTAAGAGAAATCTACAACAACCTGATTCTCAATGAATACACACCTAATCCACACAATCCACTGTACAAAATTCTCACAACCAAGTCAGTGCTTCAACAAGGGTGAACAAGAACGGACCTAATGCATTCTGCTGATGATGGGACTAGTCCCGAAAGGCCTACAGAGTTTTAAAAGAACTTAAGTTGAGGAGACGGACCTACAAGGTAACTATATTATAGTTTTTAACCGTACATTATATTACTATATTAATGACACCTTTGAAAAACAAAATGTCTGATTATAGAAGTTATGATTGATGTAGCATATTTTTCAAATGCAAGATTACAGGATACCCAAGTAGATTTAAGATTTCAATCCATACAAAGTAGATGTCCAGGAGGTGCACTCAAAACGTTTCTGGACTGTGTTTCTATTGAGGCCGAAACAGGACAACACATGGCATGGATTCGTAAATGTACTATAGTGATGATGTCCCACAAAATTATATTCCTCAATGACGGATATTTCCATATAGAGCTTTGTTTTTTGCTATCATGATCGAAAACATATCACCAAGGTTAATCAGCAATGAGTACTATTGAAATAGACTCTAGATCTCCTTAATTCTAGCCACAGGCGATGCTCAAACTGTCTCGACTTGCACATCACTCACAGAGAGGAACCGGACGGTATGACGTTGAATCTTGTACCACGTGTACATGACGTATTAAGCTAACACATATCGTGGAACCAAATTTTTGCGTATGAAATTATGGCTATAATAAATTACCAGGTATAAACTGAATTAACCAGAGATAAAAAAACTAAACACAGATTAAAATTAACAAAACTATTTAATTATATTAAATTAAAGTTTAGCTTATTTGGGTTCATAATATCTCCTAATATCTTCAAAATTTTATCTCAGTTTGTATTAATATACTCACTAAGAATTTGTTTATTTTATTCTTCTTTATATTATTTTTGACTAATTTTGAAGGAATGAAGCTATTGAGATTGTTTTTATGAGAATATTTTAAAGAAATACAGATCTTCTGCGATCCTATCTTCAAAACACCGAAAATTACCTTCACCAAAATGTGTATATATATATATATATATATATATATATATATATATATATATAATATGTATATAATATATATATATGTGTCTATAATTATCTAACGGTCACAATCTTTACTTTATGGAAACCAAACTTGGCATATAGCAGCTAATTATAAAACTTAAGTTCAACTTCTTTAATCGGCACAATCGGAGGATTAGGTGTAGGAGTTCACGTGACACTAAAGTTTAAAACTGCTCTAACGGTCACAGTGTTCGATGTTTAATAACGAAACCCAGTATATGCTACTAAATATAACAAGGAAAGTATTCTCCAAACAGCACAGAAATGTGACCATTAGAAGTGGAGGTTTACCGGAAATCCTAAATTAAATAATCGCTCTAGCAATCGCCATGTTTGGATCGTCGGAATGTATATAGTACAATTTAATGAACCCTTAAATAGGCAATGTATCCTGTAAGATACATTAGTTTAATTTATTTAATATTTTAATGGAGTAATGGAAAAATGGATCGGTGTTACATAAATTGATGTAAAATTATACAACAACGTGCAGCATGTAAGTAGTAGTAAGTAATAAATGATGGTTATGCACGATCTATTATCACTGCAGTCCGACATTTTTGAATTAGTTCGCATCAGAAATTGTGCTTCTCCAATTTATCAAAAGAATATAATCCATAAACCAGTGTAATGGGAACATAAATGCACTTAGTTTACGCAGTTCTTGCGTGACGGACTTTTATGTGTCAGTGTGCATTTTATGTTTATGTATCTGTTTCTAAATTTATATGTAGTGTTTTTCTTCTCGCATTAATTATTATAACCTTAAAATCTATATATTTTTTATTCTGTATTAAATTATGTAACTGAACTGCTTCTGGGAACATTTATTTGCTCTTACGAGATTCAATATTGTGTACAAAAATATTATACTCAATAAAAATGTAATCCCATTAATAAAAAATAGCAATTGAACAAATAAACTTTGAATCACAAAAAAGTATTTGAATCTTATTTTAACTTCTTACTATTGATTTCTCAGTTGAAAAGAACTTTTGTCTGAAATCCGAGGTGCTTGCAGAGAAACCAATTTGATAACACATCACGTTAAATGGTGCTAATTCCCAATTTGCCTTCTGCTCTAATCATGTGGATGAAGTTGAACTCGTGTTTATGAAATATTAATAGGACAGTGGCACACCAACTGTTCGTCATATTATTTCCGCATAGCTGTCAGGACCTTTCAGATCAATATTTATCTACATTACATCATATCATCCAAGTTCTCACTTCCCTGATTGCCACATACATTACTTTACGTAGGATATAATGTGGGGAAAGCTATGTCGTACAATAAATTTCCAACTATAGTTTCCTTTAAAAATCTAACAAAAAAACACGATGCTCGCTGGAATTATGAAATGAAGTCATTTTGAATAGATGTGCCGTAAGTTATGATGGAATCATCTCACATGTTATTAGCGATGTGGCAAGATAAATTTTGTACATAAAAAAATAAAAATTAATAATGCTTCAGTTGAACATGCTGCAGTTTATAAATAGCTAATCGATCAACCTATTAGCGCAACGCTGGATGCGAATCAGGGGACGAGAATCAGGTCAACGTTTCCTCCATCTTGTAATTACTACACGATTTATTTATTATCCTTAACAACTTTCTACTTAGAATCTATCTAAAATCGATTAATAGCGATTATAATCATTGTTATGAGAATTTTAACATATCAATCCTTAGATAAAACTGAAAATTGAGAAAAGACAAAATATTCCAGTACATTGCCTTTGTACAGAACATTGCAGGAGGCAAGATCTTTATCAAAATATATGGTATATTTAGAGATTTAAAGTCTAATAGGCATTTTAAAATACCGAAGTAAAGTTACACCATTTATAATAAGAAGGATTAGTCCCATAGATGCGATGGGCAGGATATGTGATGCGAATAGGAATGGAAGAGGGGCATGGAAACTCATTGTAGGAAAGTCAGAGGAAAAGAGCCTAGGAGGCAGGCCAAGAATGAGGTGGGGAAATAATATTAAGCATGATTTGAGGGAAGTAGATTATACAGTGGATGATTGGAAAACATTAACTGAGGATAGGTTTGCATGGACAGCTTAGGTTTATACTGCCATAAACCAGCCGGTTCGATAGTGCAGTGAGTTAGTTAATTACGCTTCTAATTCGATATGAAAAGTCATAATCACAAGGACCCATTTATTCTCGGACGCGCTCGATGGAGAGATTTGATGGTCAGCCGTAAAGTCCTATACTCTATTCATAGCAGGCTGAGCAGGCCCAAAGCCATCTGAACATGAAAACGTGAAGAAAAATCACAAGTCTTTCGATCTTCGGGAACGATCCATACTTCGACACCTGTGTTATTCGATCCATTGTTAACAAATTAGCCTGGTAAAACTTAGAAGATATTTGTTCATATATTTTCGAAAATTAAGGATGAAGATTGTATTTACGTATCTCCCTCTCTCTCTCTCTCTCTATCTGTGTTGAGCACGATAAATAGAGAAAGGGGCAGGATGTGGAGGAGAGAGAGAGAGAGAGAGAGAGAGAGAGAGAGAGAAAGACAGGGCAGATAGGAAAAGAGAGTAGGGACAAAATTATAAAAATGTCAGGATGCACGTATGAATATTTCATTTCCTTAAAGCCAAATTCAAATCATGGAATAAAATCATCTTATTTCAGGCTTCAGATTCTTCTAAATGCCCTAAATATAAGACAGGTAACGTGTGGTTTTACTTTCCTTATGAGGAAAGCCATAAACGTCTAAAAATTCATCGACCCCAGCAGTTTTGAATCCGCGAACATCAAATGAGAGGCGTTTATGAACAAAAGTTTATAAAATATGACCAAGAACCTGTGGTAATATTTGCACCCAATTATATAGGAATGTTTTCAAATTCTGTCCCGGTTGGATGAATATTTAATTTGTAATATTTTACTTTTATTTTTGTTCACAAATATGAATATACAGAGAGTTTGTCAGCGGGTTTGCCGTTTCTTCGTCGGCCAGCACGGCAGGCGGTTAGGTTTAATTGAATGACCGCCACCGCGAACTGGCTACTTCAAGTCACGGGCGGCGTTTCACCGAATTAAAATTTACATGCATATCTACCAACCAGCTTTTCTTCTGCTGAGGTTTATGAGTAAGTTTTTTATACTAGTAGAGGTTACCAGCCTCTAGCCAAACCCCTCTTCCTGGAAGGCAGGGAACTACAATTTCAGAGTGTTCGTCTCCTAGAGAAGTTGCCTTTGCAATAGCTGAGAAAATAGATACATATAGACAAAAATGGAAGCAACAAATAGACAGAATGAATGAAGATAGATATCCAAAACAAATAACAAAATACAAACCTAAAGGCACTCGAGATGTGGGAAGACCTAGAAATAGATGGGCTGAAGTCGGAACGGGTCGACAGACCTAATCCATGAATGCAGATGATGATGATCTACGAACCATAATATTATGGTATTTTATATCAATTATTAAGTTGATTTAATAGGACAGATTACATCCAATCTCACACTTCATAAATAAACACCAGTTATAGTGGAAAACTCATGTGCAATGAATAAATCATAATAGACTTATAAAAATGATGCTTAAACACCGTCCTCAAGGGAAGTGATCTTTGAGACGTCCTAGAAAAAAAGGTGAACTGAAAATGCTTAACTGAATCTGCAATAGGATTTGGGTCTTAGAATTGTTTGTAAGATGATAATAGTAAGTTAATGCAGAAAGCAACAAACCTGACACTAGCAGATGTAGAAGCGGATACAGTACATTGGTGTTTTATTTCAGGCCCCCTTCCCACTATCTGTACCTTATATAATCAGTTAGTTCACTTACCAAGATGAACATAGCATACATTAGTGTCTTTTTATTGTAAAAAGTTGATTTTAAAGAAAAACTCCTGTGAAAGATGCATTCCGAAATTTCAACAACGTACCCTGCAAGTAAAGTGCCGTCAAAAGCTTTATCCATACAGAATTCGTTGTGTTCATATATTACATCCTGCTGACTTCAATATAAAGCTTAATTCTTGCAATTGAATATTGCAGGTTATCCTCGATGGAGATGTCGACCCATTTTCCATATTCATAACAGAAGACCCATGCTTTACGTTAAATGGAGGTGTTGTGTTAAATAACGAGCTTTCTGTTATTTGTTGTATTTATTGTTGTAATCGCTCTAGTGTGCAGTAATTTCTATATTGTAATTAGGTCGATGTAATTGTAGTGACATTGCCTCTTTGTTAATTATAACATTTATATTAGATTTATGTCGTTTTTCTATCTTGGTAAGTACATGATGGTGTACGTAGGATCACAGAGAGAAGTCTTCTCAATTGCAAGTGTTGGGTGATGTGTGTCCATTTTTTAAATTGACGATGGTCAATTTGTATTATTTCGAGAAGAAATCTATAATTTTGATGGTTTCTACGATGGATAGTATCACATAAGTAATAACATGAGATTTTAAATAATGGTTTAAAATCTTATTAAACAGTGAACAAAATGTGCAACACAATCATGGAAGTGATATGATAGATTGCAAAAATATATTGCTGCCTTCTGGTGTTGTTAATCACTAACTCATTTTATTTTAATAGGTACTATTAATCCCTGAGTAATAATAACAGGAGGTGTACACTCACAAAATTCTAGATTTCCAGATAATGAAAACCCCCAGCAAACACCCAAGTCCCCTTGCACGATGAAAAAGTTCGGAGTGTGCTGTGGGTTAATTCTCGACGATAATAGGTCCTATATTTCACTATCAAAATTAAATTCGGGCCTTGAATGAAATACTGATATTGTTTTTTTTTTTGCTATTCTCACTGATGAAGGAATACAGTGTCTTATTTATTAGTAAGAGTGGTGCAACTTCTCACATATCTAATTGCTCAATGGCAACTGTCATTACAGTGTTTGATGGTGATGGAATAATTACTCGAGGATTATTGCTGTAACATTCTCCGAAATTAAGTGTCGGTGAATTTTATTTATGAGGGACACTGAAACAAAACACTTAGGCCTATCGTAATAAACCACACACCCTGTATCAATTAAAGATTGCAAAAACACGAGAAATACGCAGAATATCACAAGCAGTACTCCATAATGTGTTCCCGTAATTTGTTAATCTATATCAGAAATACAAAGATCAGGAGGTGTAATATTTCTATTCCCTTCAAAAAATGAGCAGAGTACGTAATTTTTATTTACGTATATTCCGTTATTTATTTCAGTGATATATTGTGTTCACATCTGTATTTATTTTTCTTCCGTAAAGTAAATAACGATTCTCAGCGAACAGCTACGACCTGCGACGGAAGCATGTGCCGGGTTCGCTGAAAGTTTGGTAGAGCCTTATTTTCAGTTCTCTTTATTAATTATTATGGTTATATTAAATATGTCTACCGCTGTGGTCTCAAGGAGCGTGCTGTCTTATCACGCAGCGGGCTCGAGTTCGTTCCTAGTTCGGGAAACGTTTCCTGGATGAGGTTTTCTTCGGGGTTTTTCATCACCTGTAAGACAAATATCAGGAAACTTTAGGGCTCAAACGGTCCCCAACACCATCCGACCATATTTAACTATCATTATCGATTCATTAGATAAAGTATATTAAGGCATCTCCTGGCGCATCATTAGCATCATAACCTCTCATATATTCGGGCTGCGTAACCCTGTCTTCGAGGCGCCCCGTCCCTATGTTACAAGTATGCCATGCCAAAAGAGAACACCAGAAATATGGTAATGATACCCTGGTGGCTTTGATAAAATATTAAGAGTGTAACATTCGGTACTCACCCTCAAAACGGGGCTGTTGGAAGTGTCGAGGAGGTGTAAATGATTAACTTCTCATCAACAAGGTGTTGAGGATGAAAGCCTTAGCGGCCTGTTCCTGTCTCATTACCCATTAAGTACTCTTCAAAGTGGTCGATCTTGGCTTCGTTCCCAACTGGGCAGTATTTAAATATTACATTTGGCAGTGTTTCCTTGGTCATTCTTTCAACGTGTAGTATCTATTTCTTTGTGTAATTTTGCATTTTTCCAAGAATCAGTTTGTCTTTACTTTTGACAGTATTTATGTTTTTTATGAATTTTCCATGTGTATTTTGCTGTTCCCTCATGAATTTCTATTCTTCTGCTCTAATATATAGTCCACCGCTGTGGTCTCTCGAAGTAGCGTGCTGCCTTGTCACGCAGCGGACCCGGGTTCGATCCCCGGTCAGGGCAGTTTTTCTGGGTGAGGTTTTATCGGGGTTTTTCCTCACCTGTAAGACAAATGCCACAAAAATTTTAAGGCCCAAAAAGTCCCCGAAATCATATGGCCATCATCCTTATTATTATCATCATCCTTGTCATCACCACCATCATTCACCGGTATGGAAAGCAACGGGAAGCTACCACACCTACAAATCCCTAGTAAAGCTGTAACGCAAAACACGAAAATGTTATGATTCCAGTGAAAGACCTGCCCTCGGGCAGAATTACTATGGATGGATATATAGAGGCTAAGTAAATTAACAAAACGAAGACTATAGTTGTAGGAAGAAAACCAAGGAAGGTAGACATGGGGATTAAAGATGAGGCCACTGAGCAAACACTTCAAACACTTGGACTGTACTATCAGTGGTAATATGAACTGCTATAAAGAACTAAAGCAGAAGATAGCAATGGGAAAAGAAGCTTTTAACATGAAGAGAAGAATTTTCTGCGGACCGTTGGTTAACGAATAACGGAAGAAGCTAATGAAGTGCTTTGTGGTAGTGTAGTAACGTATGGTGCAGAGACTTGGATATTACGACGGAATTAGGAAAAGCGACTGGAAGTGTTTGAGATGTGGATATGGAGAAGGATGGGACGTATAAAATGGATAGACAAAATACAAAATTAATGATGTGCTAGACAGAGTGGATGAAGGAAGAACAATGCTGGAACTCATAGAGAAGAGGAAAATAAATTGGATTGGCCACTGGTTAAGAATAAACTGCCTGCTGACGGATGCCCTAGAAGGAATGGTGAACGGAAAGATCAGAGGCAGAAAAAGACATCAGATGATTGACAATATTAAAATAAATGGTTTGTATGCTGATACATAAAGGAAGTCCGAGTTAAGGACAGACTAGAGAATGCTGAGATTTCAGTGAAAGACGTGCTCGCGGGCTGAACTCTATGTTTTGTATATGTGCATATATAGCCCATGATTAACATCCATATAACGACGAGTGTACTGCAGAATGTCGTAGATATTTTATACCCTTGTGATTCCTTTTCTGGGGAGTATTATATTTATAATTCCTGTTATTTGTAAATATTTTATAGTTTTGTTAGTAATATCCTTCTCATTTTCTTATGTTATGACCATCCTAATTATTTGCATAAATGTTTACATCTACAATGGCGTAACAGCTTAATGTTAGGCCTTAGCCTCTCCTTTGTTGGGAATAACTACACCAAGTTAATTTAGTTACACTTATTTCCCAAAGATGTCATGATTGGTAGGCGGTCAACATATCGACCTAATGAGACAACTAGTAGGCAACTAAGGTTTTACTAGAATGAAAAAGGTAGGTAATATTTGCTTACAGACTTCCTTATTCACACATAGGGATATTCCACGAGCCTGAAAATCTTTAAATTATGGATCCCATGGCTTAAAGTTCCTCCCGGAGTATTGACCCTTGAATTTTTCCATCCTAAAAATTCCACCAACCACGGCGGGTTTGAATCCACGACCCTCGGGACCAGAGAAGGAACATAACCACTAATCAACTGTCTACTATACTATTATTTATTATTAATTTATTTCTAATTGGGTTTGTTCCTTTGAAGACAATTATCTTCGTTTTGTGATTTGAACTCTTGAGTCATATTTATCTGCCTATTTCTAGGCTTAAATTGTAGCATTCTGATTTTTTCTTTCATGTACACAGATTTTTTTTAAAATTACGGTCTCCTCTGCTACACGTTTTACAGATGTTTGAAGATTACAATCCAAAGCAGGTCCAACTATATTGGGGTTCTCTTCAATAAAGCACACGAGATTGCGATTGTTTTTTTTTCTGTTGATTACAGAACCTGATTCATTAAACTTATTAACAAATAGTGTTATTGTTCCTCTGGACGGAAACCGATGTACACATTTAACCTTATTTTACCATAGGATTTTTTTGAGGTAGCAAGTTTTAACAACATATGTACGTACACGCACATAATATTTCACTATTATGCAATCTCCACGCGGTTAATATTGCGCGCAGCGACTTCACTCCACTTATTTCCAAGCTCACAATCAGACTGACTAGCTTGATATTTTTCATCATCATCAGGATCAAGGATTAGACCTTAATGTCTGTTCCGATCTCATGCTAGAATTGATCTGTCCATATTTTACTGGGTCTTCCAATATTTTTCGTCCTAGTGGTTTGTAATGGTGTGCAGTTATAACCACGCTGACTACTACCAGAATTTGCACCGGCGTAACCACGCTCAATGCTACCAAAAATTTGCACCGTATAGGTGATGGATCAAACCGTTATTGTTAACTATTTTGATTGGGAACCATAGATTGTTCAAATTGTGACATCTTTGCCCGGGCTCATAGAGACATAGACGAATTCAACTTTCTTTACTAAATTCTCCCAATATGTGATGCTTACTGACTTATAAAATACAATCGTGGAAGCTTTGGGATAAAGGAACTAACACACGCTTGAGCAAGCTTTTGGATTTTGACTTTGATATCTGACTTATGTTAACCACTGAATGAATAGGCATAGAATAAGTAAAAAGCACAACTAAAGCGTTTAATGCGAGTCTAAATGTAGTCAGATATAATATAAAGATAAATAAATATTCGATTTACAAAGAAAAGAAATTATAAAAGATCTATATAAAAAGAAAATATGATATAAATCAATATACATACATACATTATCATTCACTCTAGTCCAGCCTCGGGTTGGGGGAAATACTGTCCCAGCGTCCCCACCCTGGCTTACTGGACTAAAGAAAACAAAACCAGCTCTCCTGAGCTGTTCTGACCAGACTCCGACAGTGACTAAGTAGATGATCCTCCGATGTCACAAAACACAACTATTTATGAGAGTTCACAGGGAGTGGGGGAATGCGCGATAGCACAGGGTGCGTACTAGGAAAGGAAGGGATAGATAGGAAAGCATTTGGCACTGTTCATAAAGATGACACTCGAGATGGAGACGCGATGACGCAAATGACGTAATTCCTGCATCGAAATGTTCATTTCGGTACAATGGAAATGGACAGCTAATGACAAATGAGGGAAGTTTTGAGGAAGTGACTGAATTCAAATACCTAGGAACAATAATCACAAATAGGAATGAGATACTTACTTACTCACTGGAACTATCGAACCCGTAGGTTCATGGCCGCGCGGACATAAGCTGTCCATACATCCCTATCCTGAGCTAATGCTTTCCAATCATTCGCTGTATAGTCTACTTCCCTCAAATCATAGTTAATGTTATTCTCCCACCTCATTCTTGGTCTACCAACTGGGCGTTTTCCCTCTGGCTTTCCTACAAGAAGCTTCCATGCAAGTCTTTCATTCCCCATACGTGCAACATGTCCTGCCCATCGGAGTCTACGAGACTTTACTGTTCTTAATATACCTGGCTTCCTATAAAGACCATGTAGTTCATTGTTATGCAGTCTTCTCCATTCACCTGTCTGTTCATCTCTCTTTGGTCCAAAAATTTTCCTAAGTACTTTATTCTCAAATACTTGTAATCTCCTTTCCTCCCTTAAAGTAAGAGTCCATGTTTCGCATCCATATAATATAACAGGTAGAATAATAGTTTTATATATTTTCAGTTTAACATTTTTTGAAAGGAGTTGGGACATCAAGAGTCTCTGCAATGCATAATAGCACACATTTCCAGAATTGAGCCTATGTTTAATTTCTTTGTGCATCTCATTCCTATTTGTGATTACTGTTCCTAGGTATTTGAATTCAGCCACTTCCTCAAAATTTCCCTCATTTGTCATTAGCTGTCCATTTCCATTATATAATGAATTTCTACGTGTGACCAAATATTTAGTTTTATTGATATTTACTTCCAATCCTAATTTCTTAGTGTTACTCAACAGTGTGTGCGTGTTGTCCTTTAGTATCTCCTCGCTATCGGCCAACAATACTACATCATCAGCATAAACTAACAGCTTATTAATACCATTGTATTGTAAGCCTTCCTCATTCTCCAAAGATTTAATGGCATGCTCTAGTACAAAATTAAATACTGGAGGAGATAGTGCACCTCCTTGCTTCAACCCATCCTGGATTTCAAAAGTGTCCGAAAACTGTTTGCCTACACGCACCCTACTCTTTGTGCCATTTAGACACATTCGTATAAGTCTAACTAACTTTTTAGGAATTCCGAACTCCAGCAGGATACTATATAACTTCTCCCTCTTAATTGAATCATATGCTTTTTTGAAGTCTACATATAGTTGATGTACAGTACCATTATATTCCCATTTCGGTTCTAAAATCTGTCTTATACTAAAAATCTGATCTGTTGTAGACCTGTTTCTTCTAAATGCACATTGATGATCTCCTGGAATGTCATCAATATAGGGAGTAAGTCTGCTTACTAATATATTTGTTAGAATTTTGTACGAAGTTGAAAGTAATGAGATGCCCCTGTAGTTGTTGCAGTCAGTTTTATCTCCTTTCTTATAAATTGGTGCGATAATTGATTCCTTCCATTCGTCTGGAAGAGCTTTTTCCCAAATCATACTAAGCAACCAGCGTATCTTGTCCATCAATTTTTCTCCCCCTGATTTTATCAGTTCTGCTGGGATCTCATCTGAACCTGATGCTTTATACATCTTCAATTTTTCAATCGCCATTTCAACCTCTAATGCACTTGGCTCTGCGACTAGCATTTCTGCTGTCTGTAAATTATCCTCCTCAATGTCCTGTTTTGTATATCCATTTAATAGCTGATTAAAGTAACTTTTCCGACTATTTAATATACTCCTAGAATGTGCAATCATATCCCCATTTTCATTCCGAATTATGTTTGTTCTAGCCTGAAATCCTTTCTTCTCTATACTAATTCCCTGATATAATTCTCTAATGTTCCTATTTTTTGCATTCATTTCAAGATCATTAATCTTCTCTCTCAAATATTCCCTCTTTTTACTCTTTAGTAACTTGGTGGTTCCCATCTAACACTACCCAATTGCTCTAAATTTACCTCATTTGGCTTGTGTAACCATTTTATCTTTGCTAGCTTTCTTTTCTTTACAATGTCGGCACATTCCTCATCAAACCATTTCTTGTTTTGCCTCTTTTTTAAACAACCAATGCTTTCTGATGCTGACAATTTAATAGTATCTCTTATTGCCTCCCATTCATTATTTATATCAGTTTCTTCTTCGTTTGCCACATTGTCATCTGAAGATTCCAGTACTTCAAATCTATGAGCAATTTAGATTTGGTATTCTTGCCGCATTTCATCATTTTTCAAGTTTTTTAATTCAAATTTTACAGAATCATCTTTAGCATTTGTTCCTCTCATAAGCGATAGCCGTTGTCTGATTTTCACTCTGACCAGATGATGATCCGAATTGCAGTCTGTCCATCTAACTGATCTAACATCGATGATGCTACTGTGTCAGCGTTTATCCAATAATACATGATCTATCTGGTTCCGAGTTTCTCCATCTGGGGACGTCCAGGTGTATTTATGAATATCCTTATGCTGAAATGTTGTACTCTTAACATTCAGATTTTGTGATGTGGCAAATGTGACTAATCTAACCCCATTGTAGTTACTATCTTCATGGAGATTGAATTTGCCTATTGTTGGTTTGAATATATCTTCCCGCCCACCTTTTGCATTGAAATCTCCTAAGATAATTTTCATATGATATCGTGAAAGGCTATCAATAAGCATTCTAATTCTTCATAGAACTCATCCTTGATCTTGTCATCTTTATCTTCTGTGGGGGCATGTACATTTACAATTATAAAATCATGTTGTTTACCCTTTAGAATTATGTATGATATTATATCACTACAAACATAATATCTCGGATAGCGGATAGGATCCTCCTCCTGCCTAAAAATCCCGTTCCAAATGCAGGTCTTTCTGCACCCCCATAGTATAATGCAAAGCTTCCTGATTCCTGACTACCTTCTCCTTGTCACCTAACTTCCTGTAAAGCGACTATATCCAAGGGTGATTTATCTAATTCCCGCGTTAATATCTCTAGTGCCCCGCTATTGTATAAAATCCTAACATTCCATGTTCCTAGGAACATGTCCCTGTGTTTGAGCATTTGGCATGTGTTCCCTGAAGTAGTCCCCACCCGGAGATCCGAATGGGGACTATTTGACCTCCGGAAAATTATACCCCAGTTGAACCCATGTCCGCATTTCTTGACGGTTGTATTTTTACGGTGAAAGATCGTCACTCTTTCGCCCAAGGTACTTTTATCGTCTGGCTTATCACCTTCGACCAGTCCGGCATGGGTAACCCTATCGGCAGCAATGCTACCGCCGGCATAGCTCTCAGGATCATTTAAGCAACCAAGCCACTCCACCACGACAAAGTAAAGATACCATGGAGGGAAATAGGAATGAGATGCACAAAGAAATTAAACATAGGCTCAATTCTGGAAATGCGTGCTATTATGCACTGCAGAGACTCTTGATGTCCCAACTCTTTTAAAAAAAACGTTAAACTGAAAATAAATAAAACTATTATTGTACCAGTTATATTATATGGGTGCGAAACATGGACTCTTACTTTAAGGGAGGAAAGGAGATTACAAGTATTTGAGAATAAAGTTTTTAAGAAAATTTTTGGACCAAAGAGAGATGAACAGACAGGTGGATGGAGAATACTACATAACAATGAACTACATGGTCTTTATAGGAAGCCAGATATAATAAGAACAGTTAAGTCTCGTAGACTGCGATGGGCAGGGCATGTTGCACGTATGGGGAATAAAAGACTTGCATGGAAGCTTCTTGTAGGAAAGCCAGAGGGAAAATGCCCAGTTGGTAGACCGATAATGAGGTGGGAGAATAACATTAACTATGATTTGAGGGAAGTAGATTATACAGGGAATGATTGGAAAGCATTATCTCAGGATAGGGATGTATGGAGAGCTTATGTCCGTGCGGCCATGAACCTACGGGTTCGATAGTGCCACTGAGTAAGTATGTAAGTGGTTTGTAATGAAGAATCTGTTTCGGAATTCTATTGTTATCCATTCTATTGATGTGGTCCATCCATTGATCTCTGTATTGTGCAATTCTATCTAATAGTTTGAATATATTCATTTCACTTCGTATATCTTCATTTCGTTTTCGATCTGTTATTGTATAGCCAGCCACACTCCTCAGAAACCCCATATCTGACATTTTTATTCTTCGTTTCTGGTTTAAGACCCAGTGTTCCGATCCATATAGTAGTGTTGGAATCGCCATTGTTTTACAAAATTTTAAAAGGTCTCCTTTCTAGGACCTTTGAGACATAGTTTTATGGTGCGACACATAATTATATTATTTGTTTATTTTTCGATATCTTCACATATGGCACATTGTATACCGGGTAATTAAAATTGCTCATCTGGTCTATTATTTGTTCTTTAATTGGATTTTTACTTTTAGTGGCTCATACCCTCGGAAAGCTAAAACTTTGGTTTTAGAGTAGATATTTTGAAATAGTAAGTTTCACATATTTTACGTAATTTATAAATTGCCCGTTGTAAGCCATGTTCTGTCTCAGATATCACAACCTGATTGTGTGCAAAAAGTAAAGTATCCAATAAAATATCGTTAATTTTAAAATGTTCAGTTAAAACAATTTGCCAGTTCTGTATGACATCGATTATATATATTTAGCCAATAGTGACTATGGATTCCTTATATCAAAACACTCATCCCTGAACAACTTGTGAATGTTTGTCGGTAGAGTTTGGATTCCCCCTGTGTGTGAACACACACACACAGTTATATATATATATATATATACATAGAGAGAGAGAGAGGGAGAGAGAGAGAGAGAGAGAGAGAGAAGGAGAGACAGCAGGATATATGGCACCAATCATGAATGAAAGAGTGGCATGGAAGCTTCTTGTAGGAAAACCCCAGAGGGAAAATGCCCTGTTGGTTGACAAAGCATGAGGTGGGAGAATAATATTAACCACCATTTGATGGAAGAGGATAAAACAGGGGATGATTGAAAAACATCTCAGGATAAGGGATGTGCGGAGAGCTTATGTCCGCGCGGCCATGAACTTAAGGGTTCGATATTGCCAGTTAGATAGTTACACACACACACACACACTGCTCTTAACGGTATACGGGAACCAAAGGTGTAATATTATGGTCATTTGCGTAGTGTTCTTACTGGTGAAAGTGCACTATTAAAAATAGAAAATTCTATTTATACTAACTATTCGTTCATTTATTAAAGTAAAACAAAAGGAAATATACTCACATATTCCCAGCAGCTAATATTTTACTTGAATATCGATGAAAAGAACAGTAATACTCACCTGAAAAAGAAAGAAAAATGGCAATAATTACAATAAAGTACATATTCCACTTTTTGTTAAAACAAGCAGTTGCAAGGTTAATTCGTTTCATATAGCTAAGTTCAAAAATATCACAATAATATTATTTTGATTGACTGAACATTTGTAATATAGTGTGTCTCTAAATTCATTATCAATTTCATGAAAACACTATTTTTATTTATTTGCTTTGTAGACAATGTTATCTTAGTGCAAAATGTTCAGTACGGAAGAATGGGTTAATATTATTTCTGCACGTGTACACGAATTGTAATATGAAGACGTCAGAGTGGAATTTACCCATAAATTCCTCAAACCAGCACCAACAAGGTGCTTGTAAAAGAATTAAGCGTACCTGCAGTGTTTGTGATGAGGCGATCACATAAATCGGCAGAAGGTTCAAAATAAAAAAGTAAATAATATCTATCTCGACATGTCAGTACTGTTCCTAGAACCGCAGCTTCAAGATAATGGCATACTAGATGCAGTTGTGTTTCAGCAAGATAGTGCGCCTCCACATTGTGCACACATTGTCCGTGATTATCTGAACAGAACCTTTCCAGGAAAATGGTATGTAGAGGGCACCTCGGCTGTGGACTTCCCGTTCACCGGGCCTGACCTCCTTAGACTTATTTTTTGCATGGGGGTACATCACGTTCAAAATGTATATTGGAAAAGTAAATGGCCGGCCTGATTTACGGAATCCTTATCAAAGAACCAGCAGGCCTTATCACAGTTCGAACATGAAAGTCTACATTTCGATTCACTACTAAAAATGGAGTATGTGGTTTGACCTAGATGGCGATCATGTAGAAAGGCAATGGAATATGTGTAAAACTTCATAACAATATTGATTTTTCAATCACTGCCTTCCTTGGATAGTGACTTTAGATACAACCTGTATAACTCTCACATAGTAATATAGGTAATCATCAATTATCAAAACAGTTGTTCAGTATATAGGCCTACAAAAAAAAACGTTTTATTAAATGTCTTTACCACACACAAAATAATTTGTGTATATGTTCCCGCATACACTTTGAAGGCATGTAGCAATTTCAACAAAATTTGGAATACATATAAATTGCGATCCGGCAATGTGGCTATTAGGGGAAAAATATACCTAACACCTCTAAGGAGGGCAAGAAAAGGGGCGAAGAAGGAGAAATGATGGAAAACGACCTATATAATATGTTACAGCATAATTCTAGAATACCTGGAGTAATTTCTACCAACTAGGTACGTGTATAACTTATAATCTGTAAAAGATTCGATGGGGATAAGACACCGCTAAGACACCTAAGATGAGAGGAGTAAATAAAAAAAATCGAAAACTGCCGTTATTATCGTCGAATTCATAGTTTACGAGGTTGATAAGCCCATTAGTGGCAGACCGGGTGATACATAATCCCAAATTTAACCCACAGCTACCCAAAGGGGATGAGGGAGTGATAAAGGATAAAAACGGAAAGAAAAGGAATCTAAATTAATTTCAAATCCATAGTTTTTGGAATATTTTTGTACTTTACGTCTAATCTACAGTTTTCGGCATCGCAAAGCTGGTTAGTAATTTCCTGACATTATTTAATCTCAACCTTGACCATTGCATTATATAGGGCGTGAGAAGAGTTTTCGGGATCAGTTACCTGATTGGTGGCATCTTCGATGACGTTTTTAGTTCTTGTTTGAGCTCTCGCATTCGTAAGGAATCGAGGATAAAATGAGTAAAAAAAATAATATTTCCAAATTGACCGATAATAATGATGAATGCACAGTTTTTGGATCGTTAAGCTAATTGACACCAAGAACACTGAGATACAGATATACCTTAGTAACGACGGATAGTCAGCTGGTATTTGCACCAAAATACTCATATGTTTTGTTGAAACCCACATTTTCATTATAAATACCCAAAAGTTTTACAGTTTCATGTATATTTTACAAATTGTAGAATTCTACTCTCGAGTTCTGTACGTATTTATGTTTCCGTCCAATTATAAAGTTTATATCTCTCTGTGGAAACATAAAGACGCCTGATAAAACATTCCTACATTCAAAATGCAAAATCTCTTTTTTAAGTGGTCGATAAATTCTACCGAGAGCATAGCATTATTTTTCATTCTCCTTCTGTTTCAGTTTTTAACAAATTCCGAAGGAATAAAGCTGTTGAGCTTGTTCCCATGAACATATTTTAAAAAAATTACAGATCTTCGCCGATCGATCTAGTAGAAACGGGAAATGACCATAATATATATACAGGGTGCAAATGAATTATATCGCATAAATTTAACTACATATAGAGAGGTATCATATAAGCATTTTGAGATAATGAACTAATGGTCCACGAATAAAAATGTCCAAGGTATGATTCAATTTGTAAAATGGATGGCAATCCACTGATTATTTCAAATTAAAATGGAAATAATATGATATATAGACTGTAACTTGCAACAAGCATGCGCCTTTAGCTCAGTGGTTATAGCAGTCTAATACCGACGCAAACGTAAGATTTATGCATCATGTTCGAAACTCCTACAGTACGTGTACAATTTTTGGTTCTCCCTTTATTAAGTACGTACTGTAAATTAGTTACGTACGTAGATTCATTTCTGGTTTAATTGTTTATTCATTATTTTACAGAATACGGTAAAGATATGTCGGCGCAGTACACGAGTTACAAAACTATCTATGTACATATTGTACAATTGTTTGAAAGGTTGTAATAATAATACGATTACTGTAGAGTGTAATAGGTTTCGCAAATAAAATAGTGTGTAATTGTACTGTACAGTACTTATGTACTTAGATAAATGATAGTGCAGTGTTTAATAACATGAAGAGGTATAGTATATGTAAACACGGCACACAATGTTATTGGGAAATAAAAGCAACATTTGAGTAAACCAGAAAAAAGTAAAGCACCTGCACACTCATTCAAGAAATTGTTCAAATTGGACCTTCATTCTCTGAACAGAGACGGCATCGGCGACGAAAGGATTATCGTATCCAGTTCAAGATACGGATGATCACATCACATGCTGCGATTATGCGTGCAACTAACAGTTCATCTGTATCAATATGGGTCGCATACACAAGTGTTTTCAGATGTCCCCACAAAAAAGTAATCAAGTGGACTGAGATCTAGAGAGCAAAGTGGCTACACTACACTTGGACTACCCCTTCCTATCCAACGGCCACCATACACCCCATCCTAATGATTTCGCACATTCCGGCAGAAATGGGGAGGAGCTCCATCGTGCTGAAACCAGATGTTAATCCTGATGAGGAGAGGAACTTCTAGTTACGTAGGTAGGACGTGCTCTAAAAATGTCTTATAAATGACATTTGAATCGACACATACTAAAAGGGCCTGAGTCAAGAAAAATGGAAAATTGAGTTAAGATCTATATGGTAATCTGAAAGATTAATTTCAATGTATTATGCTACAAAGACCCCAGTCAAATGCACCATTGTAGTAGAAACAGGGCACGGAGTTTGAATGTTACACGAAATAAGGACTTCATTCAGTGACTGACGGTCTTTTAGCATGTCAGGTCATGAAGTGCCTCATGTTGGTACTCATGTTAGCGGTAAACAGCTGTTAATTCACTTAAGAAGGAAGCACTTATATGATGCTGCAAAGAGATGCGCTGCTGCCAAAATAGTATATAAGAGAATGTCCAAAAAAGTTTACACAAAGCTCATAAAAGATGCTACACAAAAGAATGAGCCTCGTGTACACTCAATCTCCTCGATTACATAAAAAATGTTCGACTGCCTCAGATTCCTGTTCAGGAAACTTTTTATCTGAGGCAGTTGACAAGACATGTTTTTTTTTGTGTTCATGGTGTTAACAGTAATACATCTTTATCATGAAGGAGTTGGAAAGAAATGGCCCAATGAAGTATGCTCCATCAAATATGACTTTGTGCAAAACATTGCCCCACACTTTACTGAATTTCAGTTCTATTCTGATAACTGTAGACGACGAAATAAATATCACGTTGTAGCAATAATACTAATACTAGTAGATTTCTAAAAATTGAAAACTATTTCCCTCTAAGAGGACTTTCAATCCTCCCTTACGATCGGGATTTCGGTGTAATAAAAAGATACATTAAAAACATAATAGATTCTGTATATGAACTTACAGAACTAATCATGAAGCCTAGTAAAACTGGAAAGTTCACTGTGAAGGAAATTAACAATACAGATATATCAAATTTTAAATCTTGGAGGAAAAACAATTACTAGAAGAAATCAATTTTTGAAGAAACAGCCAATAGAAATGCCTCAAGAGACAAGAAAATACAGTTTCTAATAAGTAATTTTCTGCATTTTACCTAGAGTAAAAATTTACCAGGATACATCTTGGCTCGGAATCGAATTGATTCTACAGTGTCCCATACATATCATCTTCGTCTCCCTGGAAAACGTACTGTGAGTTTTACAGTAGAACATGCTTATTCAGCAGGTAAAATGACATTGAAACAAGAAAAACTACATGATATTCAGAGACCAGTTCAATATATACTTGAAGAAACTTCAAAGGTTTTAAGAAGAAATTAAAGTTGGTCTATTGAGGAAAAGAAATGACTGGCAGTGTACTCAATATATGTATTTATTTATGTATGTTCATAAATCTGAAGCATTTTTGTAAATGTTGCAATTAACAAATAACAATACTATGTGAAAAAGTGACCCAATTGACATATTTATTACCAAAAATGTTTAAAACGTGCTAAAAGAGCCAAAAATAATGTTCTACACATGTTCGTATTTACATGTGAATTTTTTAATTTGGCACAGTTAAAATATATCCGATTCAGGGTCTTTCCACTTTTCAGCGGTTGCCCTTTTACCAGCCGGCTGCTGGCCCTTCACATCCACATGTGTCAATCACAGAGGTAGATGATCAACAGCCAGTGTAGGGGTGACATGTGGTTAGCACGTCGAGTCCCCCAGCCGTTATAGCTGGTTGCTCAACCTGGAGCCGCTACTTATTGTAGCTACCCAATTGCCTCACGATGCTGGGTGGGCACCGGTCCCATACTGGCCGAAATACCATGAGAAAATGTCTTCCCCCATGGAGACTCGAACCAGCGCAAGTCCCGTAGCTCTGCGCCAAGGCTTCCTACCTTAACCGCTCGGCTACGGCGCGGGACAATTAAATTATATACTATATTAAATCAACTGGATTAATATGTCAGGCGTAAGAGGTTTTTCTTAGTTTTCTCAAAATTGGGTCTGGCTGACTAAAGCCCTTTTAGTACATGCCGATTAATTTAATCTCTGGGGAAAATGTAGGGGCAAGAAATTATGCCAATCCATACGTTCACCGAAAATCTCTGCTGGTGACTCCTCTGGAAGATGGCATGAGGATTTTCATAATCCCACCACATGACTGTTCTTTGACTTCAGAACCAGCCCATTCCTATTAAATATTGCCTCATAAGTGAATAATACCGAGGAGACGAAGTGAGGTGGCTGCAGCAAAGCCCAATTACAAAATTGGGTCCGTTGAGCGAAGTCTAGTGGCTGTAAGACTTTTACTTTTTGCAGAAGAAAGGGATAGAGCTAGTCTTCATGCAGGATTTCCCATACCCTTTGATGATTCGTACCAAATACACGTCCGATAGCGCGAATACTAGTAGAAGGTTCCTCTTTCAGCCTATGAAGAACATTTTCTTCAAAATCTGCAGTGCGGCGCGTACGACTTGCACCGGCGTCTACTCTTTTTACCTTCAATGTCCCATGCTCACGCAAACGCCTGTTAACAGACTCGAAGGCTGTTCGGTGAGGATGGCGTCTAACCCGATAACGCTCCGCGTACATGGCAGCAGCTCGTACACCATTACCTCGTGCTTCAACATAAATCAGAAGCATATCGGCAAGTTCAGCATAATTGTAAAGGTGCTCCATGATGCTTTCGTATGCAACTGAAATAATACTGAAGTAACTTCTAATCAGATGTTAATGTAATCAGTAGAATTATAGGAATTTTGCGCATGCCCATACTAAACAAATTTCAGTGTCAACATATCACAGTGAAGAAAGAACGAAGGAAAGAGAAAAAAGAAGTCGCCTGCCGTGATTTGAACCATCAGTGTTCGAATCTCAGATCCATCAATTTAACATTAAGCCATACGCTAACTGCAAAGATTCTGCGTGTTTCACTCTGAACTAAGGCTCACATTGTACCTATTCTATTGTAACCAGTGCAGTGGCGTGCAATCATCTGCTCAGATCGAAATTTTAAGGAATTTGATAAACCAATATTTCATAAACGTTGTTTAAATGAATTATTATCAATCGGGATCTCGGAATTAATACTAGTATATGAAGTTATTCTAGTACAATATTCTCTCCTAGTATGCTCTCCTGTTGATTTATATGTATCATATATCGTTTATCTTGATTCCCTATAACGCGCCCATTTTCCCTCGTAGACCATTAGTTCATTACTTCATAATGCTAACATAATACCCCTCTATACGTAGTTAAATTTATGTGGTATAATTCATTTACATCCTCTATATATATATACACACGTGTTATTTTCTTTAAAGGCTGATGGTCTTATGACCACAATACCAGCCATTAGATAAATAAATAAATAAATATATATATATGTACATGTGTATGTATTTTTGTGTGTGCGTGTGTGTGTGTGAGAGAGAGAGAGAGAGAGAGAGAGAGAGAGAGAGAGAGAGAGAGAGAGAGAGAGAGAGAGAGAGTGTGTGTGTGTGTGTGTCCATTAATTCTCCAGAAGCAGCAATTTTTGTATAATAGAATGGAAATTTGCCGTATAGCAGGAATTATTTAAATCAGTAACGTAGTGTTCGTTAACCAGTAAAATCGGACCATTAGAAGTAGGAATTCACCTCAAATATAATTATTTAAAAAAACCTCTCTAGTTATCGCTATATTCAAAGTTTCACATTAAAACTCAGTATATGATATGAAAATAAACCGAAGAAGACAATAGACCGTTAGAAATAGACGTTTACTTGAAACCAAAACTTGAAAATTGAATATAGCTACCGTCATGTTTGATTCGTTGTAATATATATATATATATATATATATATATATATATATTATATATATATATATGCTTTAATAAAGCAATAGAAAATTAAATGAGCAGATAATACATATTTTCCATTAATCATCAACACGGGTTCATAAACGCTACTTGCACAGGGATTCGCCTAGTTCTTACGTGGCGGACTGTTTATTTCCATATTTTTCAAACTTTTTCAAACATCTAATTCATTATTTGTTTTATATTTCTCACTTCACTTAAAATGTAATCACATTCCATCGCAAGATCATTGACAGTTCTATTTTATTCTGATAGATTCGATTAATACGGATGGATTTTATTATTTACGGCTCTAAAACTGGAACCACAATTTTAGTTCATTGTATTTACGAATCTTTACTTTATAATAAGAATCATCATCATCATAGTACATTCACGAATTTAGGCCATTTGTTGACCTGTTTCGGCCTCAAGAGAAACCATCCAGAAGTCTTTTGAGTGGACGTCCTGGTCTTCTTCTTCCTGCAGGTTGATATCTTAACATTAGTTTGGGTATTCTGTGATCTTCCATTCGATGAACATGTTGTATCCATCTTGACTTATAATCAGAAATTTTGTTTTCTAAAGATTCCATGTGTAATTCTTCTAAGATGTCTTCATTTTTTTTGTGATCTAGTAGTGTGTATCCTGCAGTCCTCCGAAGATATCTCATTTCAGCAGATCTAAGTCTCTGTATATCTTTTAATTTTTCGTGTTGAGACTTGAAAGTAGTTTTGAAGTTCCTTAGGACAGGTTACTGGCCCGACGCTAAGTAGTCCAGTGGTAGGGCTGCTACCTTTTAGTCTCTGGACAGACATTAGGATACCGCATTTACTCAGTACCTGATGGAACGGTTATACCGCCGTGACTCGGTCCTCAGAGCCTCGTTTGTCAAAACAGGTTGTACCACGAGAAGGTGAGGATGAGAATTGGGTAGGAGAGGTTATACACACGTCACTACCCCTTACAACCCTATAATAATAATAATAATAATAATAATAATAATAATAATAATAATAATAATAATAATAATAATAATAATAGCTTTATTTTACCTGGCAGAGTTAAGGCCTAAAGGCCTTGTCTACCACTCAACCAGGTTAAAAAAAATACAAACAAAAAAAATAGTCTTAAATCTAAATTACAATATATATATATATATATATATATATATATATATATAAACGATTACAAGTTATGAGTACAATACAATTAATATTTATAATGTATTTTAATTTACTCTAAATTTAACGAATTAAATACATAATATGTACAATATATATATAAAAAAACGAGGAAAAGATTAATGACATAGTATAAAATTATATAAATGGAGAAAAATTAATTATTAGACAACAGGTAACTGTATAAGCGTGACTTAAAGGTTCCAAGTGTGCGGCAACCCCTGATATCTTGAGGAAGGAGATTCCAGGAGCGGGCAGAGGCTACTGTGAAGGAAGTAGAATAGGAGGAAGTGCTATGAAGAGGAATTGTTAGCAGACTGCTATCTTGTGATCTAGTGTCAATATTGTGGTAAGAGGATAACTTCTCAAATCTGGACGCCAGGTAAGTAGGGATGTAGGAATTCAGAAGCTTGAAAAGTAGTGAAAGGGAGTGCAATTTACGTCTGTCAGTAAGACGGAGCCAAGAGAGGTTATTAAAGTGTTCGGAAATATGGTCATAACGGCGGATATTGAAAATGAATCGAACGCAAGCATTATGAACACGCTGCAGTCTCTGCGACAAGTCATAGTTTAGATCATTATATATAATGTCACAATAATCGAAGTGTGGTAACACAAGATTCTGCACAAGGATTTGTTTTAACGAAACTGGGAGAAAATTCTTTAAACGTCTAAGATAATGTAAGATGGAGAAAGTCTTTTTACATATGTGTTTCACTTGTGTTTGCCAGGTTAAATTTGCGTCTAGATGTAGTCCAAGATCTATTACTGAAGAAGAATAAGGGATAATTATATTATTTATAGTAATGTTTGGAAGTGTAGATATGTCAAAGGTTGTAAGCAGTCTTTGTTGTCCCATTAGAATTACTTGTGACTTGTTAGGATTTAGATTTAGACCGATACTTGAAGACCAGTTAAAGATGGATATGAGATCGTCATTCATTTTCGTCAAGCTGTTATAGAGAGAATGAGGAGGTGAATGTAGGTAAATTTGGAGATCATCAGCGTAGAGGTGATAACGGCAGTGCTTTAGTACAGTTGGCAAGTCATTTATGTAGATTGAGAAAAGAAGAGGTCCGAGAACACTGCCCTGGGGGACTCCAGCCGGCACGTTGTGCCAAGACGAAGATCTAGAGTTTAATAAACGTATTGTTGACGACCGTGCAGGTATGAGTCGAACCAGGATACAGCGCTGTCAGACAAGCGTAGGTGCTTGAGCTTTATCATAAGTAAGTCGTGGTCCACTGTGTCAAAAGCTTTGCTGAAGTCAAGTAAGGTTAAAGGAGTCAATTGATGTCTGTCCACGGCTTCACGAATATCTGCAGTAATTTTTAGCAAAGCTGTGGTTGTGCTATGACCAGATCTAAAGCCGGATTGATAAGGATCAAGGAAGTGATTTTCTTGGAGATATTCAGTCATTTGCTTATGTACAATATGTTCCAGGGTTTTAGATAATGTCGGAAGGATGCTAATCGGTCGGAAGTCATTACAGTTAGTAGGAGTACTTATTTTTGGTATAGGCCGAACTCTAGACTGTTTCCATACAGTAGGGAAGATAGAAGTTATAAGGGAAGTATTAAAAATATGAGTCGCTGTGGGTAGTATAATGTCAATGATTTTATTTAGCATTAAAATGCTGATGTTATCTGTTCCTTGTCCATTGGATTTAATCCGCTTGAGTGCTTTTTTAACGTCTATAGGCGAAATGTCGTAAAAGTAAAATTTATCTCTTCCTATAGGGGGGATGGGGATAAGTCTTTAAGAATGTCTATTTTAGTCTTGTTGTCTGGAGGTGTCATGGGTATTGAGGTAAAATGTTAATTTAAGTCATCTACAGAAATGTCTATAGAGTCAGTTGAGGGATTCAACTGTCTAAGTCCCATTGTACGGAGATTTCGCCAAGTGTCCCGTGCACTTATTTCAGGTCCGATTATACTGTGGGCGTGTCGTAGTTTGGCATTGCGTATAGTTTGTGTAGTTGTGTTTCTAAGTTGTTTGTACGGTTGCCAGCTCTCGTCATTTTTATGTCGTATGTATGTTAGGTATGCTTTGTATCGTTTGGAAATAAGTCAATCGTGTTGAGGCATTCATACAGGAGAAGGGGGCGCAGCAGGGTGGGCGGGAAAATCGTCGGGTTTTTACTGGTGCATGTCTCTGCATATTATAGGTGAGTATTAGTTGTATGAAATGTGTCTACCTTTGTATCAACTGATCTAAGCTTCCATACTTTATGGGAATGAATGAATGAAGTAATCTACTCTATGATGATATGAAGTCTCTTATGATTGTTCCTGGTTGACAACAAATTTATCAAGCATTCACACAAATGACTCGTACTGCCATGTTCATTTTGACTGAGGCCCAAGGACTCCGAGAAGAAGGGAATATTGTCTGTACAACGGATCTGTACCCCCCGTAAGATATGCGAACTAAAGCCTACTTCCTTTTTTGCCTCGGTAAATCAATTACCTCCCTGCATTCCTCTCTCTCTCTCTCTCTCTCTCTCTCTCTCTCTCTCTTATATATATATATATATATATATATATATATATTGCACTTGCATTCCAGTGTTGTCAACTCAACTCCAACATTGCATTATTCTATATTCAAGAGCCATGGCATTGGGGGAAGTTTGGCAACATCCCTACTCGATAAGTTACTGTTTGACGCGGTGGGAGGGGAGTACGGTTAACTAGTGTGAGTATAGATGTGAACTTGTCTAAGAACGATGTCAGAGCTATAGGGGCATAGATCCGTTGGTCTGAGTATACAACCGTCACTTTGACACTATTCACCCTAAGTTGGCGCACAGGCTGACACTCAAGTGGAAGTACGTGAGTGTGGCACAATTAGAAAACCACAACTACATATTTTAAACACCTGTGGTATACTATACCAGGCAATGTTTTAGCCAACATGCGGTAAAAGATGACAGAAATTAATTAATGGAGGTTAAATGACAAGGCGGGGAGGAAAGAATAGTAGAGATTGTAGGTGTGATTAAATTCGGGAAAATGGAGAACCCCCAGATTAACCCGAATTATTCGGTGTGGCCCTCCACCAATACCCCTCCGGAACTGCTAGGGTTCGTACCAGAGATCCCAGTGGGGAAAGCTGCGAACGCTAGCCTCGAGACAACCGAGACGACTTTATAATATTTGGTTATGTTGCTTATATATGTTATTCCTACGTATAGTTTACATACTGTAGGCCTATTTATTTTAATTCCGTGAAATTATGACCTGATTCTGTTCAACCAACAAAAAGTATTAAAATTTAGGGAGCATTTACTTTTCGACAACTATGCATTTTACAAGCCACTCTGTCAATACCCGTGAATCAATTTTACCATATGATATTCCATCGTCGTAATCGTAATCGTTACCATTATCATTATTGTTATTATTATTATTATCATCATTATTATCATCATTATTATCATCATCATTATCATCATCATTATCATCATCATTATCATCATTATCATTATTATTATTATTATTATTATTATTATTATTATTATTATTATTATTATTATTATTATTATTATTATTATTATTATTATTATTATTAGAGAGCAAGTATATGCACTGTTGGTGACCTCTGGAGGAGGGTTTCTAGAAATTCAAGAAGAGACGAAATTAGGAATACTAAAATTAGAGAAATGAAGGATGTTTAAAATTATGTCCTACAAGTTATTGAAGAAAGAAGACAAATAGTTTGGCCACGTAAAGTGGATATGAGATAAAAGGATACCACATATGTTAAAGTTTGAATAGGAGGGCAAAATAATACACCGTGATTCAAAATTGACTTTACAACTTTATAAGCTTATAGAAATTTATTTAGAAGACCTACAGAATTGGTTTCAATGTCATATGATAGCACAACTCATCAAGTTTTGAAGACCTACAGAATTGGTTTAAATGTCATATCCTAGGGCTCCGAGCAAAGCTATCCCTCACTTGTTCAACCACAGCTTCAGCAGTACGTGGACGGCCAGTATGCTTGGAATGACTAACAGAACAGCCAGTCCTAACAAATGTTTGGTGCCAAGAATAAATTGTTGGCCTGCTAGGAGGATCCTTGCCATACTGGGTACGAAATCTATGCTGAACAATTGTCGCAGATTTAGTTTCTTCGAAGAAAAACACACAACGAGCACGCTCGGCACCTGTGAAAGCAGCCATTTTTATATGAACTACGTTAGCGCACGCGGTGAGAGAACTAGGTACTATAAAACTATGTCGGTGAAAACTTGATGGGTTGTGCTATCATATGACATTAAAACCAATTCTATAGGTCTTCTAAATAAATTTCTATAAGCTTGTAAAGTTGTAAAGTCCATTTTGAATCACCCTGTACAGAAGAGACTAAAAGAACAGAGGGTTTAGGATGTGCATTGGAGCATGACGTCGAGAGAATTAACGGAATGTATGGAGGACTAAAATTTACAATTGATTTTGGAAAACTATTGTATTGTAGAGAAATCCCTAAAAGTATATTATTACTTCTAATATAATTTATTTTTTATCGTAACTATGATTGTTGTTTTTTATTAATATAAGATAAAATATATTCAATTACTTCGCGTTCTAATTATATTACGGTCCATAGAGCTGAAAGTTATTTCATTATATCCAAATATAACATACAACATTTTAGAATATGTGTCCACCGCTGTGGTCTCGAGGTAGTGTACTGCCTTGTCACGCAGTGAGCCCGAGTTAGATCCCCGCTCGGGACAAGTTTTCTGGGTGAGGTTTTTTCGTGGTTTTTCCTCACCCGTAAGACAAATATCAGGATACTTTAAGGCCCAAATTGTCCCCGAACATCATGTGGCAACCATTATCATCAATGTCATATTCACCTCATTAGATTAAGTTTAGGTTTAAGACTTCACCTGGCTCATCGTCATCACTCATCATATGATCGGGGCAGCGTAACCCCGCTGCCTTCCAGGCGCCCCAACCTCAGAAGTGAGTTACAATAGTCCAATGCCAGAAGAGAATACCTGAAATGTCGAATGAGAAACAGGTGGCATTGAACAAAAAAAATTAGAATATGTTATAATAGGATTATTATTTATTTCAAAGCTAATATATATATATATATATATATATATATATATATATATATCCTCAACTGTAAACAATATTATATAAGAATTAAAAAAAACAAATATTCACTAGATAGATATTCCTGAACGTCAAAGGAAAGAAGCTACTGAGGTTGATTTCCTACGTTTTGGACAAATTCACATATCTTCACCTATCCTACCTAGCAGTCACCGAAAACGACCATGATCATACTTTGGGCACGCGTGTGTGTGTATGTGTGTGTGTCGACCGCGGAGTCTTTGCCTCTAGACCCCATGATCGCAGATTCAAAAGCGGCCGGGGTCGATGGATTTTTATAATGGAAAATTCCTAGGAACAAAATTCTCCGCGTGGACTATAAGCCGAGGTCTAAAGATTTTCAGGCTAATAAAGAATCACAAGCCTGAATAAAAAGTCATCTGTGTAAAATTTAACCGACCTGCGTCCATCTAAATAATAACTTAGTTACCTACTAGGCGTCTCATTGAAGCAATGTGCTAAGTATGTGTCACTCGTTGACTTCTATAGGTAAATAAGAGGAATTGCATTAGCTTAGTTCTAAAACTCCCGCTAGCGAGCAACCGTATCCCCACGCGGGACGTATGGAGTCAGTCTCTCTCTCTCTCTCTCTCTCTCTCTCTCTCTCTCTCTCTCTCATCTCTCTCTCTCTCCACTCTCTCTCTCTCTCTCTCTCTCTCTCTCTCGCTCTCTCTCTATGTATATATATATATATATATATATATATATATATATATATACACTGCTCAAAACAATTACAGGAACACTATGAAATATGCAAATATTTTTTCATTGGATAAAGGTACAAAACATGAAATTAATAAAGTACATTATTTGTGGTTATTTATTTATTTATTTATTGCTCATGTCAGTAAAAACAAATGAATAACGCTGACAATTAACTTTTCAAATAATTCTGCTATGTAAGCAATTGAATCTTGTGCTTATTTTTTCAAAGTTAAATACTCATTATATAGAGTTAATATCATGTATTGGCCTCCACGACATTCGATGACACTTTGGCACCTTCGTGGAATGCTCCCAATAAGATTCTGGATTTCCTCTTGTGGGATATTCTCTCCCATTCCTCCTTCAGAGCATCTCCAAGTTGCTGCAGAGTTTGTGGAGTTTGATGTCGGTTCCTGACCTTTCTGTCTAGAAGATCCCACAAGTGTTCAATAGGGTTGAGGTCTGGGCTGACCGCTGGCCACTCCATTACCTCAATTTCATTCCTCTTCAGGAAATCCCTGGTGACAGCCGCAGAATGTGCCCTGGCATTATCCTGCATAAACAGAAATCCAGGGCCTACTGCAATGGCAGCAGGTACTACATGCTCTTCCAGAACGTGCTCGATATACCGGACAGCATTCAGTCGCTGGGGAACAAGTACAAGGTCCTTACGATTGTTGTACATAACTCCGGCCCACACCATTATGGAACCTCCTCCGAATCTATCAATTTCCTGTACAGCCACTGCAGAAAACCTTTCTCCTGGCCATCCCCACACCCTCAATCGACCATCACAACGTGTAAGACGATACCTGGATTCGTCCGAGAAGAGCAACAGACTCCCACTGGTTCAGATTCCAATCGCCATGGTTTTCAGCATACGTACGTCTTGCTGCCTTATGCCCATTTGTTAAGCGTGGTTTTTTAACGGGCCTTTTTTGGACGAATATTCTCTTTCCTTAATCTGTTCCTTATGGTTTGGTCTGAAACCCGGATTTCGGAAGCCATATGAAGGTCATTCTGCAGGTCTTTTGCAGTTTTTGTACGCTGTCGAAGAGCAGAAAGAACAACGTATCTGTCATCCTGGGGGCTTGTTTTAAATTTACGGCCCTGGTCACGTCTTCTACAATACTGACCCGTCTCTCTGTGCCTGTTGCGTAACCTGGACACCACGGAGGGAGAAACCCCAAGCTCTCTAGCCACTTGTTGCAGAGAATGACCTTGTCGTAAAAGATGTAGAGCATGATACACTTCAAACTCATTTAAATGCCTCATTTTGTCAGAGACTTCAATAAACAAGGCAATAATCAACATTCGTCACTATAGCAACATCAGGAAGCTTACCAATTAGAAGTGGCCAGTGCCTTCCAAAATAAAAAAAATCTCTATATTTTTTATTTGAGGTAATTTCTCTGTATTTAGGCCATGGATCTTTAAAATTTGTATCCAGTGATAAAATTAATAATTCAATTTAGATATTGTCGAACTTTCAGCATCACAGCTTTAAAAAACAATTACTTATTCAATTTATTACAAGTGTTCCTCTAATTGTTTTGAGCAGTGTATAAATATATATCCATTTAGTAGTATTTCTTCAAGAGGGCAATACCAGAATTTTTATGCTATGCTGTGTTTTGCAGCTTTACTAAAGAATTATAGGTGTAGTAGCTTCCCGTTGTTCTCCACACCAGTGAAGGGTTATGATGATAATGATAATGATAAAGATGATGGCCGTGTGATTTTCGAGGACCGTTGGGCCCTAAGCTTCCTGACATTTTCCTACAGGTGAGGAAAAACCCCCAAAAAAACTAACCAAGCAGCCTGTCCCGACCTGGAATCAAATCCGGGCCCGCTGCGAGACAAGGCAGCACGCTACCTCAAGGCCACAGCGGTGGACTACACACACACACACACACACACACTCATATATATATATATATATATATATATATATATATATATATATATATATATATTGGAATTGGTAATTTTCGGTGTCTACTTGCTAGGATCGCTGTATTTTTTTTTCCAAGGATATTTTCACGAGAATAAACTCAATTGCTTTCTTCACTTGGAAATTCGCTAGAACGTGTTCTTAACGCGATCACAAACCGAAATCAGTGTACGATATTTTCTATTTCCTACAAATGGTTAAACTAAATTTCCAGCATTGCAATAATTTGCACAGGATATTAGTTGAAAGCAAACTCAAGTCTGGTAACTATGCACGCTAGTTCGCATGGTCATGAACATTTACATTTAAATAAATACAAACACGCAACTTGTGTAAATTATTTTCACCTCACACATGGAACTGTACATGACATTTACAAACGCAAAATGAACAAAAATGGAATAAAATATTAACATGATTTCTCCAACAAACTGCTTCTCTCGGGTTTCAGAATAGACCAGAATATGTTGGTTAATATATATATATATATATATATATATATATATATATATATATATATATATAATAACCCATGCATCCATAGTAATTCAGCCCGAGGGCAGCGCTACTAGGGAATTTTAGGTGTGGTAGCTTCCCGTTGCTTTCCACACGGGTGAAAGATGATGATAATGATAATGGTGATGATGATGGCCGGATGATTTTCGGGGACCGTTGGACCCTAAGCTTCCTGACATTTCTCTTACAGGTAAGGAAAAAACCTGAAAAAACTTCACCCAGGACACTGCCCCGATCGGGAATCGAATCCGGGCCCGCTGCGTGACAAGGCAGCACGCTATCTCGAGACCACAGCGGTGGACATAATAATAACAATAATAATAATATTATTATTATTAATAATAATATTATTATTAATTATAGCTCAATTCCAACTTCATGCAAAACCCATTCTTATTTTAAAGTATCATAATTCCCTTAAAACTCAAAATTAAATTACCAAATACACGTCACTTGAGGAGTAGCTATAGTAAAAAATATAAAAATAATATTGACGTTGATGAAAAGTCGGTCCATATATTGTACTGTTTAATAGTAACACAAATACAAAACATTAGGTAGAATGAGGTTTATAAAAACCTATCATGGATTCTTAGAATTGTTCTTGTATAGATGAAAAGTCTTTAGATTGTTCTCATCCGACTCTTACAAGAATTTTTAATAAAATGATGAAAATAATAATAATAATAATAATAATAATAATAATAATAATAATAATAATACCGTGATAATAATACTAATAATAGTCATAATAATAGTAATATTAGATTGAACAGCAACATGGCGGAAGAACTAAACAACGATGTGGAACGTGCTCTTAGTGTTTTTGTGAGTGCATCAGAATTAAACAACAAACCGGGTAAGAACATGAAGGAGCTCATCCTTAAATCGGTGAGTGCCATTAGAAATGCATTTGAAACCATTAATAATAGTTTAAACGCATGTAATGAAGAAAATACTGTATTAAACAACAAGCTAAGTGAAATGGAAGTACAAATGAAACGGTCAGCAGAGCAGACATGCAACAACGGATGCAGACAAGTAGCGCCATCTAGGAGCACAGCAGGACACAGCAGCTGCGGGTACCGACAGCCGGCACCATCTGACGGCGGACGACGCAGACTCTACTCCAGTGTCGCCGGCTCTGCCGACAACGAGAAGCGCTTCAAACTTATAGTTACCTCAAAAACAACTCAAACTGCTGAAATGATGAAACAAACGTTAAAAGCAGCGGTCAATCCTACTGCAATGAAAGTGGGCATAAAAACCTTCAAAACAATCTCGGATGATAGGATCCTAATAGAGACAGGGAGTAAAGAAGAAATTGACCTACTGAATACCAAAATCAATGCAGATTGCCACGACTTGCTGGAGGCAAAAGTCCAAAAACTAAGGAACCCCAGCATGATCATCTTTAATGTACCAGAGGATGCTAACATAGAGAACGTAGAAGAAACCATAATCACGCAGAACCCAGAATTAAATATAAAGAAAGGAGATATCAAACCTAAAATTATCCTAAGAACAAAACGCAACTACAGGAACCTAATCGTAGAAGTCGCATCACAAGTGCGCAAACAGCTACTTAATGCCAAGATAAAAATGGGGTGGCTCATATGCAACGTAGAAGATTATCTGGTCGCAACGAGATGCTTCAAATGCAGCCGCTTCAGCCATAGACAACGAGACTGTAGGGCCTTAGTAGAAACATGCCCCCTGTGCGCAGGCAACCATAAACTCAAAGAGTGCACGGCTCCTCCACAGGATCACAAATGCATAAACTGCATAACTCACAATAGATTCAACAGCAACGAAAAAGTTAGTGAAAACCACACAGCTCTTAGCAGAGACTGCCCTAGCCTAATTGCAGTACTTCGGAAATATAGACAGAACACCGATTATTAATGGCTTCAGCAACCAACCGCAGAGAAACGAAAGCAACCTAAAATGTCTGCAACTAAATTTACAGCACTCTAGGGCAGCTACACATAACCTAATACAACTAATATCTAAACAGGGAATAGACATAGCATTCTTACAGGAACCCTACGTAACTCGCAACAAACTCATAGGAATACCAACTAAATATAAAATATTCTCATGCGGGAATGGAAGGCGAAGATCAGCAATAGTAACAACAAATGAAGGAATAGGCGCCATGATTTTGACCCAATTATCTGACGAAGATACAACGGTGCTTGAAATAACCCAAGGAGCCAACAGCTTTATTGCAGTTAGCTTGTATCTAGACATCCTAAACGAACTCGAGGCCGATTTATCAAAAATTTCTAGGATTCTAGATTTTGCTAAAGGGAAAGGCGTGGTAATAGCAGTGGATAGCAACTCGAGATCCAAAGTATGGTTCGATGATCTTCCAAACAGTAGAGGCAGGAAATTGGAAGAGTTTCTGATAAGCAATCAGTTATTTATCATGAATGAAGACAACGGGATACCGACTTTTGAGAGCAACGGACGCAAGAGCAAAATAGATCTCACACTCAGTAACATGCGCATGGCAACATATGTGTCGAACTGGGATTGTGATATCGAAGAAAGCTGCTCCTTTCATATAGCGTCGTCTAAGAGCAGAAATGAGACAGTAATATTCCAAAGAGCCAAATACATAATAAAAGAAGACGACTACAACATATTCGACGACAATTTTATAAAAGAACTAAAGGTACAGCTCAATTGCAAAGCAGCAACTACACAAGAATTAGAAAATGAACTAGACAACATAATACAACAGGCAGATACGGAACATGTGGCAAGTTCATTTCAGACAATTCTAACAGCAGCATGTAATAAGACCTTCAAAAAGCGCAAAGGAGCAGTGAAAACTATAAACCACAAGACAGTTCCATGGTGGACTAGCGAGTTAACCATTATGAGGAAGAGGACTAACGCACTACGGAGAAGATATCAGAGGACAACAGGAGACGAAAACTTGAGACAGCAAAGGAAAGAAGGATATGTCACGGCAAAAAGAGAGTATCAAAGTGCCATAACACGGGAGAAGCTAAGGTCATGGAGAGAATACTGCAATGTCACCACAAGCGGTGATCCCTGGAATGCAGTGTATAAATTCGCATCGGGCAAGATGAGAAATAAAAGCATGCTCACGACGCTAAGGAAAGAGGATGGATCTTACACGGAGAACCAAGAAGAAACAATTAATTACATGATTGACTACTTTACAGCGAACGATGAGGAAGGGAATGACAACGAATACCATAAAGAGAAAAGGGCAGATTCTAGACTTCCCCCAGATACACCGGACGACGGACCCTTCACGCAAGAAGAAATCCGTGACATACTAGAACACATGGATGGGTCAAAAGCTCCCGGAGAAGATGGGATAACTAGTGATGTACTAAGTCAAGTACACAGGAGAATGCCAACATACTTGACAAAATTATTCAACAAGTCATTGGAAGTCGGCCATTTCCCCTCAATTTGGAAAACAGCAATCTTAATACCGATAGTGAAACCTGGCAGAGAAAATGATGACTCAGTTTCTAAATATCGCCCAATAAGTCTTCTAAATGTAGCAGCGAAAGTTCTAGAAAAGCTATTAATCAACAGAATAATGCATTACTTGTTCTCCAGGAATCTATTAAGCAGAAACCAGTTCGGATTTACTCCCCAAACTGGAACAGTAGACGCTATCATGGAAGTCAAACACCTCGTGGAAGATAGTATCAACAGAAAACAATACGTCGCAATGATCAGCCTCGATGTGAAAGGAGCATTCGATGCAGCCTGGTGGCCCAGCATACTCTGCGCTCTGAAGGAATTCAGATGTCCAAGAAACCTCTTCAATCTAGTGAGAAGCTATCTAAGCGAAAGACACTGCACCCTTACAGTCAACAACGTCACTGTAGAAAGGAACATAAGCAAAGGATGTCCACAAGGATCTTGCTGCGGACCGGGACTGTGGAACATCCAGTACGATTCATTACTCAAGCTGGATTATAAAAGTGTACGAAAGTCGTCGCATTTGCAGACGACATTGTAATTCTAATTAAAGGGAACAGTAAACTAGAAGTTGAAAATAACGCTAATATAGAACTCAGCAAAATATCAAGATGGGCAGCAAACAACAAACTAACATTTAATGAACAAAAGTCAAAGGTACTACTCATAACAAGGAACAGACCGAGAGACGGACAAGACATACAATTATACTTAAACAACAAGACAATCACACAAGTAGACCGATTGAAATATCTTGGGATAGTAATAGACAAGAAATTCCAATTCAACCAACACATTGATTACATATCCGAAAAGGCAATCAAACTCTTACACACTCTCTCTAAGTCTGCCAAAATCAACTGGGGGTTAAGAACAGAGGTCTTAAGGACAATATACAAAGGGGCCGTACTACCCATGGTTTCATACGGAGCCCCGGTGTGGATCAACTCTCTGTCAAGGACGAAAAATGCCGATAAACTAAGAAGAGTACAACGAATGATTAACATAAAGATAGCAAAAGCATACAGGACGACTTCACATGAAGCACTCTGCGTGATAACAGGATTAATTCCCATAGTAATACAGCTCAAGGAGATTGCTCAATACTACAGCATAACGCACCAGCCAACAGGAACTGTCATGCTAGCTGGAGAGGAAACAATCATGGACACAGCTACAAACTACAAGCACTGGCCCCATCCAGCAGAGACCACACGCATACCAACAAAGGATGAAGAATGTCAATACCAAATAAATATTTTCACAGATGGAAGCAAGAGTGACAACGGCGTGGGATCAGGAGTGATAATATACGTAACAATGAACCAGCCCACCAGCTGCGATACAGACTACACAACAAGTGCTCAAACAATCAAGCAGAGCAATTTGCCATCCTGAAAGCTTTGGAAAAATTAGAAGAAATTGACACCAGCGGAATATCAAAATCAGCCGCTATTCACACCGACAGTAAGATAACCCTCGACCTACTAAGTAAACAACAAGAAGCACAACAGCCTGATTGACGGAATCAGAAAGATTACGACGCATCTACAGCAGCAAGATTGGGAACTTCACTTCACTTGGGTGAAAGCCCACGACGGAAACGAAGGCAATGAAATGGCGGACAGTCTGGCCAAACAAGCAGCAAGTAACAGCGAAGAAGAAATCGCATTCAGCAGAACACCACTGAGTGCGGTCAAAAGAGCTCTAATGGACAATAGTGTAGAGAAATGGGCAACAGAGTGGCAAACTACAACAAAAGGTGCTATTACAAAATCATTCTTCCTAGTGTACAGCATAGACAAAGTCAAACATCACCCTTACACACAACATCACAGTTCTAACCACAGGACACGGCAAAATCGGTGCATATCTACAAAGATTCAAGATAATAGAAGATCCGACCTGCATCTGCAACAGAAACGCACAGACAGTCGATCACATTTTGTACGAATGCGAAGTGCTAAACAGTGATAGGAAAGTGCTAGAAACAAATATTACTAGGGAAGGCGGAACGTGGCCAACAAATAAAAGTGAACTAGTCACCAAATTCTTAAAACATTTTCAGAAATTTGTAAACAGTTTAGACTTTGACTCTCTAATAAAATAAAAACATAATATACATTAAATAGTGCAGACAAAAGATGTAACTGCTACAACATGCATGTAGTATTGCGCCATGCAATGGAGCATGCAGTAATTTATCATTATAAATAAAAAAAAAAATAGTAATATTAATAATGTATTATTTCTTCTAAGAGTTAAGGCCGTAAGTTCTTCTCTTCGACTCAATCAGCACAAATATACAACGTACATATTTGCAATCATTTATACCATATTCAAATTTTAATATTGTTTTTAAAAATGATAAAAATAAGATATGGTATATATATATATATATAACTCCAGGGCACGACAGACCTAGAAGGTCTACCAACCAGCTGCACGTCTCGCATCCATATGTGTTAAATACAGAAGTTGACGATCAAGGGTGGTCCCCAGCCGTTATAGCTGCTTTTCTTAACCTGAAGCCCCTACTTAATACAGCTACCCTACTACCCGAAAACATTAACTTTTTTGCCTGTGAGGGGAAGCAATTGTGCTAGTGTTGAAGAGACGAAAAGTGTCTCCTTCCATCATGGGTGCAAGTGAATGACTGGAAAAGTTGTGTAATCATTGGCTAATATAATGATAGGCCTATTTGAAATAGGAGATGAAGTTAATGGACGATTCTTAGAGTTTGTATGCCGATGATTTCTGTATAAAGTTATCTTCTTACCACAACATTGACACTAGGTCACAAGATAATAGTCTGTTAATAATCCCTCTTCCTAGCACTTCTTCTTATTCTACTTCCTTCATAGTAGCCTCTGCCCGCTCCTGGAATCTCCTTCCTTAAGATATCAGGGGTTGCCGCACACTTTTAACTCGCGCTTATACAATTACCTATTGTCTAATAATTAGTTTGTATCTATCTGTTTAAATTTATACAATGTCATTAATATTTTTTCTCGTTTTTTTATATATTTTGTACATATTATATTCAATTCGTTAGATCTAGAGTAAATCAAAATATATTATAAATAATAATTGTATTGTATTTATATCATGTAATAGTTTATGTTTATTGTAATTTAGATGTAAGACTTTTTTTTTGTAATTTTTAAAACCTGGTTGAGTTGCAGACAAGGCTTTAAGGCCTTAAATCTGCCGGGTAAAATAAAATTATTATTATTATTATTATTATTATTATTATTATTATGTCCTGTTTCTTTGCCAAGGTCCGTTTTTCATTTAAATCAGTCCGGCTTGCAACAGTTTGGAGCTTATGAGTAATATATGCTTTACGTGGAAGGTGTACAAACCCTCCGCACAACCTTTAACCACCAAGGGGGGGGGTTGTTTTCATGGTCTCTTTCCCCTAGGTTCATTGTCTTCACCATGACTCAAGGAGTTCTACCTACCCCTATATTTTAGTTACTTCTTCCGCCAGTTACACCGTACCGAAGAACTCCGTCTCCGCTGTATCTCCCGTTGAGGTCTTCGCCGTAACCCTGGCACGGGACCCTCATATGGTACTATCAGCTTGGCAAGCTGAAACAAGGTTATTTTTGGAGGTGATACTCCTCCCCCTTACCCTTTTTCAACCTGGCTTGGGACTGTGACGTACAAAGAGATTAAATCAACACTGATTTCCACCTACTGTCTGTCAGACAAAAACATTAAGAAATTGGGACTGGAAGTAAATATCAATAAAACTAAATAGGCCTATATGGTCACACATAGAAATACATTATATAATGGAAATGGACAGTTAATGACAAATGAGAAAATTTTGAGGAAGTGGTGAATTCAAATACCTTACTTACTTATTCACTGGCACTATCGAAACCGTAGTTACATGGCCGCGCGGACATAAGCTCTTCATACATCCCTATCCTGAGCTAATGCTTTCCAATCATTCCCTGTATAATCTACTTCCCTCAAATCATAGTTAATGTTATTCTTCCACCTCATTCTTGGTCTACCAACTGGGCGTTTTCCCTCTGGCTTTCCTACAAGCAGCTTCCATGCAAGTCTTTCATTACCCATACGTGCAACATGTCCTGCCCATCGCAGTCTACGAGACTTAACTGTAATACCTAGGAACAATAATCACAAACAGGAAAGAGATGCACAAGGAAATTAAACATTGACTCAATTCAGGAAATGCGTGTTATTATGCATTACAGAGACTTTTGAATTCCCAACACCTTTCAAAAAACGTTAAACTGAAAAAATATAAAACTATTATTCTACCATGGAATCTTACTTTAAGGGAGAAAAGGAGATTACAAGTATATGAGAATAAAATTCTTAGGAAAGTGTTTGGACCAAAGAGAGATGAACAGACAGGTGAATGGAGAAGACTGCATAACAGTGAATTACATTGTCTTTATAGGAAGCAAGATATAATGAGAACAGTTAGGTCTCATAGACTGCGATGGCAGGACATGTGGCACGAACGGGAATTGAAAGACGTGCATGGAAGTTTCTTGTAGGAAAACCAGAGGGAAAACGCCCAGTTGGTAGAATAAGAATGAGGTGGGAGAATACCATTAACTATGATTTGAGGGAAGTATATTATACAGGGGAAGATTGAAAACACTGGCTCAGGATAGGGATGTATGGTGGGCTTATATCCGCGCGACCATGAAGCTACGGCTTCGATAGTGCCATTGAGTTAGTTAGTTAGTCTGTCAGACTAATGTTAAAGGAAAACAAACATTACAGGAGAACTAGAGTATTGATTTGTTGTATTTGTTTCAAGTTATAATGAAGATATTATTTTTATAATAGTTATTATTTAGTAACCAACTCACTGGCACTATCGAACCCATAGGTTCATGGTCGCGCAGACAAAAACTCTCTATACATTTTTATCCTGACATAATGTTTTGTCATCATCGACTGTATAATGTACTTCTCTCAAATCATGATTAATGTTATTCTGCCACCTCATTCTTGGTCTACAAATTGTCTTCTGGTTTTCCTTAAAGGTGTTTCGATTAACCTGTTTCCTTCCCAATTCGTGCCACATGTCCTGTCCATGGCAGTCTACGATACTAGACTGTTCTTACTACATCTGATTTCCTATAAAGACCATGTAGCTCACTGTGGCCCATGTAGTTTTCTCCATTCATGTTTCTTTTCACCTTTCTCTGATCCAAATGTTTTCCTAAGAACTTTATTCTGAAATACTCGCAATCTCCTTTCCTGCCTTAAAGTAAGAGTTCTTATTTGACACCCATTCATTATAACTGACACAATAACAGTTTTATATATTTTCAGTTTAACGTTTTTTAAGAGGACTTTGAACAACAAGTCTCTTTTTAACTCACAATAGCATGCATTTCTAGAATTGAGTTCATGTTTAATTTCTTTATGCATCCATTCCTATTTGAGATTATTGTTTATTATTATTATTATTATTATTATTATTATTATTCATATTAATATTATTACTATCATTATTATCATCCACCGCTGTGGTCTCAAGGTAGCGAGCTGTCTTGTCACGCAGCGGGCCCCAGTTCGATCCCCGGTCGGGACATGTTTCCTGGGTGATGTTTTTTTTCGGGGTTTTTCGTCACCTGTAAGACAAATAACAGTAACTTTAAGGCTCAAACGGTCCCCGGATATCATCTGGCCATCATTAACATATTCATTGAAGTTTGGGATTAAGGCCTCTCCTGTCGCACCATTACCATCATCATACTATCATGTATCATCGGGGTAGCGTAACTCTACCTTCCAGTCGCCCATCGCAGAAGTGGGTTACAATAACGCCACGCCAGGAGAGAATACCAGAATGTCGAAATGACAACATGGTTGCATTGAATTAAAAAATTATTATTATTATTATTAGTATTATTATTATGAATGGGAATTCTCAAATCGTTCTTTATTTTTGTCCTCTTAGCAAAACTAGGTAACTCTTTAATAATTGCACGGTCTTCATTGTGAATAATGGGTTCGCACTTGACATTGTAACTAACAACTGACTATGCGCTACTAACGGAATGTAAACACTGCCACTGCAGCCTACTACCTCTAAACCCTACTCACCCCTACCACATTCTTTTTGTTCTCATTTTTTTCCGCAGTGAAAGTTAATGTGGTCGGGTAGTAATTCCTCATTAAGTTGAGTGGGGGCACGGGTCCCATGGCCGAAATTCAATGAGCAATATTTTCCACCACAGGACTCAAACGAGTGTAAATCCCGTAGCTCTACACCAAGGCATCGTGTATTACGCCACTCGCTATGGCATGGGATATATACCATATATATGCAGCCCATCGTTTTACACTAAATATTTATAATATTAAATAAGTATTACCATTATGTTTAGTTATGGGATTTTTTTTCCAAGTCTTACTTTCTAATGTAATTTTAATTTTGTATAGTTTAAATACAGGGCTATTCCGAACGAAGGAACATACTCCAAACATGCATTTCTTTCAAAGTACAAGAAACACAATTCCAACGTTCCTGGAAAGATGAAAGTTGAAATTTCATTATTTTATGCATTCAATGTGAGAACCATGTGTTACACGACAAATATCAAAACGGTGGCTCATTTCTTGCCACACACGAATCAGCTGGTCTCTACTCTTCGAATTCACTGCTTAAACAATTCGATGTCGCAGATTTTCAAAAGTGTCAGGCATAGGGGGGCAAAAACACGGTCATTTACGTAACCTCACAGATAAAAATGACACGGGGTGACCTGGGAAGTCACCGGTAATGAAGTTGATCTTCTGCTCCTCTTGCAATCAAACGTCCTGTTGGATCGCTATTTTAATGCAAACAATCAATATGACAAGCTACAGCGCCAATGCACTTCAAAGTTTTCTCTTTCCAGGAACGTTGGAATTATGTTTTTATTTTTTGTAGTTTGGAATAAACAGATATTTGAAGTCTGCTCCTTCTTTCTGAATAGCCCTATACTTTATAAATGGGCGCATTCAGCGGCCAAAGCACTGTAAAAGCGCTTTATATGCAGCGTACCATTCAGCGGGCAATAAAGCGCTCTAGCGGACTTGTATTGCAGCGAAGTAAAAATAGGCTGCAGACAGACGAAACCGCTGCATCCATTGTGATTGGATATTTGATTCAGTTTAAAAATGGCGTCTTTGTCTATAAACAATTTCAGTTAGATTTACATCTTTTGTATTATTTATGTCTGGATATTAATATATGGGTTATTCGAGGTAGCTAACCCTTTTAGATATATTAAGTAATACTAAAATCAGTATTAATTTTAAGATTGTTATCAACATCAAGAATTTATGATTATAACCTCTTCTTTGCATGTAGTGTTTTTGTGTTATTGACGAGTCAATGCTTTTTATTATGAAAATTACATCCCCAGATGTTTCATTCGCTAAATATCTATTACGAAGTTAATAATACATTTTATGTTTAATTTAAAGATATATAAACTAAATTAGAATCTTATGATTGTGTTCATGGGATCATTTCTGGAAGTGCTACAGTGGTTTTCAAACCCATTTACTCTACAGATAAAACAAGCATCTTCTTTAATGTGTAACACAATAAGAAAGATGAACTGTGTATCTTATGTACGTAATCTTTTTTGAATAAACAGCTTTATGAACTACCGGCATTAATTGAATAGAGATATTACAACATTCTAGAATTCTTATCTAAGTTTGACCACTGAAAATGTAAATACTCTAGTGCGATGTGCATTATTAAAATGAAATTAGCCAGAGTTGGTTAATGTATTAGCAGAAAAATTTGCACTCAACATAGGATTTTAATCACAGCTGATCCATTATTTAATCTCCTATCATTGAGATACTGAGAGCCATCACTTGAACCCAGGTATGAATAATTTTCTATTTTCACTTTAATTCTCAATCTGTCATAAAACAAAATTTGGTCTTCGGCCTATATCTATCAATTCAAATGCATGTAGTCTCTCTTATGAGATATTGCTATTCACTGTATACTATCATTAACCTTAGTGGTAAATCTATCCTATATTATAAATTATTCAATGATGTATTTAGTGTAACATTTAACTTTACTAAGAAAGTGGCATTGCTAATGTTAGAGATTATGTTAAATAATTTATTTAAGTATGGTGAGCGAGTGGGTATCTATAATTAACCGCTGTTACGACAAATTTCATATGTATATAGTTGGAAATTACTTATAATTTTTGTTTTCACTTTAGTCATAAAGATTATAGTGGTTACTCGTATAGATAATTCATAATTTCAGATGATGCAAAGGAATAAAAATAATCAATTATTAAGAAAATTGTATTTAAATTGTTATTAAATGATATTCCCCTTCGTTTTAATTCCTATTCCTTAATACATTTAAAATAAAGATGAAATATGTTTGAAATAGAATAAAATACAATGATGCCTTCCTTTATACAGTTGTTTGTTTTCTGTACTTACATTAATTTTGCACACATGCCTATATTTCCTGTTATTTTCTAATGTAGCCTACCCCTAATCGTCGTAAGTAAGAAATGGCTGAACAATTGAATAAAATTTGCTCTACAGCCCACCTAGCAATACTTTTAGTGTGGCTATGAAATATATATGTTATGTGATGACGAAGGAGCAAGATATGGTGATACAGGTAATTTGCAGGAGTGATATTTTATTACAATAAAATAATATCAAGTTCTGTTCAACTCAGAGTCAGATCGTGAGATGAGATATATTTATAGAGGTCTCTGAATAACAACGGTGCAGGCTGATTACGTCTGATGAACGAACTGGATGAGATGAGTATGGGGAAAGGTGGAATTAAATTGTGGTAGGGGAAAATGGGACAAAACCCAGAAAAACCTGCCGTAGCTCAGTTTCCTCCACTACGAAATCCACGTATAGCGACCGAGATTCTAATAAAACAGAAATCAGTAAGATTAAACTAATAATCTAATAGGACCGTACAGGGGGGCTATTTGAACAATTTCAACTTTGTTGACAATTTATTGGAGAAATATGTGCAATCCTTAGAACTGAAATATACAGTAGAATTGTCCGACATGTCGTCTTCCTCACTGTGTAAGTTGGGTGCAAGAACTTTTAAATTATTATTGAAGTTGTGCAATTATTCGATTTATTCTCCACGTGATAAGTATCTAACAATCAGCGGGGATATTTGAATAATGGATGGGACTATTTGGATAGCTGAAAAAAAAACAAAATTATGTGCAATTTCATGAAACTGTTATTAGAAAATAATATAACTATAAAAATAAAAGCAATACGTAAGTACTAAAACAAAAATAATCAACAGGTACACATTCCAGGCAAGTTACGTGCGGCGTCCACAATGAATTTTTTTGCGACATTTCGTACCGACGCAATATTCGTGATACCATGTCTTACACTTTTGGCATTGTATCTAGCCTTTCTATTCTACCTCAGATTCTATGTGGGACCATTTTCCCTGGCATAATCCAAAATTCCACTCATCATCTTCATGGTCAGAAGCAGTCAGGGGAATCTGAATATAGGTCGATGTCCATCTTCTTTCGTTTTTTTGTCAGTTTGGAAACAATGAAACTCTTCTTTTCATTCCCATCATCTGCCTGGCTTACTTTCCCTTCTCATTTTCCAACAGAACAGATGCAGTGGCCATCCACGCTTCAGTGAAAATTCCAGTGGAATTAACTTTTTATCAGTTTTTCATGAGGTGTTCTTTGCTGCCATTTGGTTGCCCTCGCAAAATATTCCGTCTTGAGTGCCTTGAACACACTTCTGTCTAATGGTTGTAAAGCATGGGTAGTGTGTGCTGGTAAACAAAACAATTTAATATTATTTTCCAGACAGAATTCCAAAGCAGCTAGTGAGGAATGTGTGAGATGGCCATCCAAAATGAGAACTTTCCCTGGTACACGATTTTCTTGAAAAAGGAGAAGCCATTTCTAGAATATCTCTTCGTTAATCCACCCACTATCACTCATGCAAGCAATAGACCCAGGCGGCAAACTAACAGAATTCTCGTTTATGCCTCAGACCCTTGAAGATGACTAGTGGTGCAGCGTTGAAGCAGGTAATAACTATCACATTCTCGCCCATCTCAGCACTAGTCAACGCCAGAACTTCTTTTGTGTCCTATTCTGCCATAATTTTTGGAGGTCTGTTGTTGAGAGGCAGCCCTGTTTCATCTACATTGTAGATATGGGTTGGCTTATTATGCAAACGTAAGTTAGTGAAGAGCTCGTCCAAGAGACTAAAATGTTGTTGAACTGTCTATTTAGTGCTGCACCTCTTGCTTTGACAATCTTTCTGGTTTTTAAATAAATGCTATTTCGTTTGCAGAATGCAGAACACCAGTCTTTCTCTGCTATGCCCTTCCAGGAATGTTCTATTTTATGCTTATCGGTAATATTGACTGCCGCGATTCGAACATATATCGGCGGGAGTCCGTGATTTGTTTCGTATAATGTACATTAACACTACCTTTTGGATATTTTCTGTATATACGTTGTGCGTAGTATATATAGAGGGCAGTGGCTTTACTTCCCGCACGTGGGTGTAAATGTAATATTACAGTATATTTATTTAGGTTGGCAACCCCGAAATGTAGGATGTTGAACTTTCAATAATGGTCGGCATTGCTGGTAAGTACGACAAAACGCACTATCGCGCAAACAAATTGTCCATAATAGTTTTATCCAATCAGCTAGATGTTTTATGATCTGCAGTAAATATTGTAGGGTGGCTGCTGGAGTTTTCACTTCTATATTTACTTGGGCGATTGTGCGCTTTTCCAGCTGATATCGGCGGTAAAGAGTCGTGAAAGGCACCCCATGTGTTTTACTGTCTTCCAGTAGTGATAATCCTCTGATAGCTGCAACGACAACCTTCTTCATAGACTCCTCATCCCACTCCATTTGTCCCCCTTTTCTTTTATAATTTCTCACCATCAGAAGCAAATGAAAGTTACCATAATACCAGTGACTAATTTCTAAACTATTCACATTAAGTTTAAACTTCAATTATACTTAAAATAAAACATACAGTAATTGCATTAGAAACTGCATCATATACTCTAAACTTAGGCCACTAAAGGGGTAATGTGCAGTTTGATCCAAGTGCGTAATATCGGATTATTTAATTAATGTATGACCAGTATTTTTATAGCCTTTCTTAAAATATTATTTGAAATTTTCAAAAAATAATAAATTAATGTCTAAGTCCTAAGTCTGGTACAACCATTGCAGTTATTCTGCTGTATCTACAATAAAAATGAAAAATGTATTTAGAACAAACAGAGAAAAGCGAATACAAAAACACAATTTTCACAATTCAAGAAGCCCCGCTCTTAGGTATTCAAATAGCCCCCTCGTGACATGTTCACTTCATTACCACGTAGTTTCCAAATAAGAGCATAGATTGCAAAACGAGCTGGAGGGTTATTGGAGGAAAGATCAACAATCACATCTGTATGCCTTTCACTTCCCATATTTTTTCAATGTCCACAGACAAAACTTAACCACCAAGAACATTTTACATACTCAACAATCAGGACACCAGAGCCACTTACCTTCGGTACTTCAAATCAACCTAGACTAAACTTCTGTAGACAAAAGTCGAAATAAACTACTTCGCTGAATAGAAAATACTTTCACTAACAACATCCACTGACAAAATGTCGTCTTCTTCTTGGTTACTTCGTTGCACATGCGCAAAAGCTAAATATTATTCAAATAGCCCCAATATTAAAATAACCCCGCTCTATCCTATATAAAATGAATGTTTGTTTGTAGGTTTGTTTGTTTGTTTGTGTGTACGTACTTTATGCGTGATTCGATTGTGATGCGACTTTTTGCAAAATGTTCAGGATATTCTCGGGATGAACACAGGCTATAAGAGAGTAAGGATACTCAACTCCTACACCCTTAAAATCGCCACTTGTAGGAGAAAACTTAAAAAAAAGTAGCTCTTTGGACGCTTAAATGACTTGCGCTGCGTAAACCATAACTAATACACAAAATTAATGTACACAGAATTGAATATCTCAAAACTCTCTACAAAAAACTTCCGCGAAAGCATATGTTTATCTCTTACGGATAACTCACAATAACCATTTTTGTCTTTCATTGGTGCCAAGAATATCGAGACAAGTACGTAGATTCTTGTGCAAGCATAGCAGCACATGGCGGGTATTCTTTTACGGATAACTGACAATAACGTATTAAGTATTTTAGCTCTTTATGCCAAGAAGATCAAGATAAGTATATTCCCGGGCAACTCCGGGGAATCTTAAAATAATTACGATATACATTTATAATTATTTTTCATTTTACTTATTGAGCTAATCACAAGAAGTATATTAAGTTTTGTCTTTGAGCTCATTCATGCCAAGAAGATCGGGATGAGTAGATTGCCGGACAACGCCGGGAAAATAGCACGGGATATATAAAAGTAATTACAATATAAATGTGTCCTTACACTTATATAACTAAACACAAAACACATTAATTTTCGTATTTCCGGTAATTTATGTCAAGAAGATCGGGGTAAGTAGATTCCCGGGCAACGCCGGGTAATCAGAACCGGGTATCTAAAAATATAAATGTATGATTATCTTTCTCTTACTTACTCAACTAAACATAAAAACACATTAATTTTCATTTATTTAGGCGTTTCAGCGCACGCTGGGTATTAGGTAGTACTTACATACTCACTGGCACTGTCGAACCCGTATGTTCATGGCCGCGCGGACATAAGCTCTTCATTCATCCCTATCCTGAGCTAATGCTTTCCAATCATTCCTTGTGTAATCTACATCCCTTAAATCATAGTTAATATTGTTCTCCCACCTCGTTTTTGTCCCAACTGGGTGTTTTCCCTCTGGCTTTCCTACAAGAAGCTTGCATGCAAGTATTTCATTCCCCATACGTGCAACATATCCTGCCCATCGCAGTCTATGAGACTTAACTTTTCTTATTACATCTGGCTTCCTATAAAGGCCATGTAGTTCGTTGTTATGTAGTCTTCTCCATTCACCTGTCTGTTCATCTCTCCTTGGTCCAAAATTTTTCCTTAGTACTTTATTCTCAAATACTTGTAATCTCCTTTCCTCCCTTAAAGTAAGAGTCCATGTTTCGCACCCATATAATATAACTGGTAGAATAATAATTTTATATATTTTCAGTTTAACGTTTTTTGAAAGGAGTGGGGACATCAAGAGTCTCTGCAATGCATAATAGCACGCATTTCCAGAATTGAGCCTATGTTTAATTTCTTTGTGCATCTCATTCCCATTTGTGATCATTGCTCCTAAGTATTTGAATTCAGCCACTTCCTCAAAATTTCCCTCATTATAATTGTAATGTATATCTACGTGTGAGAATATATTTAGTTTTACTGATATTTACTTCCAGTTCTAATTTATTAGTGTTAATCAATAGTGTGTTGTCCTTTAATATCTCCTCGCTATCGGCCAATAGTACTACATCATCAGCAAAGCTAACAGCTTATTAGTACCATTGAATTGTAAGCCTTCCTCAATCTCTAAAGATTTGATGGCATGCTCTAGTACAATATTAAATAGTAGAGGAGATAGTGCATCTCCTTGCTTCAACCCATTCTGGATTTCAAAAGTGTCTGTAAACTGTTTGCCTACACGCACCCTACTCGTTGTGCCATTTAGACAAATTCCTATAAGTTTAACTAACTTTTTAGGAATTCCGATCTCCAGCAGGATACTATATAACTTCTCCCTCTTAATTTAATTATCTGCTTTTTTTACGTCTACGTATAGTTGATGTACAGTACCATTATATTCCCATTTCTTTTCTGAAATCTGTCTTACTAAAAATCTAATCAGTTGTAGACCTGTTTCATCTAAATCCACATTAATGATCTCATAGAATGTCATCAATAAGTAAGTCTGCTTACTAGTGTATTTGTTAGAATTTTGTACGAAGTTGAAAGTAATGAGATGCCCTTGTAGTTGTTGCAATCACTTTTATCCCCTTTCTCATAAATTGGTATGATAATTGATTCTTTCCATTCATCTGGAAGAGCTTCTTTATCCCAAATCATACTAAGCAACCAGCGTATCTTGTCCATCAATTATTCTCCCCCTGATTTTATCAGTTCTGCTGGGATCTCATCTGAACCTGATGCTTTAGACATCTTCAATAAATATCACAAATAAGGTCCTCGAGAGCCCAGCAGTGAGAGGCGAGCGTCTAATCGCTTGCGTCACGGAGCCGCCCGATATTTTAATAAAGAAGGAATACAACTTTTCTCGCTATAATATTTTCTTTTAAACGATCTATTCGCCCATTTAATAAATTAAATCCATTAAAATAAACAGTAAATTCTGTATGTCCTCATTAGTTTTATGATTAATTTCATAGCATCGCGTGGTAATATGAGTAATGAGACCGTGAACAAATTGAAATTGGCGGTTCCGCTGCATGCAGTGGCCCATTCAACAAAATATTTAAATAATCAATTGAGTTGGTGTTTACTTATGAAAATCCATATTTATTAATTAAATAAGAATAAAACATAGTTATATTTGATTTTGATATTTATTATATAATTCAGTGACAGCTGTTTCGGTATACTGTACCTTCTTCAGACATGTTAACAAATTATGAATTGTGTTCCAACTGATCTAAGCAACAATACAACAATATTTATTTAATTTTTTTAATTTAACAAAGGGGATTTATTCAAATCAAGTTGAGAATTTAACAGTTTTTTACATTTTTAATTGTAGATTTTCTAAATTCAGATAATTTTCAAATTATTGATAAAGACCCAACAGAGAAATATCAAAAAGAAATTATAAATATTTATAAAAATTGTATAATTTTTAATAACTTTTTTGAATACTCTATAATACAAATGAATCCCCAACCACCCAAACTGTACTCCCTACTTAAATTACATAAGGAAAATTATCCTATTAGACCAGTAGTATCCTTTATAAGTTCTCCATCATACAAAATGTCTAAAAAGCTAATAAATATAATTTCATCTAATACCAAGTTCAATCGAATTTACAGTATAAAAAACTCTATTGAATTAATTGCCAATATAAAGAACATTGATTTGCCTAATAACTTAATTTTAGTTTCTTTTGATGTAAAGAATCTGTTTTCCAGTATACCTACTATTGATGTAATAGAGATTATTAATAGAATGTTACTAACTAATAAAGTGAATGGTTTTGTAGTTGAAGAAATATTACACACTCTTAAAACATGCTTACATCAAAATGACTCGAATTTAATAACAAATTGTACATAGCTAAAGATGGTTTGATTATGGGCGATCCGTTGAGCCCTCTTTTGGCAGAGATTTTTATGGATGACTTAGAACAAACCATACATAAGAATGTATTAGCTAGAAATGTTCTATTTTGGTATCGTTATGTAGATGATGTCATAGCAGGCTTCACAGGAACCAAAAGACAATTGAATTCCGTTTTAAATGTTATTAATAACATTCACAGAAGTATTAATTTCACAATAGAATTAGAAACAAATAATAAACTTTTATCAGATTCATGATGTGTTCCGTTGAGGTTTATTCAAAATTAATATAAAATTATAGAATATTCACCTGAAAGGTCCGTCTCCTCAACTTAATTATCATTTAACTGTAGCGCTTTCGGGACTTGTCCCATCATCGGCAGGATTCAAAACTGGTGTTTCACTGAAGATCTGGTAGAGGGGGTTACATTTACGCCGATGCCAGGAGAGAACACCAGAAATCTCGAAATTACATCACGTGTCATTCAAAAAAAATTCTTCAATCTGGGATTGAAATAAAAGTTTTCAAGTTTCATATATTCTTCTGTGTGATATTGAATTAAAAGTTTTCATATATTGACTTACGCTTTATCGCGGAAAAATGTATAAATAAGGCAGGTAGTTGAAAAAATTGCCAGTCTCAAGACAACTCTTGAGGATGCCGGACGCAGTCTCTGGAGAAACGTCGGGGAACTACTAGCCTCAAGACCACGGCCAACAGCCCGGAAATCTTCTACAACATCATAATAAAAGTTTTCATGTTTTACATAGGCTTATTCTGTAATGTGGATTGAAATATAAATTTACTTTAAATTCACATATGAAACTAACACTCAAAATTGCAGAATATAACAACAATGTGTTGATATATCGTGCATTTTTTAGTTCAAATCCCACATTACTCTTTCTCTAAATATATCGTCACCGCAATAAATAAATTTAATTAAATATACTAAATATACAACATATAACTTACTAAGTACTATGAACGTAAATACAATATTGTAAACAACACGTTACAAATTTAGGTTTAGTAACTCGATGCTCTTAGAACTCTTCATTCGGTCATGTTCTAACCTGAGCATCTCGCTCATATAACTAGTCTTCTAAATAATTATTGACTGCTTGTGCACTAATACTTTTACTTGAAATAGTACTGTCATTTCTTTCCTATTTTCTTGCACTCATTTCAAAACTTCGATCTCTGCTTCTGGCTACTTTGTGTTTTTCCCAAGTTCCGTACGTACTTTTAATTCGCAATGTACAATATCTTCTTATAACGACGAAAAGTTCTAATCATTTTTCCGATGGCGGAAAGAAAACGTCTTTCAGTTTGTTTGTTCCAGAATTCTTTCACATATTTTACAAGGAATTTGTAACTTGAAATATATTATGTGTATTTTCTTCGTCATTACAGAAAACATATCAAACTCAACACAAAATTCTTAGTACGTTTACTAAATACATAGTTATGAAACGAATAGGAAACTATTAGACGTCACACGAAGGTCACACATGTACTTAATTGCGCCATTAAAAATCTACAAAGATATTAGAGGATAAAATATAGTCCATATGATTTTGAAAATATAAAATCTTTGCCTTTTTTTATATGACGGATCCCAATTTTTAAGTTAAATCAGTGCGTATTATACACCGAGAAATAAGGTAATTGGTTATTATTATTATTACTATTATTATTATTATTATTATTATTATTATTATTATTATTATTATTATTATTATTATTTAAGGTTAACCTTTAAGACTCGTTTCGGTTCCATAGATTTAAATTGACGAGTTGCTTATATCTCTTCTTTGACTTTGAGGACAGTTCTTTACCTTGTAAAACTTTAATTTACTTTCATTCTAGTATATTTTCGTGATCTCTTAAATGTTTATCTCTTAATAACATATGCAACTCAATGATTATTAGATATATCTTCCTTCTTGGGTAAGAGATACCATTTCCTAGATAGTAGATAAAAAAGTAGTTTGTCTAAAATTTTCTCTAGCAATTAACCGGCAGAAAAATACAGAAGACGTGTACAATATTGGTCGCATTCAGCGGCCTAAAGTGCTGCAGAAGAGTTTTAGCAAAATGGCTGCCATTACAGCGGAAGTTTAAATATTTTTAATTAAATAAAAATAAAACGTAGTTTTATTTGATTTTCATATTTATTATATAATTCAGTGACAGCTGTTTCGGTACACTGTACCTTCTTCAGACATGTTAACAAATTATGAATTGTGTTCCAACTGATCTAAGCAACAATACAACAATATTTATTTAAATTTTTTAATTTAACAAAGGGGATTCATTCAAATCAAGTTGAGAATTTAACAGTTTATTACTACTTTTAAATTTATTAATTTCTACAGCCTCCAAAAGATCCAACTTTTTACCCTTATCACAAATATGTAAAATTTCAAAATTTGGATCGAAACAATGATTAAATTGGAATAGTGGTTAGCTTATTTTGATTTTTCTAAATTTCTGTTATATGCTCTCATGTGTTCCTTTATCCGAGAGATGAAAAGTCTACCAGTTTGTCCTATATAGACATTGTCACATGTGCCACACTTCAATTTATATACACCTGATAATTTTTTGTTTGTTTTGGTTTTATTGTTTTTTATTATATTTTGTAGAGTTTTATTAGTTTTAAATGCCACATTAATGTTCAACTTTTTGAAGTGTTTAAATATTTTATTTGAAAGTGGGCCTATGCATGATATTACGACATATTTCTTTATGTTTTCTTTGGGTAAAGGAAAAACTTTGTTAATTGCTTTTTTGTAATGAACCTTCTTAATTAAACATTCTATAATTTCAGGGTCGTAGCCATTAACAGCCAATTGTTTAATAATATTCAATTCATTATTATATTCCAAGGATGAAAGAGGGATATTTAAAAGTCTATGAATGTAATTATTAAAGGCTGCCATCTTTTGAGTATATGGGTGAAGATAAGAACTATGGATAGTGGTATCAGTATGAGATGGTTTGTGAAATATACCAAACTCAAACTTATTATCAATGTGTTTATTGATAAATCCAAGAAATTTATACTATTATTTGTTTAAAATTAATATAAAATTATAGAATATTCACCTGAAAGGTCCGTCTCCTCAACTTAATTATCATTTAACTGTAGCGCTTTCGGGACTTGTCCCATCATCGGCAGGATTCAAAACTGGTGTTTCACTGAAGATCTGGTAGAGGGGGTTGCATGTATTGGGTTCGTTTTCGTTTATCAGGCTGTCGTTGTGAGCTGCTTTCATGATTTCCATCTCTTCGAGTACGTTTATCTTCGCTGGATTATTTTCTCTGTGCATTACTGTTAGGGTGTTTTCAATATTTAACATGCGATGTCCTTCATGGATAACGTGTTTTGCATAGCTTGATTTACCTTCTGCGTGAATGAAGTCTCGAAAATGTTCTTTGAATCTGATGTTAAAACTCCTGTTTGTCCTTCCTATATAAAATTTGTTGCAGTCCTTACATGCCAGTTTATAAACTCCTTTGCTGTTGAAAATGTTATTTTCTTCAATGTTATTGTTTATTATGTTGTTTAATTTGTTATTGGTTCTGTATGCTATTTTTACGTTTTTATCGGCTTTCTTTAGTGCATTGGCTAATTTTGTCGTTTCTTTTCCTGTGTATGTAAGTGTTATCCATGTTTTCTTGTTGTTGTCAGATTCTTTTTCTAGTTTAGTTATGTTGGTTATGTTGTTCTTCCTTTTTTGTTTTTTTACGAGCTTATCTATGAATTCTTCATTATAGCCATTGGTTTTTGCCATATACTTAATGTAGTTGAGTTCTTGGATATAATTGTCTTTGCTTAATGGGAGTTTCAACATTCTACTGACTAAGCTATTAAATGTACTAATTTTCTGTTGAAAAGGGTGTGTAGAATTTTTGTTTATGGCCAGAGCATTGTTTGTGGGTTTCCGGTAGATACCGATTTCTAGTTTATTGTTGTGTAGATTTTTGGTTATAGACAAATCTAAGTAGTTTATGCTGTTGTTAACTTCTATTTCTTCGGTGAAAGTGATTTTTTCATGCATGTTGTTTAAGTCTTGTAGTATTTCTTTTTCTTTTCTGTTTTCATTTTCATATATTACTAGTACATCATCGACATATCGTGTTATTAGTTTTATGTTGAATTTGTGTATTAGTTCCTCAAAATGTTTATTTTCCAGTTCTTGTAGGAAGATTTCTGCCATTATTCCAGATGTAGGACTCCCCATCGGGATCCCGTCTTCTTGAATAAATAGTTCATTGTTAAATTGGAAGTAATTTTGCTTTATTGTTGTTGTTATTAGTTTGTTTAACTGATTGATATAGTTATCTTCAAGTTTACTGTCTGTTAGTTTTTGTTTTATTATGTTTGCTGTTTCGTTTATCGGGATATTAGTGTACAGGTTTTTTATGTCGAATGACGTCATTTTAGTATTCCTATTGATTTCTAAATGCTGTAGTTTGTCTGCTAGTTCAAATGAGTTCTTAATTGTGTAACGATTTTCAAGTTTGACATCATTTTTCATTTTCTGAGCGACTAATTTGGAAATTTTATAGTTAGGAGCATTCATGCAATTAACTACTGGTCTTATGGGAATGTTGTCTTTATGGATTTTTGGAAGAGCTTTCATTACTGGTGGTGAGGGAGTATTATTTACCCATTTGGCGTTTTTGTATTTATTATGTTCATTATTGTTTGTGTTGGTGATTAGAGGGCACGATTTTAGTGCTTCTTTTATTTGTCTGCTATACTTTCCTGTAGGATCTTTTTCCTTTGATTTTTTTTTTTGAAATTGTTTTCTTTTATAAATTCTTTGGTTTTATTGATGTATTCTTCCTTTTCCATAATAACTACAGAATTGCCCTTGTCGGCTTTTGTGTGTATTATATTATTGCTCCTAAATTTTCTTTTTATTTTAGAGATGTTCTTGAGAGTTTGTTTATCTTTGATGTTTATTGTTGGTGGAGTTTCTTTTATGACTTTAGCTGCTTCGTATCTAATATGATTTTTGTTATTAATGTTAAGTTTGTTTATTGCAATTTCAGTTTCAGTAATTAAATTTTGTTGTGTTCTTTTTGCGTTGTGTGTAGGGAAATTGAATTTGTATCCCTTTTCTAACAAGTCGGTTTCCTGTTTGTTGAATTTTATTTTTGTAAGGTTTGTAATTCTTATGTCTTCAAAATTGTGTGATTTGTTATGTTTTAGATACGCTGTTCCGATGTGATATGATGGGTGATGATGAAGATAGTGGTGCGCCAGGAGAGACCATAACCCAAAAATTAATCTAAGGAGAATATAAATAATAATGATTATAATAGCCATACGAGGTTCGAAGACCGTTTCGGCCTGAAAGTTTCCTGGAATTTGTCTTACATGAGAGGAAAAACCACGAAAAAATCTCACCCACGAATCTTGTCCAGCCTGGGGATCGAACCGGGCCCTCTGCGTGATAAAGCAGCTCGCTATCTCGAGAACACAGCCGTGGACTTGAAGGATATCTTAAGCTTAAAAATGTGTACTTCTATCCCACATTACGGAAGAAGTAAAACTTAGAACTTGTATTTCAATCGCACATTACAGAATATGTAAAACTTAAAAGGACAGAATTTTAAAGAGCAGATCTTTTCTTATCCTCCTCCCCGTTTTTTTTTTTTTTTAGTCTACATTTATTCTGTTCCTTTTCATTGTTACACATATAATGCACCACACACACACACACTCACACATATACATACACACACACCACCCAGAAGTTGAAGTAATGTGGAACGATATGTCTTTTACCGGCCGATCTTTAAAGAGAGATTTGGGTATCCTAGAATCAGCAGTACTTCTTGTATTTATTTTACAACTAATGGTTCGTCAAAATTATTTCAGAGGATCTGAAAGACACATGACTGTGATAATTGGAAGGGAAATTATCAGTTTCTTTTTTTACTCTTTTTCCTCGTTTCTCCCCACAGATATCAATCACAATTCATGAAATATTCATACTGGAAAATGAACGAAACAATATTTTAAATTAATAAACGATGCAATGTGATGAGTGGTACACATGTTAAATGGGAGAATGTACGTTTCTAACGCACTCGTGGGGTAACATTTCTTCTGCAATAAATGCTACTCCTATCAAAAGAGAAATCTTTTTCTTTTTTGTGAGATGTCTGTTGACGGTGTTTCAATTGTAACGACACCTTTATGTCTCCAGTTCAATTTGAGATAAATTAAATTCTAGTCGCGTTTTATTTCTTTCCTTTTTACCGCCAGAGCGTTCCGATGTAGAGAATCTGTCTTCTTGACAGCCCACGCAATCTATTGTCTTTCAACTGTAATAGGTTATACTATTAGTTTCATTGTTTTTTGCCCATTAGTGCCCTTAACTTATATTAATTAAAACACTCGTTTCTCTCAGCTGAAAATTACATGATTATCCTTGTGTTTATCTTTACCTAAATAATTTACTTTTATGTATATTTTGAAGGCTATTTAATGAAGAACCATAGACCAACAGGTCTGATCACTGCAAGTGCTGGGGTATTTTTTTAGCCGTTGTAATTTAAAATAGTTTGATAGTATTATGAACTAATGAAGTTCTTAGGTAATCAGTTAGTTATACTGATTTAGTAGTATTATTGGGCGATAGCGAGAAGATACTTAGGGTCAACACACACACAATATTGAATAAGACTAAGAAATTGGGACTGGAAGTAAACATAAATAGAAATAAATACATTTGCACACATATAAATGCGTTATATGTTGCAAATGGGCAGCTAATGACTAGGGTTGAAAAAAAAAGTATCAGTATCATGGTAGTAACTAATTTCTACACATTGATTACAAAATGCGTTTCTTTGTCGAGCGTCTCCACTGCCTGCTTGGAGCGGAGAGTGTGTATGTTCGACTCTCCTCAGTAATAGATCTGTTTACGTGATGCGTGGTTATATCAGAATACCGAAACAAAAATTGTCCAAAGATGAGTCCATTCTTACACAAAGCGGACTGTACTAGAAGTCTGTCCCGAGTAGCGCGATTCAACGTGTGGGTTGTAAAACAGCACAGCCTAGCCTGTAACCCATAGTTTTTTTTTCAGCCCTACTAATGACAAATGAGGGATATTTTAAAGAAGTGGCTACATTCAGAAGCGTTGGTACAATAATTATAAGTAGGAATAAGTTGCACAAACAAATTAAAAAAACTTAATTCTGTAAATGCATTATAGGGGCTCTTTGTCGTCCCAACTTCTTTCAAGAAACATTAAACTGAAAATCTATAAAACTTATTCTCCCAGTTATATTATATGGATTTAAACTTTAAGGAAGGAGAAAAGATTACGAGTATCTGAGAATAAAGTTTTAAGAATTTATTTGGACCAAAGAGAGATGAACAGACAGGTGAATGGGAAAGACTTCATAACAGTGAACTACATCATCTTTATAGGAAACCCGATATGATAAGAATAGTCTCGGAGACTGCGAAGGGCTGGACATGTGGTACGAATTGTGATTAAACAGGGGAAGCCAGAATCTAGCAATGTCAACCCACTGTACGGAGCAGAAATTTCCTTGCATGAATAAGAGTTGAGTGAAGATTGGCGAGACGCGGAGCGGACGGCTGGTAGTGAGGGTTGTACAATGTACCAATTCAGGTGTTGTTTTACTTCCCTATAGTTTAAGTGAGAAATTTTATGCTGGATGTTAGAACTTTGCATTTAAAAACAGCATTTTTTGACACGGCGTTTGTACATCAGAACGCTTCTCTGGAAGAAATTTGAAGATAGGAATCGGCATGCAATGAATGAAAGTTCCTTTGTAAATTTGGGAAAGTATTTAATTAAAAAGTCTGAGAAGTTATTAATTTTACGCCCACTTTTTTATTGTCTGCCTTGTTACGATTCACACCACTTCCTCTGTAAATATTGGGACTTGTTTCCGGTGCCCTTGCTTTAAATGGCAAATATAATTTTCAATCTCAGCCCGCGTTCATATCCACTGTAAAACTTTGTGAAATTTAATATTAAAAATTCCTCTGTTATATTATACCGAGCTCTGTACATAGATACAAAGTTAAGTCCCTACTTTTCAAGAAGAAGGAAAATAAGAAGATCTTGATCGCTTCAGTGCATACTAAATGCTCAAGTTATACATAATGTATGGATCAGTATTGATTTTATTTCAGAATTGAACAGTCCTCCGTAGGCCATGTGGTGTTCGTAGAATGACGACAGAGATATGACTTGAATTCCTGCATAAAACATTTCACCACACAGAATTTCTGTAACATATCCTACATGAAAGATCCAAATCTCAACTAAGTGAAAAAATGGCTCGTCCTATTCATAAAAACTTTAAATTAAAACCTTCTCCATTTTGCCTGCTCTAAGATGGGATTTTATAAAATGAATACATTAAAATGGCTATCTGAGGTCTTAATTAAAATGTGGCACAGTTGATACAAATAAAATGTATTTGTAATTCATATTACTTAATACTCAATACAGGCTTTCCACTTTACAGCAGCCCGCCCTTAATTCCTGCTTTCCAGAGATTCCTATCTTCCCATTGTCCTTCTTCCATACCTCTCTTCATCATGGCAACACATATTCCCTCATATATTTTTCTGCTCCTCCCCTTCTTCCTTCTGCTTGATACCATCCAATCTAACACCCGTTTAGACCACTGTTCATCCGACATCCGTTGTACATGTCCATACTAGTGTAAAGTCCGCTTTGTTATCCAACGATAACAGTTTCTTGTGCATTCATTTCTTGTCTAATATATGTATTTCTAATATGTTGTAGCCTGGATATTCTCATTCTTCTCCGTAATCTATCAATTTCTGTCACCAAGACTCTTTTCTGCATCCTTTCATTTATTGTTCAACTTTCTGATCCACATGTAAGTATACTTTCTATTATTGTTTGTATATACAATCTCTTTTTTGTTTTTCTGATCAGATTTCTATTCCATAAAAGACCATTCAGGGATCATATCGCCTTCATTTCACAATTTGGTGTATTAATAATATATTTTTCACAAGTACCAGATTTATCTTTTATAGAACGAAGATAATTCATTAATTGATTAGAATATAAAATAAGAATCTTATTTTATTTATTATAAATACATTAGTTCTTAATTCTTTATTCAGAGCGGGCGGGCAAACTGTCCTGAGAATCGCAACCTGAAAGATCTATTGCGCTATCCTGTATATGATAGATGAAATGTATTAAAGTTCATTCTATGGTGTTATGTAATTTGTAGGTCGTCTTCCGAGTCGGCACAGCATGTTCTTCTCTCATTGGCCATACCGTCATTTTCGGGTAGGTTCCGTGGCATGAGCGGATTACAACCGTCTCGTTGGCCCCTTCTACGTTTTTATTGTTCAAGCTCGGATTCCTAAGGGACCACCCCGGTGAGCCCCCTATTTGATCCCGCAACCACATATTTTCAACATCTGTGGATTGCCAAATAAACCATTTTTCTTAACATGAAATGAGATGAAGGTTATTTGAAATGTACGGACGAGAAATTAAATGACATGAACATGAGGGAACGGGGAATGGATAGTGTTGATAGGATGAAATTAGGGAATGGGGGAATCACAAGAAAACCCGAAAAATCGTGACATTGTCCACAAACAACACACCTCTGGAACCGCCAATTTTCGAACGTTCGATCCTATGTAGTTGAAACTGTTATTTAAGTGTGAATGGCAGAAAACACAAAAACTGAATCTCTCTTAGAAACCATTGCATTTGAGAAAAGCAGAAAAATAGAATTCTCTGTTATCAGTATGTTAATTACACAATAAGCAATATGTGTATGAAATGGGAAAAACTTTGTTGGAGTTGGAGAAATTTCATTTAGGCCCTATGCTCCAGTCAGGAGCGAGAGGAAATGAAGAAGATGATGAATATATGTATGCTGTTTCCTAAAAATAAAAAATAATTAAAAGGAAATGTAGTGTTAGTTGTACGTAGAGGATATTATATTTGAACACTTTCGAGAAAAAAATAATGTAAAATATCAACTATTTAGCAATAATGATTGCCATTAAACATCTGGAAAGAATATCATAGGTTTTGTGGCTCTCAGTAGCTTTTTGTAACAAAATTGTTATATAAATAAATATAAGAAATATTGTTGCTCCTGTAATGAATACAAGAATTAAAAATACGTTATTAACATAACGCATTTACGGATTTTCCATTATGTAATTTTTAATTTGCGTAAATAAATATTTATTTTTCAGAAAGTGTTATTGATTTCCAAGGCAACTGAAAATAATTGCGTGTTTTCGTAATGCACAGAATCTGTTATTTGGTTATTTTTCCCCCTCAGTTTAATCTCGCCCTTTGCGGGTACTTTTACGTGACCTACCCCACCCAGCCCTTACATGGATACGATCTATTTTAATCTCTGGATCTCACGTACAGTCATACGTTTTCACCATTTTAAGACATGGAAGACCTTCCTGGATGAGGATTCAACAAAATTCCATTGCCACCTCCGAGACAATATTAATATTAAAGACAATACAAATATTATTTTCTTTCAAAAATACTTCTACAAAATATATGTCCAGCGATGTGTGAGGACAGCAGTATTATGACGTCATCGTAATGTGAATCCAATGTCTGTTTTATAACTATCCATTATCATTTTGTGAATAAAAAATGACTTGTTACCTTCATCTCCATTCATATTAAAGAATGTATAGAAACACATGAACATAAGTCAACTTAAAATGTATTATTAAGACACACCTGACGACTGTTTTGTCATCACAGCTGCTCAGACACCTGCGCATTTATGTTCTATAATACAAATAGCTATATTTACGTGACGATCTGGTGTTCATTTTCCTCATAAACTCATAAAACATATTGCCAAAATGAATATAGTAGCTCTAGAGTACCACAATTGCCTATTAGCAATGTTTTATTATTTGTAAAATATCTGCCGAGTGTTTCATTTGGTTCCTACTTATTTTTATCGATTTTTATGCCAGTCCAGCATCACTTTTTAAACTACACATTTTCCATACGTACAGTGCTGTGTGAAACTTTGTAACTGTAATTAAATTGGTACGGTGTGAAATTTTATAGACTGTTTTGATAAAACGATAGGCATGAATAGTGACGAATATAATTTATAGCCCTTCATCAGTTTGAACAAATGACGGTCGACTTTAATTTGTCGAATTTAAATTGCCAGACCTATTTCGCAATTTTTCGGAAATCGTCCAATCTGTTTAGCAAATGTTTCTTATTTGAAAGCTACAGATCATAGAGGGTATTTATGTAGACCTACTAAAAAAACTAGAAAATGTTTTATTTTATGTATAGTAAAAAATGAAAAATATGTATATAAATGCAAAAATAGTTTGTTTCGATATTTTAAAAAAGTTAAATATTTATTATAAAAATAATCATCAATCATTAAAACTTTCTAAAAGTTTTCCATCACAAAACGATGCCGGTTGTCACCGAACAATACATATTACAGAGGGAAGAGGACCGTTCAACATAGCAGTATATAGTCTTGCATCAAAGCATCGTCACTGACACAAATTTTCAATTTCCATCAACGAATACTTAGCTTTCTAGAACTTTTGCAAATTGTACACATAGTAGTAACAAAATCGATTATTTTACAATGCTTTTAAATTTCTGTTTAATAGCTTCTACTATGGGACATTTGAGTGCATTATTTTACTTCTTAATGCCATTGTATCTCATTAATTGTCCCAGTTAACAAGTTCGTTTAAGGTTCTAATTATTGTAGAGTGACACAAAAACTCAAATTTGCAAATATGTAAGACAATTTGTTTTAATAAACTGACCTTAACTTCTGAATAATTTCAATTTATGAAGTGTCGTCGTTATTTAGTTCTATTACTCATTTTAAATTTTCAAAATTGTTTAGACCCTAGGTAATATACTATTGCTTCTAACCATGACCCCAAAAGAATAAGTATAGGTCTACATGAATTTTTGACCTTGAATAAAACTATTTTTTGGAACTTTCACGAATACTTTTTTTTTTGCAGTTTGAAATTAATTTGTCCACTTCATAATACATGTAAGTATCTGGCCACATAACTTGTGTAAACCACATACTATACATGTATCTTCATTGGGAAACTCATAGAAATGCGTTCTGTTACCTTATTTGTATACGAAACACCATTCCTAAGTAAACAATTACCAAATTTCGCCCTATTCGGCCATATCGATTGCATAGATTCATTGAAGCGAGCAACTGTTACATGATTCGATGCTGATGTGTTTTTTTACATGCTAATAGAAAGCACCGCTTACAAACTATTTAATTATTTCATAGCAAACCTATCACCACAACGATTCCCAATTTCCTTCCACTAGAGTCGATGATTCGTTCAAGCTTACCATTTTTTCACATTCTGCTATGATTTTCATCAGCATTTGTTCGTAGTGCGCACTGGGGAGCACACATCATACCATGCACTTCTTCGTATTCGGAAGTCAATAAGATACTAGCTGAGGTTTGTATTGAAATACGAAAGTCACATTGAACTTTTCATCTGATACGAAAACAGAGCGCTAAAACAAGTGAGTCAAATAGTTCTGTAAATACACAGTACGTTTCCTAAATTCATGGTGCAATACATTATTTCTTCTTTCAATACGAGGAATTCATTCGTAAAATGTTCCCTTCAGTTTCGATAGACCCTATCGACGGTAGGCAATCAAAATCTCGTAACTCCATCAGTCATTGAAAACCACAAAACTCCAGTAACCACCACATAAATATTTGATGTTGAGAACACGGACTTCAAATGTATTAATAACTTCACTTGTGTTCTGTAGTAAAATATGTGGGAACTTGCTGTATCAAGTTTCATAATTATTTAAACCAGATATTTGTTTCTCCTGAAAAATTTATCAAAATGGGGTTATGAGGTTTTTATTGCCCACCATCGCTATATAATTTATAATTTGGTCCATGTAATATTATTGGGTTTTCTTTATGTAATTGTAATGTTAATGTTTTTAGTGTATAATGCTATTGTGTTATTATTTAATTGTAATATTATTATTGTGTTTTCTTTATGTAATTGTAATGTTATTGCTGTTTTTGTTGTTTATTTTTCTTTACACTAGTACCAATTATTACTTTATTGTAACGGACTGTCAACAGCACGTACGGCTTACTGCCCGTGCGACCCGTATTTGTAAATAATATTGTAAATATCTTACTTTTTGTCTAATAAAGTCCTACTACTACTACTACTAATTTGGTCCAAATGGTTGCGTATAAACTGAACGGAGGAAAGATCCCTGCCACAACAGAAATAAAACTGGATAAAGATAACATTAAAATAGTAAAGGAGTTTAAATATTTCAAAAGCTGTAAATTCAAAGCTTTCTATTTTAAAGGGTTATTCCAAATACCGTAAATCACTATTGTAAAATGTTTATATTAATTTTATTTATTATAACAACAGAGTATAAGTAAATCAAGTATTAAGTTATATGATCTCAAAGAAAAAGTATCCAAAATGTATTTTGTTCGAATTATTTTACATGATCAAAATAAAATTATGGAATACATAAATATCAAATGTACTTCCTGGGATACAATACTGTTCATTAGTTTTGTATACCTTTCAAACAGCTATGTAATTATAATATTCTTTACTCTAAAATGATAAGACCGTTCTGTCTGCACGCAATCATTTGACTCCTCCTGCATTTATAGCCTTATATTCTGTTCGTTTTAAACTGGACTTATTTTTAACATATAGTTGAAAATTTTGCGTCTTATGGTGTTATAGTTTAGTACATTGTGTAGGTAAACAGATAAGTATGATTTGGTTTGAAGCAGTACGGATGGCATGAGGTTAAGGCTACACGGTACGAAACGGAAACTCGATTCCTGGAGGGTCAAGATTTTTTAATCTGGCCTAAACTTTCTGGCGGCACTATAGCCCTGTGGTCTACTCAGACTCTAGCTGGAATGGATTTCAGACGCTTGTTCAGTGGTTAAAGGCGGTTCTCACGCAGGGCTAAAAACGCGGCGGACATATCTTGCTAATATATTGTGTAGAAAGGTGGAAGCTTTAATCTCCTACAATCCGAAGAGTCTCCTTAAGACTGTAATAGGAACACATGTTTTAAATAATACTAACTCACTCGTAGGTTTATGGCCGCACGGATGTAAGCTTTCCGCACAACCCTATCCTGAGCTAAAATGTTCCAATAATAACCTATATAATTCACTTCCCTCAAATTATGGTTAATGTTATTTCTCTACCTACTGGGCGCTATCCCTCTGGTTTCCTACAAGGATTTTATGACCCTTTCATTTCCCATTCGAGCCACATGGTTTGCCCATCACAGTCTACGAGACTTAACTCTTCTTATTATATCTGACTTCCCATAAAAATCATATAGGTCACTGTTATGTATTCTTCTCCATCCGCTTGTCTGTTCACCTCTTTTGCTGTTTAATGAACTCTACCTTACTTTTTTTCAATTAATTGCTACACACACAAGTAATTTTCTGCTTCTACTAGATGGGACAGCTTAAAATCTGTAAAACGAATAAAAAATATTTTCATGAGAACAACCTCAATAGCTTCATTCATTCGGGATTCTCTAATAATGCTGCGACTATAAACGAAGTATTATTTTACTGTCAACAAAAATTTTAATTAAATACCGGTATCGTAAAGACCAATCGTTTAGAACACATTGTTAAAGTGAGAGCAGAGGTTACTCTCTATAAATGTATGAACAGTGAAATAGAAGCAAAGACCCCCATCTTTCAACAGGCAACTAGTTTATCGAACATTGGAATGTTCCACGTCTGACTAAGCCAGGATACAACCAGCCAATTGGCAACATGGAATATTAGGTAGGTCGGAAACGAAAATGAATTTCCGACAGTCCGTTTTCAATTTACACCTAGCAAAACAAAATGAAAGCGTCGACGCGTGTTATAGCATGTTTCAAATTATCAATCGATAGATTACATACGTTGGTGTGAGAAATCACTGGATGTAAAATTAAATTAAGTGGAGCAAAATGCCAATCAAAAACACAACAAAATTATTACTAATTACCAACACGACAGCTTCAATTCAGCTTTTATTCCAAGTTCAACTCCGGTTTACAAGTTTAATTTACCGATTAATGCTATTTAGTCCTGTAAGACAATATGAGTCATGGGTTGGACCTTCAGGTGTGTTCCGCTCAACCAGGAACCCAAATCGTCTCCCCATATTCGTCTTGGTAGCCCAATATCTCTACTTCCAACGGGATGTTAAATCAACGACTGTCGGGTATAGGGTAACTCTTGTTCCATCAATCCTGAGAATTTGTTCTTATTTATTTTTATTTTTTTGGTTAAAAGTACATTTAATTTATGATTATGTACTTTGTTTCGGATTGTAGGGTTTCTGATTTCATGCCTTATAGTATAAAATCTGCAACTGATCTAAAATATATAATTTCTTAAGTTAGCTCTGTCAAGTTAGCTCAAAAAGTAGGAGTAGGCTTACAACAATTTGCATAGAGCTGAAAATAGGTACGAATGTTGGAAACACCATTATGATTGAAATGTGAGAAGTCCCCATCGATTCCACATCTGCAAAACAATTATTCATGGCCAAATTTCGCGAATGTTTTTTTTTGCGTTTTTCAGCCAAACGGTAATTTTTAAATTACAAATAGGTCAGACAAAAGTTGTAGACAATGCAATAACCTATAAAATTGTTCTTAAACGTTTTTCATAAGAATCACCATTCTTGAGATATCACTATTTGAAGCACTGAAAACAATAATACGTACGCTTTTCAACTCCAAGTTAAGCTCCAATACATGATGGGATATTTAATATAATAAAAATATTGGTTGAATATATTACATATACAAATTATATATTATATGATTGTGAGAATATACATAAAAAAGAAACTCAGTCCCTAATTTAATTGGGCAGTATAACCTTTAGCATCATCTGTCCGAAATGGTGACAGTCATATACCTGTTTTTTTCTTGAAGGCATAAACGAAAGACTTTTAGTATAGTGTTCCTTTACAATGAATACACGTGGCTATTGCTACACGTGCTTGTTAATAACATATCTTAAAACATTTTGTGCTGTTCAATGATTTAAAAAAAATTGTCCCAATTTTGCTTTTGTTTGTAGAAAACCTATGACTGAAAATGAAACAGTTATCATTGATCGTGGAATGAAGACTTTGAACGATTCAAGTGTTGAAAGAAAGTATGGGTTTTCTGAGTACTTGAAGGACAAGAAGTCTATGACAATTCATTTGCAATGCCATAAAATGGCACTTGGAAGAGTACTATTGCTGCAATTAAAAAACATCATGAGATGGAACAAGCCAGTACATCTGAAATCAGTCCACCTCGTGCTAGAGCACGCCTAAGTGAATCTGTTTCTTGTTTACAAAAATATTGTTTATTTTGTGGAGACGAATCGAATGAAGGGGCTGAGAAGAAAAATGCGCAAAATGTTAGACGTAAAATTCATAAAGTTGCTACATTTGAATTTAAAGAATCCATTCTGAAGGTAGCTCGGACTCGTTCTGATGACGTAGCGAAAATGTTTACTGCACGTATTCAGTACGAATATGATTTAGTTGCTGCCGAGGCTAGGTACCATAATAATAGCTATATTCCTTCTTGAGACCCACCAATGAGGTTAAAATTGGTCGTTCTCAAGATGAATCTACTAATGTTGCGATGGAGAAAAGAGTGCTGAGTGTCAGTTTTCATTGTAAGAATTACAAAATAATTGTAAAAATCCAGCTTTAGATAATAGAACAATTAAGGTTCGACTAAAGTTAAAGTATGATCATCACAATATTTTTAATCAAGTTTGGTATGACAAAAAAAGTCAAAATGACAAGGAAGAACGATTTAGAATCATCAAAAGCTGCAGCAACAATCATTCGAGAGGGCATTCAATCTTTAGTATTTGATAATACCAATTACCCCTCGCCTAGTCAAATGTTTGAAAACATTAACAGCGACATTCCGGAGTCATTGATTTATTTTGTGGAACAAGTAATTCTTAAAAATAAACAATTTAAACTGGAACATTTAAAATAAACGCCAATTTTGGAATATATTAAACAGTACCAACTAAATTGGAAACACCATCTTAAAAAGAATGAGTTCAAATCGGATCCCCAAAGCTGTTTATAATTATATACCAAGAGGACGAAGATCACTGGGCCGTCCTATGAAGCGCTGGAGGGAAAATTTTCTATAGGATCGTAACAGGCCTTGGCCTAATACTTGGAAGGAAGAAGAAGAAGAAGACATTTAAAATTAGTGTGTACTAACATCAGCCACAGTATTATGACAGGAAATAGCAGCAATTTGGAGCCGGAACAGTCTAGTAAGTAAGCCTAAATCGTGAAGAAGAAGAAGTATTATGACTGAAGATAGCTTAGATATTTCAAATCAAAATTTTAATTGGGTCAATTAATAGATAATACTATGAAACCAATACAAACGTAACTCCCACCTGCTCTACAAATATTCTTAACACCATTTTTTTTGCAATTGCAAAAAGGGCTGTAGTGCAAAATGTGGCTGTAAAAAATTCGGATTATTTTGTCCACCACTATGTACCAATTGTCAAGGCCAGTCTTGCTCCAATGTTGAATCAAATGGAATAGATGAAGATTTATATGATTTAAATGAGGAAACAACTGCTATATATTCTCAGAACAATTAACAAATATCCAGCAAGAAGAAAAAGAAATCGAAGAAGACTTTACTGTCGTAGTAGAACTCGATGATTATCAGTCAGATTAACATTACCCGGAAACAAGAGTATTTTTGTCACTTAAATCATTCCCAATAGTATCATTTTTAATGAATACTTACTTACTTACTGGCACTATCGAACCCGTAGGTTCATGGCCGCACGGACATACGCTCTCCATACATCCCTATCCTGAGCTAATGCTTTCCAATCATTCCCTGTATAATCTACTTCCCTCAAATCATAGTTAATGTTATTTTGCCACCTCATTCTTGGTCTACCAACTGGGCGTCTTCCCTCTGGCTTTCCTACAAGAAGCTTCCATGCACGTCTTTCATTCCCCATACGTGCAAAATGTCCTGCCCATCGCAGTCTACGAGATCTAACTGTTCTTATTATATCTGGCTTCCTATAAAGACCATGTAGTTCATTGTTATGTAGTCTTCTCCATTCACCTGTCTCTTCATCTCTCTTTGGTCCAAAAATTTTCCTAAGTACTTTCTTCTCAAATACTTTTAATCTCCTTTCCTCCATTAAAGTAAGAGTCCATGTTTCGCATCCATATAATATAACTGGTAGAATATTAGTTTTATATAATTTCAGTGTAACGTTTTTTGAAAGGAGTTGGGACATCTAGAGTCTCTGCAATGCATAATAGCACGCATTTCCAGAATTCAGCCTATGTTTAATTTCTTTGTGCATCTCATTCCTATTTGTGATTATTGTTCCTAGGTATTTGAATTCAGCCACTTCCTCAAAATTTCCCTCATTTGTCATTAGCTGTTCAGTTCCATTATGTAATGACCATATATTTAGTTTTATTGATATTTACTTCCACTCCTAATTTCTTAGTGTTACTCAATAGTGTGTGCGTGTTGTCCTTTAGTATCTCCTCGCTATCGGCCAACAATACTACATGATCAGCATAAACTAACAGCTTATTAATACCATTGAGTTGTAAGCCTTCCTCATTCTCCAAAGATTTAATGGCATGCTCTAGTACAAAATTAAATAGTAGAGGAGATAGTGCATCTCCTTGATTTTTAATGAATAGGATATTATTTAATAAAACTTAGTCACTATAGATCGTGAAGTGTAGCTATCGAAGACATCACATTAAAAAAACATGCGCGAAGTACACTACCTCATAGGTGGTGCGGAAATGTGTGCATAATTTGTAGAATAAGACTTCTTCAAATTTTAGAATCGCAATTACTCAAGAATGGCGAATCTTATGTCAAAAAGGATTAGAACAATTTGTGTAGATAATTGCACGATCTACAATTTTTGTGTGACCTACGTTTATGATAAAACTTACCGTTTGGCTGAAAAATGTAAAAAGGCCCATATTGGCGAACGTTGACCTTGAATAACGTTTTGTGCAGATGTGGGCTCGATGCGGACTTTTCATATTTAATTTATAATGGTGTTCCCAAGGTATGTACCAATTTTCAGCTCTATGCGAATTTTTTTTAAATTGAAATGTTTATTTTGACCTGACTAAGTCTCAATTTTTCTTTTTTTTCAAATCTAATTAATGCCCACGTTTCATAAACATGTGTTAATATTGGTGTGGTCATAGTTTTACAGAATTTGATTTCGGTGTCTTTCCTTGTTCTATATTCAAGGTTCGATTAAATTGTTACTTAGGTATGTCGGAATTGTTTTTTTAAATTTGTTATGTAAATCATCTTATGTCCCGCGCCGTAGCCGAGCGGTTAAGGTAGGAAGCCTTGGCGCAGAGCTACGGGACTTGCGCTGGTTCGAGTCTCCATGGGGGAAGAAATTTTCTCATGGTATTTCGGCCAGTATGGGACCGGTGCACACCCAGCATCGTGAGGCAATTGGGTAGCTACAATAACTAGCGGCTCCAGGTTGAGGAACCAGCTATAACGGCTGGGGGACTCGACATGCTAACCACATGTCACCCCTGCACCGGCTGTTGATCATCTACCTCTGTGATTGACACATGTGGATGTGAAGGGCCAGCAGCCGGCTGGTAAAAGGGCAACCGCTGAAAAGTGGAAAGACCCTCAATCGGAAAAATCATCTTATACATTAAATGAAATGTTATTTCCTAGCTACGTCAAGTGAATGATTTGTTCTATTATACAGGGTCTATGTTAAATGTTGTAACCGCGTGAGCTGTGATTTCACTCTCTGCTAAAAAGCCCGCACTAGCCTTATTCGTCGCGCGGCTTCCCTGCTTTAACTGTATAAAAAGTATTACATATAATCATAAATTATAACATTTGTTGAAAGTGTCTTCTTTCTTGGGTTATACAGGTATTTTATCTGGAAACCAAATTCTGGCTGATGCAAATGAAAATTGTAATGAATGATAATATTGGGTCTATATTATAAGTTGTACCTGACGGTCCAATTTTACTGGTTAACGAACCTGACCTTATATTTTTAATTAATTGCTACATGCCAAGTTGGGTTTCGATAAAAGAAGAATTGCGGCCGCTAGAGCAATAATGGACACGCACACACATACGAGTATTATAAATTTAGGTTACGGTACCGATATTTTCAATGTCTACTAGATAGGATCGGTGAAGATTTGTATTTTTTTTTCAAAAGTACTTAGGAGAACCTCCTCATTAACTTCACTACTTAGGAATTTGCTAAAAAGGGGAAGAAGCGAAAAGATGCTCTGTGGATATTATATAATTGTATAAACGTTGAATTTTTAGGTGACTATATTTACACATCACACACATAGAAAACAAATGAACCAAAATCCAGAAAATTATTTATGTAAACACAACCCTGACTATGTAGTTAACACTAAAATAGAACAATCGTCTTGATACAGATGTTTTCATTCTATGGAGTTAAATTAAAATGCTACTCAGAACAAGGTAATCAGTTTAGATATAAATGCAACATTTCGTATGCATAGGAATTCGCTGAGCGAGTAAAAGACTCGTTTACGTTCCCATTCATGCTACACATTTAAAGTTTTTGTCACATCATAACCTGTTTGGACAGATTCAAACAAGGCGTAAAATGTAACGCAAAACTTGCTACTTCAACTTAGTATTTATGTGTTCCATCACTGCTCTAGCTGATTTATCGACTCTATCTAACTAGTGTAAGGGCTTATGGAAACTGTAGGTTCAGTGCCATATCCTCGCTAACTCATTTCAGCTCTAATAGGTTGTAAAATCTCACGATTTAATTGGTAAATTATTATTCCATTGCATAGTGCTTAGCGAAAATACGCATTAACTTGATTGTTTACTGTATATATTTTTCGCATAAGAAACTAGTCTCGAATTCACACATTCAAAGGGAACTCTTGTAAATGACCATTAGATGGCGTTATTTATCGCTGTATTTTTGTAGAATTATTTGTTTAATATTTGATTTGTCGCCATAATTTGTATTAAGGTAAACGTACCGGTAATATACACTGCATTAGTAATTAATACCCCCAAGGATTTTAATGCACTAAAAGTTGCAAACACAGATAGTATATATTATCAATTGTTTCTACGTGAAACCAAGGCAAAAAAGACAATCTGAAGTCTAACTTCTCATTATATTATACGACTGTTTGTGTGTCAAACTGAGTTTTCTCATACTATATTCGAATCTTAACTTTTAGCGCATCAAAACCCTTGCCCTAGTAATTCATAAAAATCTCACCTTAAACATTCTGTATTCTTCACATCACAGGACTGCGGTTCCTATCTTAACCATCTTTTCGAAAATAAAAGAGCTACTGTTCCTGAAACCGCGGTTCTGTGCTGTGAAGAACACATACGAGGTGAGATTTTCGACTCATTTTAATTTTTTTTAAATTTGAAAGCCTCATCATGTTAATTCACATTAAACGTTTTGTGAAACTGCATTATTACTTAAAATGTTCACACTAAAATGTAATAAATAATGTTCTCGTAGGAAATGCACAGTTTAACTGAACTGGTGTTCTAGACCACACTCTCAAGAAGTCACCCCGCTCGATTCTACTGTACACTTCTCGCAAGAGGCTTATTTATTACATTTAAACGTGAAGCTGTAATTTACTAATGCAGTGTCTATTGCCGGTACGTTTAACTTATTTAAACATATTTTATTGCATTTAAAATCATATTAATTTCAATATTTATATTGAACTGGTAATATAAATTTTCAGTTTTTTTACGTCAATTGGTTACACACCTTATAAATTAACTAACGGTCGACATAAAGATGGGCTCCTAATAATACGGTCTGCTTCTAAATAGTCGTATGATCTTGAGCAGCATTTGCTTCATACAGTCATTCGCTTCAAAGCTTAGAGCCCCTCTTACCTAAAGGGCAGAGAGTTCGTTCTCCTAATGCAGATCCTATACCGAACTATTGAACTAATGATCTACCTTGGCTATTGAAACGATATAAACAGCACTTGCATGGACGAGGGAGGGGATCAATAGGAACACAACGCCAAGACGGTAAAGTAATCCCTCAGTAGACCCTTCGGGTAGTAGTAGGTTAAGGCTCCCACTTTTTCTGGACACTTCATGTCAGCTCTGCGTGACGGCCGTCTTTACCCCCAGAACAAGCGTCTTGTACCCATTTCCGTTACAGGCTGAGTCGACCCCAAAAGGTTTGGATCAGTTTAAAAATCCTGACCCCACCGGGACTCGAACCCTCGACCTTCCGGCTAGTAGCGCAAGTGCCTTAACCACTACGCTACGGCGTGCACCCAGCGTCAAGACGGTACCAGGTTCAATAGATGCTGAAAACATTGTATTATGCAGGAGACAATTACAATTGTACAATAAAGTAACCAAAACACTACGCAATGTTGTCGATGCTAGCGATCGCAGAGAAATAAGCAAAACAATGCACAATTTATTGTAATATGTGTATCAGAACGTAATTACACACTTGTGCAGTAAGAAGACGATGCTGGGCAGGACTGCATATACACCTGTCTGTGAATATTTAATGTGTTGCGTTTGTTTTGGTGTATAATCTGTTATCTTTGTTTATTGTGTAATATTCCATTGGAGGTAATATACTTTTTGGTTGTGTTCATTACTTCGTCGTTGCTGCAGCTTGGGTGCATAGTATTCTCTACTTAAAGCTGACATTTTGGTGGCTTTTTGGATTTTTAATTGTCGTATTTGATTTCGAATTAATTGCGCAATTAATCTACAGGTTTTGTTCGCTCCTCATATAATACATTTTCCCTATTTGAATTATAGGTTTTGTATTTGATAGGAGCTCCTCGTGATACAACTAAATGTTGCAACAGGACTAGAAGGCCTTCCAGCTGGCTGCTATCCTCAATTCACAGAGTTAGATGATCATCTAGCCAGTGTAGGGGTGACATGCGGTCAGCATATAGGGTCACCCAGCCGTTATAGCTGGTTTTCTCAATTTGGAGCCGCTACATATTGTAACTACTGGGTGGGCACCAGTCCCATATTGGCCTGAATTCCACGAGGAAATTTCTTCCCTCAAGGAAACTTCAACCAGCAAGTCCCGTAGTTATGCGCCAAGGCATCTTATCATAACCACATAACCATTCGGCTACGGCGCGGCACTACCTAGATGTATTCAACTAACATCACAGCATTCTCCGTTGCGTGCTGTGCTAAGGAAAATTGCTGCATGTTGATCTTCCACCTGCTTGTGTGGATGGGTGCTGATCTTTCAACAAAAGGAGTGTTTCTACGCCTTTAACTGTGGCTGTTTGTATGAGACAACGCCAAAATCTACAAGATCAGCCAGAATTTTCTTTGAGTGTACATGATCCTATTACCTCAAATGAAAAAGGTATTTTTGCGCGATAGGGCGTTTTGTCGTACTTGCAGCAATGACGACCATGATTGAAAGTTCAACTTCCTATATTTCGTGGTTGCCAACCTAAATAACTATACTGTAATAAAAATAACTATTCCGTAATTCTACATATTACAAACATGAGTGTGGGAAGAAAACCAGTGCCCTCTATGTATACTACATACAATGTATAAAAAATATATCCAATAGGTATTGTTAATATACATTATACGAAAAAAATCACTGCATTTTAAATTAACTGAACTTTATTTGAAACAATATAAAACAACAAATACGTACTTTCAGCCATTTTATTACTAAATTGGTTTCACGGCCTCCTGTTGTTTCAACTAATACACTTTGCCCACACTGTTAACGTTGTTTATAATGAACGCAAATATTTCCAACAAAAATATCATTTTACTATTATTTATTATTTTGAAAACACGATCGTGCAAAAAAATTATGTACAACGCACGTTTGTGACGTGTTTTACAGAATCTCGGAAAATAGAAACCACGCTATCGCTCGGTTTTTAAACATTTTCCTCATTCTGTAAAAACCACTTCCCAACCTCGCATCACGATATACTAATAATCGTCTGCTATTTCATTACGGTTTGGCTTTTAATTCTTGGCCATGTTTTATTTACTGCTACTGTAAAGCCAATAATCAATAATTTGAATGATGTATTATTGTAATACATCACTGGCTAATTATATCTTCCAACATATTCAAATTATAAAATATTGTTATTCATTTTTATAAATATTGTTAATGAAATTATACATTTGTTTAATCAATTAAAAGTTTATAAAATTAATTTTAATTAAATCAAGTTATAGTAAATTGCACAATAAAATCTTCAATGTATACCTTTCAATTGTGGCATACCTTTCAATTTTTGCCCAATATTATTCTATGTTCTTAAATTGCAATTGATCATAGCTATTTCATGTTTAACTGCACTATTGAACTAAATATTTATTTAGTTATGTGCTTTTGGTATTCTGCTACCTGATCACCTTCAGTAGCTTGATATGCAAGATTCTTTCCTTCACCTGCAGAGTTACATTGTTTGGTGGCCAGGGTTTTTTGTGTAATTCACATATTAGTTTTATCGGGGTTAAACTGGAATTCATTTCCTCACCCCTCAGCAAATTTACACATAGGTAGTATTTTATTTACGAAGTGAATTACGAAGGAATGAAGCTATTGAGACAGTTTTCATTAATACTTTTAAACAACATTATAGATCTTCGCCGATCCCATGAACAAAAATTACCATAACAAATTATATAGGCCTGTGTGTGTGTCCGTCAACGCTCTAGTAGTCGCAATGTTACGTTTCATCGAAACCAAACTTGGCACATAGCAGTTCATTAAAAAGTAAGGTTGAATTCGTTATCGATCAAAATCGGACCATTGGTTGGAGTTCACCTGAAATTATAATTTAAAAGTCGCTCTAGTGTTCGTATTGTTCGATATATAACAATGAAATTTAGTACGTGATGTTAAAATAATCCTAGGAATGTATTCTCGAAATATCAGCGAAATCCGACCATATAATGAAGGGGTTTAACTGAAATCGGAAATAAAAAATTGACTCTGACAACCGTAATCTTTAGTTCGTCGTAATGTATACTACACAGTTTAATTGGGAATATATCCTATAAAATAACGTTAGTTTAATTTTTGTCATATTTTAATAAAATAACGGAAATATTAATCAAGAACAGACCATACAATGAATTCTGAGATTCTCAAAGAATTACAAACAGCCTCAGTCATGAAATATGTACAAAAATACAGAAACAACTGGAAATCTCACGTAAGAAGAATGAGCAGAACAAGGATACCACGTCAAATAATAATTTACCAGTCACCAGGCAAGAGATCTTTGGGCAGACCCTTCAAACGTTAGGTTGAGACCGTAACAAACCACTAGGTCTATCACATGAAAGGAAGGAGAAGAAGAAGAAGAAGAAGAAGATATTAAATTGGTGTGAAATTATACAAAAAATTATATAAATAAGTATACATTACTGTTATGTATGATTTATTTTCACTGCAGTACAACAATTTTAAATGAAGCAAAATCAGAAATTGAGTTTTTCCAATTTAACGAAAGAAATATATAATCCGTAAATCAGTACTATGGGACCATAAATTCGACGTACTGAGGAATTCGCTTAAATTACGCAGTTCCTGCATGTCGGACGTTTAAAGATCTGAATTCATTAGCGTCCTAACTCAAAACCAGGCATGAAGGGCCTAAATGTATTTTTCTGATTTTTTTCACGTTTGAGGCTATTTTAAATACTGTAAAACTACTATATGGGACCAAACTACATGACCGCCCATTTTAATCTGCTAAACATAATAATCCTGACAATTATTGAAATATATTAAATGTGGAGATCTTTATTCTGAAACTTCCTGCATTCTCGATACCCATACCTCATGGAGCGTATGTTTGTCTTAAGATCTGATTTTGGAATTTTTGAGTTTGTTTTCTTCCCTTAAAGTAAGAGACCATGTTCACGACCAAACTGTATTACAGGCAAGATTATCGTTTTATATATTTTTTAATCTTCAGATTTCTGACATAGACTAAACGTATTTTATTCTGGGATCCATCCAAATGTACATTTATTAATTCGTACTTAATTCAAACAAAATTTAATAAAGAGAGGATCTATCATAACCGGGTCAAAAGCTCTTATTAAATCTATAGGGATATATAATTGGTGTACTGGCTGATTTTATTCGCATTTTATTAGTTTGCCGGATACTGAATATTTGATCAATTGAATGTCTGTTTCGCCTCAAGCCACTCTTGAAATGTCACATAGTTATTCTTGCTAAGAGAGTGTTTGTATTCCTATGTGTTTAGTTATTACGCCCTTCTTATGAATTAGAACAATGAAGGATTATTTTCATTCTTGTGGTAATTTTCCTTCATTTTAAATTAAACATATGAGATTATGTATCTCATTATACAATTTATCACACCCTTCTCGAATCATCTCGGCTGTAATTTGATCTACGCCACAATACATATTTGTTTAGTTTCTCAACAGTAATTTACACTTCCATTGTGTCAAGTTCTAGAATATGCAGTTCCGGTGCCTGTATTTTACTTCCTATAGAAATGCTATCGAGATAAGAATTTAATAAATAGAAATGACAACATGAGAAACAACTAGTATGAACATGTCAAGAGAATGCCTACAGATAGAATCCCTCAGCTGTTACTAAAGTACAAACCAATAGGACATAGAAATGTTGGACGCCCATTTACTAGATGGGAGGATTCATTAAATCCCACTTGATGTGAAAACAGGTCAAAAGGCCTAATTTCATGAAGCAGAAGAGGAAGAAGAAGAAGATAAGAATTTAGTAATGTACTAAATAACTGATCCCACCTATTTTAAAAGCTATTTGTGATCGAGGTAACAATAGCATGTATATTTTCTATGAAACACTACGGTTGTGCCCTTCCTTGAATACGTCAATTCTTTTATACATGTTCCGAATATTTTCGGGTTTGTTCTCTTCAGGTTGATTTATTTTAGCGTTTTTCAAAGTTACGCGCCTAATATTTGTAAAATATGAAGTAGCTCCATGATTTGGAATTTGTGTCACATTTGTTGTTCCTTCCTTTTATTTATTAATTAAACGTATGTATTATCGAATGAAATCTTATTTGTCTTTGGTTCTAATTGAACCGTGCTGAAGATATATCTGTGTGTTGCCCCAGCTATAACTCTATTCCACTGATATAGCCTATATAGCCTGTGTCATCCTGTTTCTGAACTCCCCCTTTTACTCCACATCTTCCTCACTCTACGTGCATCGAAGCAGTGGATGCGCCGAATCTCATTTATAATCTCACGACACGAGAAGTCGAGGTCGGACACTAACATGAGTTCTGAGCATCAGGCCGACCGGCAGTCTTCCTTCTTCGTTTCGGCGAGGGTCGCCGAATTCTGGGTACCTCCACCATCAAGCATTCAGTCGTTTATGTTGAATGAAGATATTATGAACAAACAAACCTTATTTACGAATGAATGGACAGTTGAATGTCACGGTATGAATCTCATTACCGTTTATTGCAAAGTTCGAAGACTTACTGAGACTGCTAAAGTATGATTTATTTGTTAATTTTTGTATTACTCGTATTTTATGTCTACACAGCAGCTGTTATTTTGTTTATATCTAATTTATTTTCATATATCTGTATCTTCTTTAAAATATACTTAAATTTGTTTCACATGCTGGAGTATTATTTGTATTTTAAATTACCACTTGAACTTCAGTATAATCTACTACAGTACGATAGTTAAAGGTTCCCCGTGCTCACGACTCATGATTAAGAAGAGTGTGTTCAGCTTAGACTATTTCTTGTACTGGTTGACGGATTATTGTTATTCATGCTCAGTAGTTTGCCAACTCAGAGTAGTACAACATGAACATAAAATTAGGGCCCAGCCACGAATACTCTAATAAAAATTATTATGATTTATCTATTTTGCTTTCGGTTCTCATTAGATACGCGTTATATTATATTAGGTTATATTAATGAACACTTGTTGTTTACGGTAAAATCTTTATGTTTATATGTATGTATATGTCCACCGCTGTGGTCTCGAGGTAGCGTGCTGCCTTGTCATACAGCGGGCTCGGGTTCGATCTCCTATCGGGACAGTTCTTCTGGGTGAGTTTTTATCGGGGTTTTTCCTCACCTCTAAGACAAATATCAGGAAATTTTAAGACGCAAACGGTCCCCGAAATCGTGTGACCATCGCAATTATTATCATTCATATTAATCTTAGATTAAGCTTAAGATTAGGGACTTTCCTGGCGCACCACTATCATCATCATCACCCGTCATATCATCGGGCCAACGTAACCCCGACTTCCAGGCGCCCCAACCTCAGAAGTGGATTACAAGTATACCATGCCAGGAGAGAACACTAGCAATGTCGAAAGACAACCTGGGGCTTGGAGCTTTGTGATAGAAGTTTTATGTCCTATTGTTATTATATACACAGGACCTCAGAGCACACATCCAATAGTAATTTTTATACTCTCCATTTATCCCCTTGCATAACTACTTAAATTTTTCTATGATTTGATGTCGTCCCCAATTCTTACCCAGACATCATCAACACTGGAATATTCTACATTAATCGAAATTAAAAATCTATTCGCGTCACTAACGTTATACTCTTCTCTCCAATAACCATTCTTTAGTTTATTAAATTCTACATTTTTGTCATTAAATTTCGATTTTTTTTCTTGCAATTACAACTACTAGACTGTGGCTGGTAAGACAGCCACCTCCTCTAACGTTGCCTTCTACCAATATGTGATCAATTTGATTGTGTTCGAGAACGAACTGTATTTATGAATATCCAGATTTGAAAACTCAGTGGTTAATTTTTGGCAACTTCATCTCTCGAAAAATATATAATGATCTATGTAATATAGGAACTTAACCTCTATTATGAGCACTCAGATCACATACTTACAAATTAATTAATTATTAATGTTTATTTTTATTGCATTTGGGTAATTTAAATAATATGGTTCAGGTAGTGGACATTTATTTACGTTCACACACGTATTTTGTGGTGAAGGCAAAGGTTTTTCTGCGAGTCTCATATTTTCTGAGTTAATGAATAATTTAAAAATTGTATTTCAAAACAAAATATTATCCATACGTTTAAGGGAATTTATCCACACCGATGTATTTTTTCCCAAATTCCCCAGGTTGTCATTTAGATATTTCTGGTGTTCTCTCTTGGCATGGCGTACTTGTAGCCCACTTCTGAGGTTGGGGCGCCTGGAAGGCGGGGTTAAAGCTACTCCGATGATATGAGAGTTGTTGATGATGGTAGTGATGCTCCAGGAGAGGCCTTAAACTAAATTTAAGCTAATTAGGTTAATATAATATTGATGTTAATGATGGCCAGATGGTATTCGGGGACCGTTTGGGCCTTAACGTTTCCTGACATAAGCCTTAAGGGTGAGGAAAAACTCCGAAAAATCCTCACCCAAAGAAACTTGTCCCGACCGGGGACCGAACCTGGGCTCGCCACTTCGAGACCACAGCGGTGGACTACACTGATTATATATAAATGAAGAAAACTTATAATAACTGGTGACTTAAAAATCAAAATATAATATCAGCTTTCGTGTAATTTTTAAAGTTTTCATATAATATTGATGTACTATTTTGCTTTGTATAGCCTGTTGGAAGTAAACATTTCAATGTTTACCTTTAAAATTGTAAATCTATCATATGAATGTACAGAAAGGCAGTTAAAATACAAACGTGGGAGAATTACTTATAGCTGGGGATAGAACTATTTGAAACACATGTTTGCTGGATCATAAGCTAGAAAGAACTGTATTTTATACCCATCCTATTTCTGTCAGACTTTTGGGATATATAAAAGTTATGCACTCTGAAAGTTTAATAAATTGAAACATTCGCTCCGGAGAACTGTCATGTTGTGTAAAGCAGAAAATCCAACATGCGTTACTCATGCAATCTTCTTTATTAAGATCGTCTCCCTACCCAATCTCCTCCACTTTTTTACCTACTTGCAACTTTTAACACTTACAAACAAGACAAACAGGAACACCACTTACTTTCCCCATGATAGACATCTTGTAGAAAATATGCTAAACTCTAATGTCGTGGTAATTAACTTTATTTATGATAATTTACGTAACACGAGAATTGCAAATTATCATCAACTTCATCAACATCAAAATTTAGACCTTTTGGCCTGCTCCGGTTTAAAACTGGTCACGCCATCTCTTCATGGGTCGGCCAACACTTCTTTTTCCTATAGTATTACAATTAAGGTCGGCATTTGCTATTGTAGTTGGTGACGTGCATTGAGCATGGTCTGTCCAATTGGTCTTATATTTTCGATCATTGCCATAATTGGTTGTATAATCAGTTCATCCCTGACGTCTAATGCTTCTCCTATGAGCTAACAACGTACAACTTGCCACAAAACGAATAAATCTCATTTCTGAAAGTTCTACTTGTTTTAACTGGTCTGCAGATAACGTCCAGTTCTCACTGCCATATAGAAGTAGTGACAATGCAATCGCTTTATGGAAGTTAATTTTTTTGTACTTTATATTTCAGTGTTCTACGTATTATAAATTAAAATAAATAAAACACAATATTCTGTAATAAATACTGATGATAAAGTCTTAAGATGTTAATTATAAAATTGATACCCGGTAAGTCAGTCGTCCTCAACTAAATTATTAAACTTCTTCAAGTTATTTGTTGTTACGAGAACGAATGGCATTAAACATGTTAAGAGATTCAAATATCTAGGATCAATCTTAGAAAAAGAAGGTTCTCACAATCAGTAAAATATTAAGAATAATATCAGATGCACGGAGAGTAACTGGCATGCCGAACTCACTGTCGGTACTATGAATTTAAAAAAATCATTTTTATAACAAATGCAATCTGTAAGAAATTTATCTATAAGGGTGCTGCAAACAATTAAAAAGGGCCAAACTAACATATTATTAGCAGCAGTGTTGGATTACTTGAGAAGATAATTGCGGAAGTCCAGATTAGAAGAAAATAGAAACGTTGAAATTAGGAGAATTATGAAAGTTGAAAGAATGTTTTACAGACAATTGAAGAAAGGCAATTAAGTTGGTATGGTAGTCTTCATTCCGATATCTCGGAGAATGATTCCTTAATTATCTTTTTGGCGTATAATTTAAAAGACCGGTACGACAACTGATTAAGAAGGAAAGAGGTATCATAGCTCCTCTTTCAGCTAGTAAGCCTGCTTGTTCATTATCATACATTTGGCAGTCGCCCGGAATTAATTGTAGATGGACGATTTTATTTGTACGATTAAATTGTTTTACAATGAAGCGACAGTTGTTGATTGTGACGAAGCAGTTGATTGTCGACCGAGAGAGATATAAAAAAAAGAAGAGAGGGTTATATATACCTGCTCCCATATATGCTTAGTTTTCAAGTTGAATGCCATCAGAATATTCAGAGCAATTTTTCTTCTGAATATCTCATGTTAATTGTTTATATGGCTAATAACGTGGATGTGAGGCCAGCAGCCAGCTGGTAGGCCAAGGGTCTTCTAGACGTGTCGCACCACGGCGGGGTTAGTACATGGAACTAATTCCCTAAGACCGAAGATGAAAATTGAACTCGTAATACACGTTGGGTGAGTTCTACTGATAAGTCTATAATATTAATTTCCATGGGAGTTGACATTTATAGTAACATGTTGGCAGTGTGTTGAAAATTTGATTCGAGGTTTAATGCAATCTGTAAGAAATCATGTTGTGTTTTCAAGTTGCTATGTTTTCCAGTAATCATATCCTGGTATTCTTACATGTTTTTCTTATAGAAGCATATTCTTTTATTACATAATAGTTCGTAGTGGATTCAATCCAGTAATTAGTACCATTGAATATATTGGGATTGCCTTTACACTTGCTGATATAAGCCTTAGTGCCTGGTTCTATAATCGTTCAAGCTCAGTAAGCAGCTTTTTTTTCTGGAACAGTGATTAAAGATTCAAAAAAGTACAACAGACCCGTAAGGATGCACATCTGATATGTGGAAATAAGGGTGTTACGGTTATAGCTCCAATTACTTCCGGCTACGCATTTCACGATATGAAGTTGCTTGGATGCTGTAGAAGTGATTTTCTCTACTTGATATTTCCAGATTTCTTTGGAGTGAAATGTTACACTTAGAGAGGAGAAGGGATCAGTTTGGAAAATAAGTTTTTCTTCTTCTTAATTTAAGAACAAAATTAATGGTTTGGTGGGCTAAATAGAATGACTGGAATTTTGTTAAGTCATAACGTTTTTTCCCCCCATATCTCTAGCTGCCTTAGTCGTTAACATACAGATTAAATATTATGCAGGTAGAAACTTATCCCTTGAGGTAGTCAGTTGCAAAATTTTGTTTTTCGTTGAAGACTTTCCGTATCTTTCTTTCATTAAGGAAGGATGCAAACCAGTTAAGCATATTAGATTTGATCCCTGTTTTCACCATGTTCAAACAAACAAAAATAAATAAAGCGTGAATCTACAATATTGCATCTTATAATGCATTTCTTGACGATTTCCAGTTTAATTGTTATCTTCTAAGGTTTATTTTTTGTTATAATGTTTATTTTATTGTCCTACATGCAAACATTTCTACTATGAAATTTATTTATTTTTTCAAAATAATAATAATAATAATAATAATAATAATAATAATAATAATAATAATAATGTATAATTCATATAATCTACCTCCTTCGATGTTTCATTGACTTAATAGGAAACCTCCTATAAATTTGTCCCATTGAGGTCGCATTGTTGTTCTTGTTTTCTTGAAAGATAACTATGAATAGTGGAATGTTATATGGGACCATCAAACATGCGAACTAAAAAATCGTTCGTTTGATAAGCTTTCTAAGATAAATAATACGAAGTCCAGAAACAAGCAAATTAGCCACTAAATAACTACGACAAAAATATTTTATATTGATTTTAATTACTTTATAACAAGTATGCAGTAACAAACATAATATTGGATGATGAAGAACGAATGTCGAATCTCAACCCGTCAGTATCCAAACAAAATACTAATCACCTTTTCATTAAAAATATTTTCAGATTCACCAGATATGGATTAGGTTAATGTAGTTAAGATAAAAATGTATCTTCGTAAGAGCTTCTACGCAGCTCAAAACTATAATTTCTATTTATGACAAGAATTATGATCCATATTGGCATAGCTTCAATCCAAAAATAAAAGCAAGCAACCAACATTTCTGCAGTGTTAGTACGACTTCAACATAAACGTACAGTACAAAATTACATACAGCCTATCTAATTAATGGATAAAAATAATAAATTGTCCAAAGTAGTAAATTGATAAATATTATTAAAGTATATTCCTATTGAGATAGATATATCAACAATCAAATGTAAAATTCTTACAAAGTTTGACAATAAATATGCATATTGAGGGTATAGGGGGAAACCAGACAAGTCACTTACCCACGAAGTCTAGAAAAATTACTTTTAATTACACAACAAATCTACTTCTTTAGCTGTATACCAAACTTTGAAGGCAAACAAACCCATGACTGAACTGTTTCTTTAACTGTTTCACACTTTTAAAAGGTAGTCGCTTCCATGGAGAATCTAATGGTGTTCATTTCGATAAGAAAGTGATTAATCTGGTTCTTTCTCTGGACAATTCGTGTGTAGAAAGTTGAGAATAAAAGTATTCACTTACAAAGGTTACTTTGAAGGTGTAGTTGTTAAGGTAGTCTGCAGTATTCTTACATTACACCTTACATCGTTGCATTTTACACTAATAGAATTTTACAATTTTATGTAAAAAATAAATAATAAAACGCAAAAAAAGTAATCTCTTAAAACGGTTATATGTTAAATGGAAATATGCAATTATCCTTAGTTTTAATTTGGGAGAAATTAACAAAACATATTTTTGAATAAATTTTAAAACATGTACTCCTAAGCACAGAAAAATATTAACCCAAAGGAAGGAAATATCACAGAAATCGTTGAGAGAGTTTTTCGTAAATGTTCATATTTACAATTTACGCCTAAAGCACACAGCTGGTTCAACACATAATGTCAAGAAATATCAGAACATGTATACAGGCTAAAATCTCAAAATCAACGACAATGTGCTTTAGGCCCTTAAGGTTCTAGGCGCCTGATATATAGTACATTATAAACAAATAGGGCTATTACATATTATCTACAATACAACATTTATTGCTGAAATTAATTTTTCTATATTGATTCAGCGAATACAGCATTATATACGATAAATTATTTAATTTGTTTTCTTGTAGAATGTATTCATAAAACTCATTTGAACCGTTTTAATTTATAATCATTTGGTATTATATATTTTCGTAGTACTGGATTCATCATCATCGACATTATGGTCCTTTAAGTCTAACCTCCCTCATGACAGCCGCCCAATCATTCCGATCCAATGCCTCAGATCAGCCTGGGTAACATTAGACTATCAGAGCGGCCTTGGATAAACATAAAATATTATTTAATATAAAGTATATAGAGCAATATATAATTATTATCTACCCATTCGCTTCCAGGAAATACCTTTCAGTCAATAAATTCCAATAAGACAAAAGGTCCAAAGCCAAACAAATATTCCTTAAAGTTTATTCTTAAAGATCCAACATATAAAAATATCCAAACCCAAAACATCCAGCCAATATAGTCCAATGGATCATTAGGTTCAATCCAAGATGTACACTTTCGTTTACAGATCTATAATTAAAACATTTTACAATTTACGTTCTTACTAAATTTCCTCAACCTCGCTGTTGTTACATTTGATCATCTACGCAAATGCCCTATGGTGACCATTGGTCTTACATTCTTAATATTTGTAGGACTGTCTCCCTTATTTCAACATGGTTTTATACATATTTTCTAGAAGGTGGTGGACGTACAGGGGGGGGGAATCAGTACGTAACAGAAGTGCCATAATTTTTGTTCATTACATTGTAATTCGTCCTTTAAAGTTCCTATAAACTTGCAGATGGAGGGATGATTTACCACCAACAACTTCAGAAATCTGTTGTGCCATGATTCGATGATTTGTTTTTCTTTCTATGTTTCTAGCAAAGCGGTATACATATTTCACGTGTTTGGTTTGAAGTTAGGATTCTTGGATTTTGCCCTGCTCTTGATAACATATTAACATCCATGCACGTTCTGACATGGACGTTTTGGAATATATATTTTTCATGGACCTTATGACCTACTGGATCATTATGATTATTGGATATTTTGATAAGGAGGTTTTGAATTGACCCTTTTTCTTTGATCTTCCGTTTTGGGCCGTATGTCCAACTAGACTATAATGACTGGACTTTTCTTCCTCCGACTAAATATTTCTAAGGTTCTTGTTACAGATGTACTTGTATTTTGAGCCATAATTAAATTTTCTTTCCAGTAAAAATTTACAAAACTGTGTAATTAAATAGAGTAATCACACGATATGCTGATTCAGAAGCTGTCCACAAACTATAGAGCGGAAACAGGAAATTATAAATGTTCCACCTCCCTCAATAAAAATAATGAATTTATAATCAAACTTATATATTTGAGCCGAGAAACTTATAGATAGCCAAATTAATATTTTCTAATTTCAGCTCTATGCTCGAAGGAACATTGGATGTACTAATTGAGAAGGCATGTCATTTCTGACAACAGTTAATCACCTTCGTTCCAAGAAAAACAGACTTAAAACTGTAACTTACACCATTACGGGTACATAATCTAAGAAAATTCAAGACTACTGGTTGTAACTAAAATTTGAATTAAACAAAATCTTAAAAACAATTACAGCTGTTTAGGTAGGGATTGAAAAATGCCATCAAAAACCAATCAATCGTATTTTCAAAATTAAGCTTTTATCTCTATTTATTTTCTCTCTCTCTAGTTGTACCTAGCTTAATCTCTTCTTTTATAGGTATTTTGTATGCCCCACGCCATCCGGGCCTTAAAGGGGCACGACCTGTCGGAAGACGATTGGTAAATCTGGATCACAAACACATTTTTGGACAACACAACAACGAGGAGGGCCTCCATGGAAGAGAAATCACCTCATTTCCACGGCCACCTTCCAGACAACACTAACATTTAAAACAAGATACGGTATTCACTTCTTCATTCAATCACATTAAAGAAAGTAAATATGTTATGGATAACATTGATGGCCGGGTGATGTTCGGGGATCATTTGGTTCGTAAAGGTTTCTACCATTAGTCTAACGAAAAGGTAAATTTATCTCACTACAGACCTTAGAAGGTCCTTGAGATAGTAGGAGATTAAGACTTGCACTTTTGTAGACAGTTAGCACAGATGTCAGTCCTGCGTGACAGGCGCTTTTACTCCCAGATCTTGCGTCTGGTTCTCATTTCAGTTGGAGTCTGAGTCGACCCTAAGGTCGTGGTGCTACCAGGAGGTTTAGGCGAATTTAAAAATTCTGACCCCATCGAGACTTGAACCCTCTATCTTGCGGCTTGTAGCGTGTTGCCTTAATCAAATATCCTACTAGCGAAAAAATCTCACCAAGAAACTTTCCCAACCGGGGATCGGACACGAGCCCGCTGCGTAAAAAAGCATCGACATTATCCCGAGGCCTCAAACCTGGAGCAGCTTCTATAGAATACTTAATATTGCTCGTTATTTGCTGACATCCCGACAAATTCTCTGGTTCCTTAATTCTGGAATATTTTCGACTAATTCTTAATAGATGGACTTAATCCAATGAAGGTATCATTCCATACCACTTCTTATTATTACTATTCCTAATTCGTAGGATTTTCATCCTGTTTATTTCCCTCGGAGGAAAACGGATGTGCATCCACTGTCTATCCATCTCTTGGCTGGTCTTTCTCTTGTTCTTCTCCTGTCCATTGGTCTATCTTATTTAGCTCTTTTTGCAAGTCGGTTGTCTTCTATTATTTCTATACGACCTTTCCAATATTTTCGTCTATCTATAATAAATCTGGTTATGTCTTGAATATGACATTTGTCCCTAATTTCTGTATTGTGTATCTTATCAAATAATGTTTTCCTCTGAATAGTTCTTAAGATATTCATTTCACACGAGCTTAATATTATTTATTTAGTTCTTGTTGTATCAGCCCTGGTTTCTGCTCCATATGCAATAACTGGCCGAACTATCATTTTGTATATGCAGATTTTGCTTTCTATTGACATATGCTTGTTGCGCCAAATTAAATCTTTCGTATATTCTGATGAACCGATCAGTAGAGGAGGAAGCAAAGGAAAGAGGGAAAAGCAGGAAACAAGTGAAATGGCTGGTTGGAAGCAGAGAACGCTGCAGGAACTTTACTGCTGCCCTATGTTGCATTTAGGAATTACAGGAAATAAATAAATTAGATAAATAAAAATAAAATATCCTGATATTTGTGCTGCTTTATTAGCTTGTTTCTTTACTTCTTTTATTAAATGTTTAGTGTTTGTTGCCATACCATATCACTAATGTGTTAATACATAACTACGTATATCAAAGGCAAACAGTTTTAACAACTCATGACTCAGGTATTTTACTTCCTTCTTCCTGTATTCGTGAAACAAAATTAATTGTTTGTAATTCCTCTACACGTATATACATATCTTCGTTTTGATTTAGTTATAGTATTCAGTATAAACTATAATGCAAGATATACCTAACTACATATTAAGTAAATAACGTAGTATTTACTTGATATTCAAACAATAAACAACTTATTTTTACGCCTAAATATATAGTAGGCCTATTAATATTATAGTATATAAAATTGTAATATAAAATTATGCATTTTGCTTGCAGTCTCTTATGCTGTTAAAATTATAAAAAAATTAGGCCTTTCGAGGCCAGTCCTATCCTCAGTAGAAGGTAGTTCGTAACAATTTTCAGATAGGAAAACCAGCACAAGTGTTAATATCACATTTAAGGAATATTTTATGAAATTTAGAAGAAGACAAATCAAGTTACTCCGAATATATAATAAAGGAAGGACACCATATACAGAGTCTACTCGCAATATCACACAAAGAATGGAGCCCACCTATGATAATCATACTGGAGGAGTTAGAAATCTTAAAGGAACATCGTCAAAAACCGGTCACTACCTAGATAGTACCTGGAGAATAACGAACAACCTCCTGATGAGAATGGGACTGCTCCCGAAAGGCCCACAATGTTTTCAAGCTTTTAAAAATTGAGGAGACTGCATAAAAGGAACCGTAATAGTAGTTCCTGTCACTGCTCTTGGAAGCATTGGGCCTTTGTCAAAGCACGCCACCGGACTCTGTTTTTTGCCAAATCATCTTGGTGTCCTTCCGGCTTGTTTTAATTTTGGTTTCTTTAATAATAGGATTTTAAGAAGTGCGGGTTATTAGCCCACAGCTTCCCAATCCGGTGATGGGGTTGCCAACTAGGCAGCCTGGCCTGCCTTCCCTTAGTTCTTGAGGCGGAATTTAGACATTTCCTTCCAAACTCAATAGTTATTTTCCCGCCAATACTCGGATGGCTACTTGCAGTGGAAAACCACTGGTCGATGGGGTCACCACATATCTACGCCGTGCATAAAAGGTAATCATTTTCAGGGTTAAAAAACCCCAGCCCATATGGGTTATTTTGGGTTTTTTTAATACAATTTTTGAAAAATTGTTTTTTTTGGGTTTAATACCCCCAAGTTAAGAATTTAAAAGCTACACCACATTATATTAAATTTAATTAAATCCATATTAAAATAAAATATTAATTTTGTACTATACATTTAAATTTAAATATTATATTACTTTTTTTTCATATTAAAATAATTACATACACGCTCTTGTGACAAAATGAATTTTGGAAACTGTATTGATTTACAAAAATGTGTTGCATATACAGAAACAGCTGATATTGGAAAAATATTTCATCGTACGTAAGCTGAAAAAAACTAATATTTCTGATTCTGTGGAACTCTGGATAGACTTAATAGAATGTGTTGATCTTCAAACACATAAAGACAGTATTCAACGTAGAATGAGTGAAGCTGTTTTGCCAATACACTATCTTGCAAATATTATGAATCCTAAATATATAGGAAAATGCTTATCTTCTGATCAAGAAAATCAGGCCAAGTCTTGGTTGACAAGCAAACACCCTGAATGGCTTGTACCATTTTTAGCCTTTAAAATAAAAAATAAACAAATGTATCCAAAATCAATGTTTGCGGATGATATAGGCCTAATAAAGAGCTTTAGTTCTGCCCATTGGTGGAATATTTTGGAGAAACGATATACAAATGAGAACATTTAAGCTTTCTGTAACTTTTTGAATGGACGGGCTAGTTCTCAGCTCATTCAGCATCAATAGAACGAGTGTTTTCAAACCTTTGGATTAATGTGATCGAAAATGCGTAAGAGGTTGGGTTGTGATAAAGTTAAAAAAATAGTAAAAGTGTACAGATATCTTAATAATGAGGACGAATTCAATGAATATGATGTTGAAGAGAGAGAATCTGATTTAGAAATTTAAGTATTTGTTACTACTTTTAATAACAGTTGTATATTGTGAATTAAATATACTGGTTGAAAGAATAATTTGTCTTTATTATTTGGTAGGACTATTTATTTCCCCTTTTAATATCTTGGCTAATAATTATTTTATACAAAATGTGTTAAAAATTAAGTAAGTTCGGATGTGGATTTTTTTGGTAGTTGGGTGGGTTGTTTTTAAGTGGGCTTTTTAAAAACCCGCTCGCGATTTTTTGGGTGGGTGGGTTGGTAATAAACCCTGATAACTTTATATTATAATTTTTAAATAGAATTTTATCATTAAATTTATTAATACATATATATTTAATAGTTGATAAAATGATTTCGTGAAAACTACTCCCACCCTTTTAGATATGAAATGGATGTAAAGCATATATTTGGACAAATTTATAACCTTTCCTTATGTGATTATTACTACAAATAAAATACATAAGTTATCGCCGACATATATAGTATTTCATAGGTTTTACATTTCTGTTTTGACTGGTACAGAAAAAATGTATTTAGTTTCGATAAAGCTATAAAAACTTCAAAAAACATCACTAGCTAATTAATAGTAATTATTGGGCAATATGACAATTGTTTTCTCATTTTAGTTGGAAATCTTTGTGATGAAGATTGATGTGGAGTGAAATGGATTCTATATCTATGGCTGGAACGTTTCTTATAGATTTATTGTGAACTGGCAATTGTGCGTTACGCTACATATTACCATCCCCTTCATGTTTTCAGATATTTGAGTGCACGCATATTAAAAACATATATTATTCAAGTTATGCATTAAATAAGCAATATAAATATTATCATATAATTATAGAAACATTATCTTACTTACTCAAGGAAGACGTCACTTTCGCTCCGAGGCAGAATCAACTTGGGTAATACGATAGCTTTCTTCCTCCGAGTCTTGAGAGTAGCTAAGGTTGAGAACTGCAGAAGATCGGGCTGATGTGGACTATGTGGTGACAGTATTGTGAGTTTTCTATCCGCTCCCGGTGTAGCAAGACTCAAGTATGCCCCAGGTGGCGGCAGCGACAAATGTGATGGTACGTTAGTTCGTCTTTCTCCCTGCGTAATAACACCCGCGTACAACCCGCGTCTTCTTTCAGCTGTCGTCATACTATTATCTTCTGCCCCAACAATTAGTTCCTCTCCGGACACAGCTTTTCGTTTCCCCATGAGCCGTATTTCCTTCTCTAAATTCTCTAGTGATCTAGCCTCAACCGAACTTGCCACCACTCTTCTCATATCTCTTTCCGAAGAAGTCAGGAAACTTTGTCTGTGCGTATGATGAACTTTAGTATCACTGGAAGCTGAAGCTGTGCTATTGCTTCTCAAACTCTCCATCGATTTTGCTGTTTCTGACCTATACGTTCCTGAACTTGCTGTCAACCATTGGCGACCTTCCCTTCCAACAGCTGAAGTTTCTACAGATTTAGCTGCTATAAGAGTTCTAGATGGAGATAATCCTGCACCATCTGAAGAAGTACTGGACATCGGCGACAATGATCTCGACAGGGTTCTTCTTTGCGTCAAACTATCATTTTCATCGTGTGAAGCAGAAAGGTACATCATGGGGGACTTTGATATCACTGAAGTTTGAGCTTGAGCTGACACAGAACTGTAGTCAGAGGACGATATTGCTACTGATTCTTCTCCACCTGCAGAAGATAGTAGTTGGGAAGAGCTGGACGCATATCTTTGATTTTCTTGAGCTGCGGACAAAAATGAACTACTTGATGCCTGCATCAATCTTGATGATGTTTGTTCCCTTTCTTGGCTTTGCGAAGCTATTTTCTTCTCATTAGATTCTTTTGGTACGTTCAAAGTGTCATCATACGCCAGCATATGAGTGAGTCTACCTTGGGATTTACTTATTGCTGATTTGGTGTAATGAGTGAAAGACATTCCTTGTTGGCTCTCAGTGACTTTTTCATCTTGAATAGCACACTGATCACCGCTATCTGAAGGAGTTCTCGAGAAACAACTGATTTTCGTCGATGAAGCACTTTTCGTCGTTGTTCGAGATGAGAACGATTGTTGAATCCTTGTCGTCTGTTGTACAGATCGAGTCTGTTGTTGAGATTTCGATAATTCGTCTTCTTCCTCTTCCATTTTCCTTTAAATTTATGACTTTCGAAATTGTAAAAACTTCAAATCCAACAGATCTGAAAAACCAAACATGGGTTGTTACAGATCTTGCATATGTTATTTCTATTGAAAATGCCATCATCCACCATTCATTAACTAATCCATTTCGTTATAATGTAATAACATCAAGAATCCATTTGAAATATTTCAGCAATTTATACATTAAAAAGTAAATATATTAAATGGTCATATAATTTAATACAAATCCAATATTTAATTGTTATTAGAGCACCGTAATATTAATAATCCGAAATATATTTCGAGTATTTAAAAACGAAACTTTCATGAAAGGATCTTGGCTAAAAGGTAAATCGTATAAGGATAATGTTATAAACTATTAACATTATGTTTGTAAAACTATGAACCTAAAATAATGGCATAAGTGTATAAATTGTGCTAATTTAAAACGACTCTCCAATATAATTATATTATTTTATTGAAATACATTGAATAGCGAGTTCGATTATTTGATATTAAATAATTTGATAGATGGTTATGTAAAATATATTTATTGATAATAAAATTAAAAAAGTACAATTGTACGAGTAGTTCATGGTCCTAAAATTCTATATTTATAGTCACATACTCTCTCCGGTACTAACAATGTTCAACGCAAATATATGCCTTAAGGTTATTGAAATAAGAGCTTTTTTCTAAAGACGCACACATATTAAGATTACATGTTACAGAAGATTAGAAACGTGTATTTGAGTCCATCGTTCAATAGAATTTCATTAGAATCTTGCAGGCCTATAAAATATATTGTACAATATTTCATGAAGGATATGAATTTGAAAAGACCTAATTGTCGTTTTCGACCATTTTATATTACCAAACTCCGAAAAAAAGCTATTGATGCTATTATCATGACCGTTTTTTTAGAACACTTTACAGACCTTCACCGATCTTATCTAGTAGATACCGAAAAATTACCTTGACCGAAATGTATATACAAAGGCCTCTCTTTCTCTACACACGTATATATATATATATATATATATATATATATATATATATATGTGTGTGTGTGTGTGTGTGTGTGTGTGTGTGTGTGTGTGTGTGTGTGTGTGTGTGTGTGTGTGTGTGTGTGTGTGTCCAGTAAAGCTCTGGCGGCCGCAATTTTCATTTAATCGAAACCAAATTTGACATGAAGAAATAACATTACACTTTAAACGAAGTGTCATTCGTGTACACTTATTATGTATTACAAATGAACGGTAAAGGATCTTTGAATATCCAAGTAAATTTAATTAGTTTTTAAAAATAATTTAAAATTACTAAGCAAAATCAATTGAGCAGAAAATAATGATTTTGCCCTTGTGAATGTACTCTTGAAAACATACAACTTGGCATCAGAGTAAAACTCCATATAATCCAATTATTTATATTCCAGCTATTTATGTCAATAAAAAACGTCAAAGAATGCTTTTAACGTATTTATCTAGAAATAATGAGCAAATTTTAATTAAGCGATGTACAAAACTGATTTAGAAATGTATTAAAATTTGTATTTAGAACGTTTTTAGATAATAACGCTTTGGTGAGCACAAATTGAAACAAAACACAATCGAGGATTGAAAAAAAAGTAAAATATTTAATTGTGCTACGGTGCAATATTACAAACAATTTTCACGTTACACTTATAAGGGGAATGAATTATGATTTTTTTAAGCCTACATATAAGAAAATTATTTTATTTTTTCTTGAAATGAATTGAACGGCGTTATGTATCAACTGGTTATGCGGCAATTATGTAAGTTTCGAGAAAAACACATTTAAAGTTCTTCTTACATTTTTAATTCTAGCGCGAAACTAACAATACTCAGTTATGCATTAACAATCTAACAGCGGAAACATTTAGCACTTAGCTGCTTGATGCAAATATAAATTAAGCATTTATGAAGATCTATGTTCATAGCCATTAATTGCAAAATATAGAATCTCTGATAGCAATTATGGCGTTTATATTTGAGCTGGTTGATATATAACATCGCGCAATTATTAATAACATATGAAAGCCTACCTAAATAATCCTATCTACAATGGCGTAACAGCCGAATGTGTGGCCTCAGCCTCTTATGAGTTACTGGACCAAGTTTTATTTTAGTTACACTTATTTCCCTAAATATGCTGTGAATGGTATGCGGTCAACATACCGACACAATGAGACATCTAGTATGCAGATAAGGTATTACTAGGATGAAGGAGGTCGATAAATATTGCTTAGAGGCCAGTTTATTCAGCCTTAAGGATCATTTACGAGCCTGAAAATCTTCAGACTCTGGACCCATGGTTTAAGTTCTCTCCCGGAGGACTTATTTCTCGAATTTTTCATCCTAAAATATTCCATCAACCCCAGTCGGGTTGGAACCCGCGACCATCAGGACCAGAGACAAGGAACATAATCACAAGTCTACCAAGGCCGACACATAAACCATTATCAGAAGATAATAACATTATCAGAAGATAATAACATTATCAGAAGATAATAACATTATCAGAAGATAATAACATTATCAGAAGATAATAACATTATCAGAAGATAATAACATTATCAGAAGATAATAACATTATCAGAAGATAATAACATTATCAGAAGATAATAACATTATCAGAAGATAATAACATTATCAGAAGATAATAACATTATCAGAAGATAATAACATTATCAGAAGATAATAACATTATCAGAAGATAATAACATTATCAGAAGATAATACCATTATCAGAAGATAATAACATTTTCATTAAAAACAAAGAAGAGTGAGGATGACAGTAGTGAAGTAAAGTACATTTCACAAATTTAAAGAAGTCTTGTAACACAATTTTCATATTTAGACCTCCTTCTCAATCTCTCTGGTTATGAATCCGTTCACTGCCGCAACATTGCAGCACTATTCCTCCTGAATCTAGGTTTCGCAAATGCGGAAATAATTTGTATAATTTGTATTATATCAGTGTAGGTATTTAGTTATTTATTTAGATTATTTTAGAAAATCAAAGTATAGAACAGGTGTCTAGTTTCAAATATTTGGGCTGTGATGTTGGCTACAATGTGGAAAGAGATATTGACTCCAAAATAAATAAATTTCAGATGGTGTGTGGAACAATACAGAGAACATTCAAAAATAAAATTGGAAAAGAAACCAAGATAAAAATGTATAATGTTATGGCGGTTCCCACAATATTGTATGGATGTGAAACTTGGGCTCCAGTGAAAAGACAGAAGGATAGAATACAGACGGCAGAGATGCGGTTCCTAAGACAAGTAAAAGGATGTACAAGACTTGATAGAATAAGAAATGAGGATATAAGAGAAGAATTGAAAGTACAGCCTTTATTGGATAAAGTCACGAATTACAGACAGAAAATGATTGATCACATGGATGGAATGAGTAAGGAGAGATATCCATTGTTAGGCAGGAACTATCAAGCAAGAGGAAGGCGTGATGTTGGAAGACCTAGAAGACGTTGGGCTGATGCAATATGAAGTCGGAACGGGCAATTGCCTAATCCCTGGAGTGATGATGATGATGATATTTAGATTCGGCCACGAGAGGAGATTACAACTATCCCGTTGGCTCCTTTTGCCTCTTTGAATTGTTGAGGTTCGGAGTAATGAGCCATCATTGAGGTGGCTGCCCAAAGTAGATCCCCTCAATCACATATTTTCAACACCAATGGATGCCAACCAAACTATTTTATAAGATGAGGTAAAGGATGGTATGAAATGAATTAATGAGAAATGAAATGACATGAAAGATAGAGAAGAGAGAATGGAGAATGTTGGTGGGATGAAAATCAGGAAACTGGAGAACCCCGAGAAAAAATCCGGTTTGGATCATCACAAATTCCGCTCTGGAAACCCCAAGAGTGAAAATAATAAAACTGTCGAGTAAAAAAAATATAATTTCTGAAGACAAAGTAAAAGGAATATACTAGCTTACCCATATTCTTAGAAAATAAACCACTAATGTACAGTTCTTCCTTAATGCGTCGTAATTTACAAAAATCTCTGATAAGAATACAGTTTTCATTGCGCTTTCACCTGAATTATAATCATGTTCCCAATTTTTGTGTAGAATATAAAACGAATATGTAAGTTCGCAATTCCATTTGAACGTAAATTAAGTTTCAAATATTTTAAACCACAAGCTAGACATTAATCGAGTATTCAATTCACTTTCACAACAACTCTTTGGGTGTTAGTTCTTCATTTAAGCATTCAGAAGCAAAATATACACGAATATAGGGCACACCTTTCCATAGCAGAATTAAATATAATGATAATAGAAATATATATATATATATATATATATATATATTATAAATATATTTTTGACATTTGGCAATGAAGGCAAATATGATATGAAAAGAAAAAAAAAGCATTCCTTTTTTTTTCATATCATATATATATATATATATATATATATATATATATATATATATGTGAGAGAGAAGAGTACAGTACGCTATTCTCTTCTTCTTCTTTTTCTTCTTCTTCCGTCCAATGTAGACAAGGTGTCTGTTCCTTTTCAATGTAATGCCTCAATTGTAACTTTTCTTCAGGCGTCCAATATTTATTTTCCCTAGCTATTTTAACTATTGTGTCTATTTATATGTTTCTTCCATTCTTTCCTTCTTTTGTGTATCAAATTTAAAATTTGTTCAATTTGTAAATTTTTCTTTATCTTATCACTTCTAATATGATCTCTTAATGTTATATTTTCTATTTTTCTCTGAACTTTCATTTCACATGCTTCCAGTAGGCGCCGAGTGTCACTTGTTTCTGAACAAATTTTTGCTGTAGGCCTATAAATACAAAGTTGTCTGATTACCGAATTGTATTTCCCAGCGGATGGTTGGATCGGCGAACTAAAGGAAAGAGAGGGGGCCTGCTGCCTTCTAGGCTAATTACCGTGGAAACGGAAAAGCTAAGGGCCAGTTTCACCAACAGAGGTAACTGTATTACGCCAGTGTTCCCCATGTACAATGTATAGCTTAAACTGGCGTAATACAGTTACCTGTCTTGGTGAAATTGGCCCTAAGAGAACAACACTCTGACAAAACGTTGGGGGGGGGCAGATGAGGGTCCATAGCTGTGTTGAACGCAAACGTAAGATTTATGCATCACGTTCGAAACTCTCTACAGTATGTGTAGAATTTTGTTTTTTGTTCTTCCTTTATTAAGTACGTACTATAAATTAGTTACGTACGTAGATTCATTTCTGGTTTAATTGTTTATTCATTATTTTACAGAATACGGTAATGGAATGTCGACGCAGTACACGAGTTACAAAACTATCTATGTACGTATTGAACAGACAATTGTTTGAAAGGTTATAATAATAGTACGATTACTGTAGAGTGCAAATAGGTTTCGCAAATAAAATGTGTAATTCTGCTGTACAGTACTTATGTACTTAGATAAATGGTAGTGCAGTTATTAATAACATGAAGAGGAATAGTGCATATGCACATGTCATACATAATGTTATTGGGAAATAAAAGCAATGCATTTGAGTAAACCAGAAAGAAAAGTAAAGCACCTGCACATTCATTCAAGAAATTGTTCAAATTGCCCGACTTCCATTCTCACAAAACAGAAGACATTGACGACGAAATGATTATCGTGCCCAGTTCAAGATACCAGGTGTCTCACGGACGATCACATCACATGCTGCGATTATGCGTGCAACTAACAGTTCATCTGTATCAACAAGGGTCGCATACACCAGTGTTTTCAGATGTCCCCACAAAAAATAACCAAGTGGACTGAGATCTGGAGAGCGAGGTGGCTACACCACAGTTGGACTACCTCTTCCTATCCAACGGCCACATTACACTCCATTCTAATGGTTTCGCACATTCAGGCAGAAATGGGGAGGAGCTCCATCTTGCTGAAACCACATGTTAATCCTGATGTAGAGAAGAACTTCTTCTAATAATGTAGGTAGGACGTGCTCTAAAATATCTTATAAATGATACCATTTAATATCTGGGGAAGATGTTAGGGGCCAATGATGTGGTCAGAAATTATGCCTACCCATACGTTCACCGAAAATCTCTGCTGGTGACTCCTCTGGAAGATGGCATGAGGATTTTCATAATCCCACACATGAGTGTTCTTCGTGTACAAAACCAATAGAACTATATGAATTTTGTGCATGTCCATACTAAACAAATTTCAGCGTCAATATATCACAGTATACACGCAGTGTACAATAGGAGAATAGGAATTTTGCGCAAGTCCAGACTAAACAAATTTCAGTGTCAACATATTACAGTGAAGAAAGAACGAAAGAAAGAAGAAAAAAAATGTCGCCTGCCGTGATTTGAACCATCAGTGTTCGAATCTTAAATCCATCACTTTGACCATTAAGCCACAAGTTAACTACACAGATTCTGCGTATTTCATGCTGTATTATGGCTCATGTTGTAGCGATTCTACTACCCAGAATGCAGTGGCTTGCAATCATATGCTCAGGTCGAAATTTTAAGGGATTTGCAAACCCAATATTTCATAAACTTTGTTGATGAATTATTAGCAATCAGTATGAATACTAAGATATGAAGGTATTCTAGTATAAGTTTCTCTCCTAGTATGCTCTCCTGTTGATTTATCTGTATCAAATGTCGTTTAGTTTGATTCTCTATTACTCGCCCATTTTCCACGTAGACCATTACTTCATTATCTCAAAATACTTATATAATACCCCTCTATACGTAGTTGCATTTAAGCTGTATAATTCACTTACACCCTGTATATCCATCCAACCATATTAATTCTGCCCGAGGGCAGCTCTTTCACTGCAATCATATCATTTTCATGCTATGCTTTGTAGCTTTACTAGAGTATTATAGGTGTGGTAGCTTCTCGTTGCTTTCCACACCGGTGAAGGATGGTGACGATAATGACAAGGATGAGAATGATGGCCGGATGATTTTCGCGGACCGTTGGGCCCTAAGCTTCCTGACATTTGTCTCACAGGTGAAGAAAATCTCCGAAAAAAACCTCACCCAGGAGTCGGTCCAGACCGGAAATCAAAACCGGGCCCCGCTGCGTGACAAGGCAGTTCGCTACCTGGAAACCATAGCAGTGGAAATATGAAGAGGTGAATTCCAAAGCGCGCTAAGTAATTTTTTTCCAATTTCTAGATTTTAGTTGACAAAGAATGCTCAATTACAGTTCCAAAAGTGTTTTGTATTGCAACCCGTCAAAACGAGCTAAGTGTCCTCTAAAATAAACGACGAAATATAAAATTCTTTACAATAGCGCTAAGTCAGTGGGAGTTTTAATCCAAATAGATCTAAGTATGTGCGCATGAGCATTACTATAGCTGATCAGTCGTCATTGCCTAACCTCATACGTTGAGTCAATGTGTTTTGGTTTGTTAATGTTGGGATCGTTTGTCATTTAATAATATGTGATAGCAATTGGCTAGAAGAATATAATAAAAAAGTTACTGTGTAAAGTAGAGGAAGAAAGAGAGCCTGTGATGAAGATAAGTGGGTCAAAAGTCTACGCAATAAAGCTCGGAACTTTTAATCTCCTTAAAGTAAGCCTACTAAACATAACATCAATCACGGCTGCTTAACAGAAAAGATTTTTTTCAATAAGATTTATAAATGTAAATCTCAAGCAGCCCAAGATAATTTTGTAATAAAATATATTAATACTTCTGAGCTAAAAACAAAACGGCCTAGAAAGCAAAATCCTAGGTGCCGTAGTGTTGCCTTATATTTCACCCGAAAGGCTAATGGGCGTATTGTTCGAGTTTGCGCAAAAACAATGTAAGTAAATATTTCTGGGAACACGGCGAGTCCAGACCAGAATATAGAGGGGGAGTATAATCACTGAAAATGATAATAATATTACATCAATAATAAATTTCATTTCCAGCTTTAAATGTAGAGAGAATCATTATGGGAGGCATAAAAGTGTAAGAGGTTACTTGCCCCCTGAACTCAGTGTTAAAAAGCTGTGGCGTGCATGGAAAACTGATGCAAATTCTAATGTCTAAATGTTTCTTCGTATTCTAAATTCTGTAAACCATTTAATCTCCGATTTAATCTAGCCTTTGGAGATCCAAACACAGGCATTTGTTATTTTTGTGATGAATGTAAACTACCTATTAAATCAGCAACATATTGCAAGATTAAGCTTCAAACCATGACCGAACTTACATTACACAAACTGCGGACCAAACCATTTTTTGAATTAGTAAGAGCCAATGTTCCTGATGCTGTTCCTGTATCTTTTGACATGCAACAGAATCAACCTTTACCAAAGTTTTCTATTGATGAAGTCTACTATTCACGACAAATTTGGATGTTTAATTTGACTTTTGTTATTCATGGGCCTACTCAAGATAAGGAAAATGTGTAAATTTACACTTGGACCGAAAACCAATCACACAGAGGTTCCAACAAAGTTTGTTCTAATGGATTTCATTAAAGTTCTAGAAACAGGTTTCCACAAGATCCCCACCAGCCAAGTCAACTGAGATTATTTTCGAATGCGTATTCCGGCCAGAACAAGAACCGAACTATTATTGGCAGTTTGTTGCATTATGCCAATAATAATGAGAGTTCATTCTTCTCTATTGTAGAGCATTATTGTCCTATACGTGGTCACATTTACATGCCACCCGACCAAGTCTTTGGCCGCATGGAACAAGAGTTCCGAAAAAAATAAGTTATTGAAAGCCAAAAGATTACTTGGAAATTTATGAAAAATATGGTGTTGTAAATGAGTTGGGAAAAGATTGGGATGTATTTGATTATAAGTAGTGTGCAACCAACAGTCTAAAACAACAGTTCCTTTCCTAGTAGAAGACAAATAGTTTTTGTATTTTCCAAAAGAAAACAAAAATTAGGTTGCAAATGTACGTATACAGGTGGAAAATCATCGTGTGCCGTTAACAAAGGACACTACTTTTGTGGAAGCCTATAAAAACCTTTCAAAATTCAACCAGAAAACTGCATAAGTAAAGAAAAGCATAAAGATGTTTGCAATCTCTTAAAGTTCGTCAATCATGCTGCAGAAGACCGACAATTTTATGAAGAAGCATTGAAGGATCCAACGGCAAAGGGTGACAACAATGAACGAGTATATGGTGAGCAGGAACCTTTTTATAAACTGTAGAACATTTTATGAAGAATGATTGAAAGGTCCGACTGAAGATGATGACAGTTACTTTACAGGCCTATATGGTAAAAAAGAGCCTTCTTTATAATAGTTATGTCAAACACAAAATATTTCACATAATGCACTTTTTACAATTAAAAAAAATAATAAACAGTCAAGTTCAATAAAACTATGTTTTTTGACTAACCTAACCAAACATAAATAAATTAATATATAGGCCTATATAAAAACACGAATATGGAAAAATAAGAATGTATTAAAACTCCGCCATGGCCGGTCCCTAGCCCGGATGAGAAAGGAGGAGGGGAGGAGTAACAATCTCTTTAAAAAATCAGCGTTCTGTTGGCTCCGACTGATAGTACTCTATAAGGGCCCCTAGCCAGGGTTACGGTGAAGACCTCAACGGCAGAGTCGGCGCAGAAGGAGTCCTTGAACACGGCGGATCTGGCGGAAGAGGCAACCCTATCTGTAAGGGAAATAGAGAAACGCTGCCTTGCGATGAAGAGGGATCTTCAAAGGCTATGGGAGGAAAACCCAGAGAGAAATTTTCCTGGTCATCCAGGTTGGGGGTTTATGCTGTGGGCCAGCTCCCCACACATTAAAAAAAACATAAAATGCTAAAAGACCAAATCAGTTAAAGCCGGACAGTAAAAAGTACGAATGACAAAAGCAACGAAAACGGACATTGAAGATAGGCCACGAGGAATAAGAAACAAAATTAATGAAGTAGCAGGAGAATTATTTCAGAACAATGTAGACATTGCAGCAGTGACAGAAACAAAAAGGAAAGAATCAGGAAATTCATATTTAGGAAATTACATACATTTTTGGTCAGGTTTAAATAAATCCAGATAGATAGAGAATGTATTAAGAGGGGAACATGGAATATTAGATCTAGGAAAAGAAAAGATCAGGAATTATTATTAGAAATTAAAGATAAAAAAGCTACTCTCATGTTTACTAATTATTATTTAGCTATTGAATTCCTATTCAAAATGAAGCCAGAATGCACACAGGTTAGAAAATATGTCAGTCAGGCAGTTCTTCAGCAAGTCGAATTTATGGTCCTACTTTGATGTTTACGAAACATACATTTCTTTTATTAAATTGGTGAAATATATTTTCTCGTTAAATCTTATATGAAAGTGTCAGATCGGAGTGAAACAAATCATGTAAGAGTACCTATTGAATTTTGCTAGTTTGACGCCCATTTATGTAATATGTACCCAATTTATTTTTATTACTTTATTTATTTATTTATTTAAATCAATGTATCTTACAGGTTGTCATTCGTTCACATCTGTATGCAATTAAACTGAACTGAATTAGCTTGGTTAAGAAACTCACGCTTGGGAGCACCTGTGTCTCCACGCGAGAGGTAGGGGTATAAACTTACAAATTAAAGGACACATTGCGAATTTATGGCTTAATTTAATTGTATATTAAGTATTGCAACGAAGTAAACATGTCGGTTGCTAGAAGGAATATTTAATTTCGGGTTTCAGGTAAACCCCCACTCCTATCAGTTGGATTTCGCCGACGTTTGGATAATGCCTTCCTTCTTTTATTTTAGTACCATATGCTACGTTTCGTTGAGATACTTTGAAAATTATGACCGCTAGATTGATTTTTAATGTTCGTTTCAGGTGAAACACTACACCAGCGGTGATCAACTTATGCTCTTTGTGCAAGAGCACTCTTCCCTGCACGTGTGCACGACGGAGGAGCGGAACGCTCAGATAATCAATAAAGAAGGAATGAGGAGTGGGGGGGGTTTGTGACGCTGCGGCACGTTAATCATTACTCTTATGCTATTTTAAATCTATTTATTTGCATTAGTACAACTTTTAACTATCACACATTATCATAAGTAATGCCACGAGCGATTTCCAAATATCGATAAATTCACGAAGTGATGAGTGAATCTAACTAGATAATTTGGAAATAAAGAGTGTTAGGACTATTTAACGAATAAAATTAAGGTGTTTACTCACAAATCATTATTTAAATATAGTTATTTTTAAATATTTGTATATTTAAATATTTGTATATTTAATGTAAACGGCGATGTTTGAAAACAAATGAGAAACGTTTGTTATGTTTAATTTGTTCATCACTGCAACCAGATCATAATTATTTATTGCCAAATGATCGCAATATTGTAAGAATGCACTCTAGTGGAGGAAAAAATCAAACACATCAAACTGTTTATAACCAACATTATAGGCTACTAATTCATTTCTGGAGTCCTACGATGTAAATATGTCAATTATATTCTTCTGAAACGTAAATACTTAGGAAATAATACGATTTAGAAAGTGCAAATAGTGATCTATTTTTATTGTGGTATAATCAATTGCCATAAATGTTTTCTATTATATCTCGCATGCGTTATCTGGTTACATTCGTACACTATATTACAATTTGGGAGCTACATGCATTCCATGATTATTACATCTTAATATATAAATTGTTATATTCAACTTATTTTATTAGAGAGTCAGTCACTGCAAAATAATGCTATGACCTGTTCAGAATATTAAAAAGGAAGAGCTTTCTTTAATACGATAAACTTAATTGATAAATATCGGGTGAAACATGACTGTGATTGGTTGTAAAACAAAATTCATTGAAACGTGATTGGTCATTGACTTCTATTTGGGGCATGAGTTAAATATTCATTGTAATTATGATTATAATTATATATCTATATATTCCGTTATTCACCCTTTGGGATTAGATCGCTCCCTAGTGGGAGTGTTTAACGAAGCTAATTTAGTTATGATTATTTACCTATACATGCCACCTATTATTATCATTACTATTACTATTATTATTACTACTATTATTATTACTATTATTATTACTATTATTACTATTATTATTACTATTATTACTATTATTATTATTACTATTATTATTACTATTATAATTAGTATTACTATTATTATTACTATTATTATTATTATTATTATTATTATCATCATTATTATTATTATTGCAGGCAAAACGGTCTGCTCGAGAGTCAGTTGATCGTGTCAGCTAACAAAATCGCAATGCATATTGGGAAACCACGACACAGGTTATCTGATGGCGAATTTCTGAAATACTGTAAGGAAATAGCAGCTGAATTGTTGTGCCCTAATGGAATTGAGTTATTTGACGCAATTAGTATTTCTCGCAAATCTTGCTGATGATATGTTTCACAAGTTAATGGAAGTTGCGAGTAATTTGAATGTATTTTACTTAGCTTGTATTTGTTGATGTATTTGGCTTGAAATATTTTTTACCCATCTTTGAATTATTTGTTATTTTTTATTTAAATATATATATATATATATATATATATATACTCACATACTCATAAAGTAAAATTTTAACTTAATTATATTATTAACCAACTTTAAATCCATAAAATTTTAAAATTATAAATCACTCATAAAAAATTATAAATTAACTCAACGAAATAATTAAAAAAATTAAAATAATTAATCTCACTTAATATATTGATAAAATTATTATACTCTTAATGAAAGTGTTGATATCACCAGCACCGTAGGCCTATAAATTGCATTTTTTTAGGGGTGTGAACTTCGAACACTGTAAGTTATGGAAGAGCTATTAGATCTGGCTCAAATGCGAGATACAATAACGGGCACTAACATATCATGTATAGAAGCAGCTGTAGAAAATATCGATCTTTCATTGAGTTGACTTGCATCTGTAACCACAAATGTGGCACTGGCTAGGGTAGGGTGTAGCTTGGGAATTGTGTAGTGTTTAAAAGGCAAACTAAAAGATCAGAAGTCTGGAGAATCCTTTACATCATTCATTAAGAAAATGTGTGTGCTGAACGCATTTTTCTGAATGAAGTGATGAGTGTTGTAGTTAAAATAATAAACATAATCAGATCGCAAATATTCCTTCATAGATCTTGATGCGAGTACGTGACATATCCAACTTTGAGTGAAGTGCAAAGGTTCAACAGGGGGAAAAAATCTATTCTTCGAGTTACTTGATGAAATTGCGACATTCATGAAAATGATAAGCTCAATATATTGTGCTAATATGTAATTTTTGATCAAATTTTTATTTAGTATTTAATATTAGAGTTCATTGTGATTGTTATATTCTGATGTAATATATGTTTGCCCTGGTGAGTGGAAGAGAAGGCCACATGGCCTTAACTCCACCAGGCTAAATAAATAAATCTAAAAAAATATATATATTGTACGTGTAAACCATAACATTGTGATATGAGTTTAAAACTATTTTAATCAAATTCAAAATCAAACATAGTTCTATGCATTCAATAATAATTGCTAATAGTTCTTTAAATTAATATAGTTTCAATACTCAAGAACATCGAATACTGCACGATGCCAAAGAATGGTTTAATACTTCTTAATAGTGACTAGCCGCCTCTGCTGCACACTCTTCCCGACCAGTGATGCTCCTGCTTATTCCTAAGAGAAGTTGAACTGGGACGCTGCCCTATACCAAATAGTCCGATGTTACCGGTTAACGAACTCGACTTTAGTTTCTTATATGATTGTTAGATGTCTAATCTGATTCTGGTAAAAACTGAAGACCGCTATAACGTTAACGAATACACAAACGCAATAGTATATTACGATGCGAGGTTGGGAAATGGTTTTTACAGAATCGAGGAAACGAGCAATAGCGAGGTTTTTAATTTCCGAGATTCTGTAAAACACTTCACAAACGTGCGTTGTACATTATTTTTTTGCGCGATGGTGTTTCAAAATAATAAATAATAGTAAAATAATAACATCTATGTTGGAAATATTTGCATTCATTATAAACAATTGACTAATGTTAACAGTGTGGGCAATGTTTATTAGTTGAAACAACAGGAGGACTTGAGAACAATTATTGATAAAATGGCCGCAAGTACGAATTGTTTTATATTGTTTCGAATAAAGTTCAGTCCATTTAAAATGCAGTGATTTGTTTCGTATAATGTATATTAACACTACCTTTTGGATATTTTATATATATGCAATGTACATAGTATACATAGAGGGCAGTGGTTTTACTTCCCACACGTGGGTGTAAATGTAATATTACAGTTTAGTTATTTAGGTTGGCAACCCCAAATGTAGGAAGTTTAATTTTCAATAATGGTCGCCATTGTTGGTAAGTACGACAAAACGCACTATCGCGCAAAAATACACATTATAAATTTTGGTAATGGAGTCCACCGCTGTGGTCTCGAGGTAGCGTCCTGCCTTGTCACGCAGCGGGCCCGGGTTCGATCCCCGGTCGAGACAGATTTTCTGGGTGAGGTTTTTATCGAGGTTTTTCCTGTAAGACAAATGTCAGGAAAACTATAAGGCCCAAACGGCCACGAAATCATATGGCCATCGCAATCATCATCATTCATATTTATCTTAGATTAAGCTTAGGATTAGGGACTCTCCTGGCGCACCACTATCATCATCATCATCAACCGTCACATCATCGGGCCAATGTAACCCCGCCTTCTAGGCGCCCCAACCTCATAAATGGGTTACAAGTACGCCATGCCAGGAGAGAGCACCAGGAATGTTGAAAGACTACCTGGGGTATTTAAAAAAATTGGCAATGGCCATTTTGGTTATCTACTCGATACGATCTGTATTTTTTTAAATTCTTTTCATGAGAACTCCTTCAATTTCTTCTGAATTCACTTATACATAATTATCTTAAAAAACAGTTCAAGTAATCGTTTACATCCCCTACAAATATAGGGAAAGAAAAGGGAGAAAGAAAACTTCAACATTTCCTTTCTTAATTATTGAGATGGCGGATGTGTAGATATATTCAAAATAGAGCCCGAGGCCATCGATTCTACAAAGCGCTTTAATTTCCTTAGAAAAAAATAGTTTCTTGGTCGCATATTTTATTACAAAGAGCTGAGCTACAAAGCTTAGCTTATTACATAAGGCTTCTATGTCTTTGATATTAAAATAGGTGCATATAGTGTCTCAGAATAAAATTTTCGTATTTGTTACATTCATCCACGAGAGTAGTCTCATGTGCTAGTGGTCAGCGATTCTGACTGTAGTTCATGAGGTCCCGGATTCGATTCTCGGTCAGTCAATATGAATTTTTCTTTAAAGGGAATTATTTCTGTGGTTTGCCCATGGTCTAAAATTTAGATTACGTTTAGGTTAAAGGCTCTCCTGGTGCTTCATTATCATTTATCACCCATAATGTAATCGGGTTAACATAACTCCGCCCTCCAGGTGCTCCAACCTAAGAAATTGGCTAAAATTCCGCCAATATCAGGGGAGAAAGCCAAATATGTTATAAAAAACAACTTGGTGGCATTGGACAAAAAAATATATATCCACAAATGAGAAGGGAACAAAAATGTCATACATTTACTTAAGTTGTCTCTTTAAGTCGGTTAACAAAATGATGTAGAACTTCATCCACAAATTTTCTCTGGTTATTCAAGATTTTATTTAATACACAAGTGATCTTCTTGGTGATATAATATTAAAATATATATGTAGTCAATATGCCCATTTCCAATTAATGTTTGACCATTTTAAAACATTAATTGGTGAAATGGGCATATTGACTACATATATATTTTATTATTCAAGATTGTTTTCTGTTTTGATATTACGAAAAACGACTTTCTATGAATTCAGGACATAAATTGCTGTTAGAACGAAGGGAGGAATTTCCCTCACAATAAATTCGACTTTATCAACCGAGCAGGCTAGCCGCTCTTAATTATTAATTGGCGAACTTGAAAATCGATATCAAACTACCTGTTCATAAATTCAAATATTATCCATCTTCAGCACGACTTCCTACGGACAGGACGTAAAGCCGTTCGTGCGCAGACGTAGATTTTCGCAGGTTAAAGAACTTCAAGCGTAAAATGAGAGGCCTCTGACCTAAATTATCGATGCTTGCGTTAAGGAATGGGGAAAACCAACTAACAAATGCATACAGTTTATATAACACATATTCACTAACGTTCCACTGGTCCATATCCTCAGCTAACTGAATCCATAACTCATTTCAGATATCCGGTTTTTAAGATGTATCCGAATATTAGCTTCAATCTAAAATCAAATTGATACTACAGCGAATTTCGTATAAATCCTTTGTTAAGTGTAAGTACAGTGTAAGTCTGCGAATCAACTATACTCCTACATTTTATATACTTATACACTATGCCAAAAATATTTATAGGACCACTTGCGAATTTGAAACGAACTTAGAAGACAAAAACACTCATCTGTCTAACACAACGGAAGACTTAACTCATGACAATGTTTATTTCTGAAGCAAATTTCTTGGGTTATCCGCAAACGTAAGATAGTAGGAACCATTTTTCACTCACTTTCATGCTGCGGTAGAGGTGTGCAGAAATGTCTTACAGTCGGTTCTAAAACTTTTCCTGAAAATGTGGGTAAGAATATCAACGCTACATATAAGTCATATCCTGAACACAAGGGGTCACAAGTAGTTTCTTTGGTAATAAGCACAACTTCCGCTTTATTGGATTAAATTGATGATACAAATTGTTTGCGTTCTGAAATTATTAAGCTTATTGGACCTCAAAGTTTAGGATGTTCCTCAAGAGCGCATATAACGACCTTTGAAAGGAGCAACAGAACAATAAATTAAGAATTTACATTGATCAAAGCAATCATGCGCAAAATTCCTCATAACTAGCAGATTAACTTGGAGAGGAAGTCTTGAAGATCAATATCCGTGATGCATGCCTTAATTAAATTCTGAGGCTTCCTATGCAGTTAAGATACGTCAGTCGGCTTATTAAAATACAATATTGCCTGAGTCAAATACTGCAGCGGGTAATATTCTCCGTAAAGTTTGTCTTGAAAGCAAATAGGGAATTTAATATAGGACTATTCCTCTAAATAATAAACATGCAACTCTATATCTATTTATATTAAACATTATTCAGCATGATTTAAATATTTTTTCTGTTGCCTTATGACGTTGTCAATATTTTAAAAATAGATTATGAATCTCCATCGAGATCACTATTTAAATCTATTACCATGTTCTCAGTCGTCCTCAATTATTAGCAGCATAATGTTTATAGAATGCCTTTCGAAAACATTGTTTCATCTTCTGATTGTAGTTTGGTACTTCTCATTTAAAAGGTGTTGGTTCCTTTTATGAAATCATAAAGGAAACTACAAATAAATACCTTTTAAATGCGTACCACTGGGTACCCTCTTTACATAATAATTATTAACAACAGTGACTACCAAACTACAAACAGAAGATGAAACAATATTTTCGAAAGGCCTCTTATAAAATTAAAGTTCTAATAATTGAAGATGCCTGACAATAAGGTACAAATTTTATAATTTAAAAGTTCTATGGCGATATAACTGTCACTAGTAGATATGAGACTTATATGTGCAGGTGAGACGTAAATACTTGATGGTTTTAAAAATACGTAATATTAACACCGTGAGCTTTGGTAAGATATATATTTGAGCCATGTTAGAAATGTACAATTCCATGGAGTTTGATATGTCATGATTCAGAAGCGGCTTGTTAACATATCCTTTAAGATTAAAAAAACTTCATATGACGTCGAAAATGTAACAATTCACGATATGGATTGTCGAAGATTAGAACAATTTTATCTGGCTACTTTATCTCATAAACGTGTGAATTTTGTAGTTATCATGCGAGTTTCGAGAAGTGCCACAGACTTGCAGTTTTGCACATTTTACAGAATCTGTTTCACGATATTTTGTAACTCACAGTGACTATTGTTCGTAGAGGGAGCATTGCAACTATGAAAATCGTGCTGAATAGATTTAACGGAGTTTGTTCTTACTGCCTCATTTCTTTCCAGTACAGGTTAATTCTCCATCACACTGCATTGTCAAATGATACTCACTAGGGCTCGGGCATTAAGTTAGATTATGTGCACTCTTACTATACATAATATTGCTTGATGAGAGAGTGGTAGTGTAGTAGCACCAGTCTGACTAGTATGGCATTTGTGCTGTACTGTTTACAGGAGGTATAGGTGAGTAAAGAAATAACTAGCTAATTGTGGATTACAAGTTTATTCTATTGCTTAAAATATTTTTTAACTTTTTAAATTAAACGCTACAGTACAACAAAAAGTTAAACAAATTCATAATATGCATACATTAATTCTCTTTGTGCATCTATAAATACAATGCTGCATACAGTATTACAAAACATATCAAGTTCATTATTTCTGCAGAATTATTTTCTTCGTAAAGTTTTAAATAAAGAGGTAACACAAAAAAAGTATATGCACTGTACATAATATTTTTAAAACCCTGTTAGTTAAACTCGTTTCGCTTCTGTAGAGCTGTTACAATGAATAACAATGTATTTCCGTAAAGTTTCAAAAGAAAACTTCTTCGATGACTGTTCGAGCAAAGTTTATATTTAGAAAAACTCCTTTCTGCTTCACATGAGGTAACGGTGCAAAACGAAAGTATATCACGGGTATCCAACATGCGTTCTTGTTGTCCATTAGAAAATCCTTTATACTGCAAATATCTGAGTATCCAGGGTTTTTCAGCAATACGCTTTGCAATTTCTGTTTTGCAATTACAGATGCCAAAAAACTACCTCCTGTTTCATCAAAATGTCGCGATAAAATTTCTACCAGTTTTATGGAATCAATCAATGCTTATATGTGAAGATTCCAGTTTTTATTATTATAAAAGTATTATCTTTGTAGACGTTGTTGATTACCAGCAAATGTTGATACAGTTGTCCTGGCATAAGATATTTCACAATTTTTGTCGCCGAACTTTCTTCAGCATTAAATGTATTAACTACTTTAACAATCACTTTATTATGCTGTATTTAGTATGCAGTGGTCTGCAACCAGGTCCCGCATCGAGTTAAAAGGTTGCGTTGGTAAAAGGATTTGTGATGCAATTTCCTTAAATTTCTGTTTCCTAGAAGGGGCCTTTAAAGACATTTTCTCATGTTTGATACAAAATGTCCATATGAGAGAAATGCAACCTAATTCTTTCGGCTACTCGGTGAAGTCCATGGGCCAAGGAAGTTAAATGTATCATTTTCGGATATCGTTATTTAATTCTGGAAGATATTTTCAACATATAAGGGGCTGCGTCTGTTACAAATAGAAAAACGTTATCTCTTTTTATTTCATTGGGCCATAGAAAAAGTTGTCGATTTCAGAATGGTTGACTTTATTTAAGACCTCGGTAGTTAACAAAAATTTGTTCCCGGGTTTTTCAGATGATAATATCCCCACTATCACATTTTCTACAGACCTTCCGGTCGCATCTTGGGTTTTTGATTGATTGACACCCATATTTTATGATCTGCCACAGTATTTCAAATGTATTTCAGAACGTCTTCACAACAAGGAGATAAATAATACCTGCGTAAAGTTGTTTCACAAGGAATTTTTCTTCCCGTATATTTCTAAAAAAAAAATATAAGCTGGACTTTGTACTTTATTGAAATGAATATTCTCGGAAACCATCGTTTCGCATAAATCCTTGTAAAATTCACGATGATTACAAGTGTCTGAAACTCCTTGTGCAGATGACTGTATTTCATCGTCAAGCTTATGTTTTACATTCCCAATGTGTGTTTTAGATTTGCAATGGCTCTTGATAAAAATTCCTCTCTCCCCCCTTTAACTCTACATTACACAGTTTACAAAATATTTTATCTTCTTTTAGCCAAAAAATACTCACGACCGTACTCACGTACATGTGAATTCATCTTCTGTATGTTTGTTTTCGGCATGTTGTCATCATTCAACAGATCGTGGTGATCGCTATTATGACTTGACTGCATACTATACATGTAGCAGTACAGCAAACACGCCACTGACTGTGGCACTGCGCACGGGACAAGACTAACTAACTGTGCAGTCAACTGTTTGATAGCGACACGGCAATGAAATGGCAATGAAGTCCGAGCTCTAATAATCACAATTGCCAACCGTGTTACTAACTTCTGAAACAAACACTATAGATGTCAGTGAACAATGTTATCTAAAACTCCATAAAATTGTATATACTTCAACATTACTAAAATATTTATTTGACCTAGCATACAGTGTTAAATTATTTTTAAAACTATCAGGTTTCATGCCCCACCCTATAATATCACTAAGTAGAATATGCAGATAAACAGGTAATGAATCACAGTGAAATATGTAATAACATATATAAAATGAAAAATATATGTAATATCACATATTAAATAAAAATTTATTTCGTTCATAACAACACTCAAAATAAGTTTGTATCATAAATTTTGTAGCACAATGAACAATTACACACTTTTCAATATTCTCTGGGGTCATTGAAAAAAAATGTGTCGCTCAGAACGTTCTTATATGCAGAAAAAAATATTTCCACGTCACATGACGTATGTGGAGGGCATTTATGAACATTAATTTGTAAAAGAGAAATATCCTTGGGTGGATTTTTTTATATCCATTTAAAATTTAAAACAAATTGTGAAATGTTGAATATGCAGAGTTTCACTTCGATACTTCTTCATATGTATTCAATACACTTGCATCAGTTTATCCACGATAAACATCCAGTTTTCAATAACATCCACTATGACAGTAATATAATCTTCTAGAGGGAGTCCTGACGTTACTAGATATTTGTTCCGTTCTGAAATTGCCCCTGATATAGGTAATAAAGGCAGGCTGGGAATCACAAACAGGACCAAATAAATAGACTTCTACTTCAGGGCATCTACTTTCTCACTAAATAATTTAACTCTTTCTATCCATGTTCCCCACCTTGTTAACACTGATTCTTGGGGCAATGGTATCTGTATACTTTTAATACTCGTGTTTGAATACCGTTGAGGTTAAAATTATTTCAATGTTAAATTTGTACCTCATAAAACAGTCGTCCTCAACTATAATAATTTCTGTTATAAATGTCTCACACTATTAAAATTCTAGGCCTTTCAAAGACATACTTCATCCTCAGGAATTCTTATGGTATTGACATTATTTGTATATTTCCTACAGAGGGCTTTGGTTGTTGGGCATGTTCTCATTTAGCATATTTTTATTTTCTGCTTCCTTGATAATTTTAATCTCTTCCAGGATATTGATTTTGTTTTATAAGGTACAAATTTAAAATTAAAAGTGGTATCTCTGACAACTGATGTTTTAAGATAACACTAGTTGTGGGGATTTTAGAATGTTTGCTGTTGTTGCAATTAATCTGTTCACTTGTGTACACTTAGTTCTAATATATATAACAATACGTATTTCATTAACCAAGCACGTAAAATGGAGATTATTGGGATAAACACTTGAAGAGAAGTTGCAGCTTTTAAGTAGGCCTATATATGCAACAGCATCGAATACATAACCAATACCTTCTCCACTTGCATTCCAGTTGGGCAAAGAACTTTTAATCTACCTCCACAAATCCCACAATAGTAGCGTGATTCTTACAGTACAGTTCTTTACATTAGCTTTGAGGCGATATCAGGTACTAGTTTCCTCAATTCAAGATTTGTAATAAACTAACACTTTGGATATGTTGTTTCATCAACAGCAACACATATGAAATAATATACTATATACTCTCTTATGTTATTGATTGCTAATTCTTGTGTAATGTTGATTGTGAGAAACACGTTGGTTGCAATATTTTTCCAGGAGGTATGTTACGTAGTTAAAGTACTTCAAGTTTATTTAATGAAATAAATTAATGCAAATATCGTAGTTCACAAATTTTTATAAAAAGGTTACTTGCTGGTGGAGGATACTTCATCTGTGTTAAAATAATGTGTTTCTACTGTAGACTTAACTGTTGGATTTTTATATGGTGAATACTTCGTACGTGTAGTTAAGCTGGAATTTCACGAAGCATGTGACAGGCCTATGTTTGTTTTATGCTTGAAAAGTCATTACTTCATCATAAGACGTGAAGGACTTGTCATCTACAATCCATGATTTTAAAACCAACAAGGATGCAACTGCCGCCACACTAACATGGAATAAACCATTTTGGATGCATTTTTCCTTCAACTCTATAAACGAAACTAATATCTAATTGAGATATTTCAAAACTACAATTCCTTTGAGAATAACTAATTAACTAACTCACAGGCACTATCGAACCCGTAGGTTCATGGCCGCATGGACATAAGCTCTCCATACATCCCTATCACGATGCAATATTTTCCAATCATTTCCTTTATAATCTACTTCCCTCAAGTCATGGTTAATGTTATTCTCCCACCTCATGTCTATAATACTTTAAGAATAAAGTAGGAAATTCAAAAGTAACAAGAAGGTAGCAAAATTAGTTTTAATTTTTTTTCTGCAAACTTCAATACGTGGGTGCGTAGCCCAAAGACGTTATCCCTAATAGGGTTTATAGATGTAAAGATTAACATGTTGCGTGTAGTACTGGTATTGAAGTAATAACTTAAATGTCATGTTTTGCGCAAGCAATTCGAATCTTTGATAAAACCTATTTTAAATTTTTTTTGCAAGTAATTTTTTTTCGAAATACCTATCAACTGTAGTCATCTTAATCCACCTATTCTAGCAACTGAAAACAGTTTCAAACTTGAACATGTCTTTCTATACTACCAGTATTAAGATATGGGGACTCGAACTAAAGCAAACCCGTACTCTGCATGAAGGCATGATGCAAAGTATCTGAAAAGAAAATATAAAACGCTTCTTAATGCACCATATTAATTACCTGTGACATCTGCTACTTTCATTATGAGCTTTCAAGGAAAATCAAACAGTATCTTCTTCTTCTTCGGCTTTCCCCCACTTATAAGTTTGCCGTCTTCAGTTTCCATTTATCTCTATCATTCCAATCTCCCTCTTCCAAATTCCTATCATCCATTATAGTTCTGACGTAGGTTTTCCATTTCCATCTTGGTCTGCCACGTTTATTTCTTCCAGGGGGTGACCATTGGTATATATGTTTTGGCCATCTTTCATTTTCCATTCTTTGTACATGGCCGTACCATTTAAGCGTTTGATTTTCAATCCTCTTAACAACAGATGTGGTGACATTCATTTCTCTCCATAGGAATTCATTTCTTATTTTATCCTGTCTTGTTCTTTGGAGGCTAAAAATACCTTAATAAATCTCGAGTAATGCCACTGCGACTTTTTTAGCAGCTCTGCCAGCAAGTCCTAATCCTACGTTCTTGTCGTGCTCCCTGACGTCAGTCATAATAGAACGTAGCTAACAGGATGGGGCGAAAGGCGAGTTCTCAGCGCCTTAAAACTGAGACCTGTCGGCAAAGGGAGCAAACCCTAAAAAAAAACCAGGTTCTCGGTGTCTGGGGGTTAGGCGTCAGGCTGGCAACCTGGTAACCTGGTCCTGGAAAAAAAGTATATCGCTACGTACTTCAGTAAAATATGTCAGCAAAAAGTATTTAAAAAGAAAATAAAAAACGCTTCTTATACCTCATATGAATTACTTATGATATCTGCTACATTCAGCATGGGATTTACAACGCAAGTCAGTATATGCTATTAAAATAAACCCAAGAATTAATCATCATCCGTCACAAATTTGCCCTTTGCAGACCTGTTTCGGTCCCATCTAGCAGTCTTTTAAAAGATCTTCCTGGTCGACGATGTCCTTTGGGTTTATATTACATCATTATTTTTGAAATTCTTGAATTATTCATTATTTTTACAAGGACTAGCCAGTTTAATTTATATCTGTTGAGTTTTTCTTCTATTGATTCTACTCCTAGTTGTTCTAAAATTTCTTAATTATTTTTTCAATCTAAAAGAGTGTATCCAGCTTTCCTTCTGAGAAATTGCATTTCCGTTGCTTTGGTTCTGTCCCTGTCTCTTTTTCTTAATGCCCGAATCTCACTTCCTTATAAAAGGGAGGGTAATGACAAAGTATTATATACTTTTTATGGCGACCGAGTCACAACGGTATAAGTGTTTCAACAAATGCAGAGGAAATGCTGCATTACAAGTCTGTCCAGAGGCTAAAAGTGGCAGCCCCACTACTCGACTAGCTAACGATAAGGCTAGTAACCTATCGCAAGGAAAACTCTATTACTCTCAAGCCTCAGAAAAACAGAGCTAAATTAGTATAAAAATCCACCGAAGAATGTATTCTCCAAAATAATACGGAAATCCGACCAATAAATAGGTCGAAATTAACAATTGACTCTAGCAACCGTCATCTTTGTTTTTTTTTTTCGAAATGCATACCTTACAATTTAGTTAATCGTTAAATTTGAAATGTATCGTATAAAATATATTAATTTACTTTCTTTCATGTTTTTAATAAAATAATGGAAAAATGAATTGGTAGATATTATTTAAATTGGTGTCAAATTATGAATATTTTACTATGTGATAATTCTAGCTTTCATGAAACGGGAACGAGCCAACAGGCTTAATCCCTGGATGATGATGATGAAACTATGTGATAAGGCCATGATTGATAGTCGCTATTTTGCGGCCAGTTAGGAGCCTCCTCAGACACTGAAGATGTCTTCAGCATCCGGAGATGAAAGGTCTGGCTGCAACAGCGACATCACCTCGGCATATCAGGCCGGAAAAATGTAGATTATTATTATTATTATTATTATTATTATTATTATTATTATTATTATTATTATTATTTGTTATTGATATGAGCCTCTCAATTTCTCGTGTAGTAAAAAAAAGTGTGTGGTCTAGAGTTTCAAATCCTCACCCGATACGTAGTGTCCCTGTAAGGTCCGAGTGACGTGTACCACTAAAAATTACATTTAAAAGAAGAGATTATACTAAGGAAAATAGAGAGATTTTTATTATTAGAATTATTGGTATTATTATTATCCTATTATTATTATTATTATTATTATTATTATTATTATTATTATTATTATTTTTATTATTATTATTTTTATTATTATTATTATTATTATTATTATTATTATTATTATTATTGTGAATATGAAAAAAAAAACAAGTATATGACCATAGGACAGAAGATGGGAAGCAGGAAAAGGAAATAACATCAAAAATAAATTCAGGAATATATGTAATATCTGCCCTGAATGGAATATTATGGGTTAAACATAACAAAAAAAACTAAAGTTAAAATATGTAAAACAATAGTTAGAAATATTATGACTTCTGGTTCAGAGGTTTGGAGTATAAATTATCAAATGAAAAGAAAATAATTGTTAGCAGAAATGGACTATTGGAGAAGATCTGAAAGGATATCAAGAAGAGAGAAAATTAGAAATCTCTTACGGATAACTCACAATAACCATTTTGTCTTTCATTGATACCAAGAAGATCGAGACAAGTACGAAGATTCCTGTAAAAGCATTACAGCAAATGGCTGCTATTCTTTTACGGATAACACAAAATAACGAATTTTGTCTTTTAGCTCATTTACGCCAAGAAGATCGATATAAGTAGATTCCCGGGCAACACCGGATAATCCGCAGGGGAATTTTAATATAATTACGATATACACTTACAATTACTTTTAGTTGTACTTATTTAACTAATGATAAGAAGTACATTAATTTTTGTCTTTCAGCTCATTTACGCCAAGACGATCGAGGTAACTGATTCCTGGGCAACACCGGGTAATCAGCACGGGGTATCTAAGAAATAAAAATGTATAATTATTTTTCCTTTTACTTATTCAACTAAACATAAAAGCACATTAATGTTAATTTATTTAGGCGTAGCAGCGCACGCCGGGTATTAGCTAGTGATGTTATGAAGAGAACATCAATGTGCAAAACCTCAATTTTAAAATTATCCAAGAAAAACAACTAAAATGGTACGGGCATATTAAGCGAATGGAGGATGAAAGATTACCTAAAAAATGGAATGGACACCATCAGGAACGAGAAGGAAAGGACGACCAAATCTCACATGGATCCAAGGGGTTAGAGACACTTTGAAGGACTGGGAAATAGAGAAAGAACTGTGTTATAATTGAGACGAATGGAAGAAAATTATGAAACGAAATTAAAGACAAATCATCGGTGCCGGAAAAATGTGTCAACATTGTTAAAACCAGAAATATATATTTATTATTATTATTGCTATGATTATTATTATTATTATTATTATTAGTAGTAGTTATTATTATTATTATTATTGCTATAACAAGAACTGTTATATATTATAATCCGAGGGGATTAAGAAACACAGGTCGACCTTTAAAGAGAGCAATTTATAGTCGGAAGAAGCCAACGGGACTAATATTTGAAGTACATGATGATTATGATGATTACTGGCATTATCGGTATTATTATTATTATTATTATTATTATTATTATTATTATTATTATTATTATTTGTGTTATATTCGATAGTATGTAAACAAAGCAATTGGCATATATACGTCCTTTATTAGGTCTAAATTAAATTCCACAGAGCACATAAAATGAGAAAACCATATTCATACATATGTAATGACAAAAAAAAATCCTTTTACAAATGGAACTCGTTTCGTTTGTATAGAGAATTTGTAAACAGTGAAGCTTCTTAAACACTAAAATATCTGGTGCAAATATATCCCCGCGGGATATGCGCCATTAAACGCTAATCCTCCACTTTTATGAAAGCTCGGTTTTAACGACAAGGGGATTTTAACAGTGTTGTGTAACATCTATCTGTTTGGCAGGCTCAGCACAAATCGAAACAAGCAATCTGCCAGAGCTATTTGTATCTCAAGGGTTCAACTTCTACCGCCTGACACGAATTACAACTAAATCTTCATTGAAACAATCAACTTCACATGACATATCATTAACGCTAGGGTCAATTTAACACAAGAAATACAAAGAAAGACAATCTAAAACATTGAGCGTTATGATGTAAACATGCTTTTATATATTTAATTTTAGGAAGTTATATTTTGAGGTTATTTTAATTATATTATTTTTGGTCTGGACATCTTACCTCAATATTAATGTTGATTTGTTCTTGAACATGTTTCAAAACAATTCTCTGTTTTATCTTCAGCTTTCCCAGTCTGGGAAAGCTGAAGATAAAACAGAGAATTGTTTTGAAACATGTTCAAGAACAAATCAACATTAATATTGAGGTAAGATGTCCAGACCAAAAATAATATAATGCTTTTATATGCTTTCGTGTACTGTTCATAACGGAATTTCAGCTCTTCAATTTCACATAACTTTATGTGACAATCAAATTTGTTACATTAATATAACATTTTTGATTATTGTAGACCTAAATCTTCATCATCATCATCAGCAGCAGCACTACTGCCCGGCTTCCATCTCAACCCTCATCCAGATATTTCTGTATTTGGTTCTTTGTGTATTCATTTTTTTACAGAGTATGGTAGCCAGCCCCACCCAACCATCCACTGATCCTGAAGGACAATGATTTTATGTTGGGAGTTTCTCCCCTAGCTGATAGGTCTCAAATATATCGTCAAGAACTTGCTCTTCGTCCTCACATGGCTTATATCCAGGGACCACGACATGGACATGCATGTGTAGGCCTTAATCAATCGATCCATTTTTCCTTTTTCCTTCATTTTTATGTTAATAGTTCATATTTTGTATTTTTTTCTGTTTCACATAAACACAAATATAACTGGACACAAAACAGAATTTAAAATATCCTAAATCGTCCGGAATTGAACTCAAACTGTCGAAAGGGATTCAACCGATCACCCCACGGCGATGGACACATTAATACTACAGGACAATATAAATTGCAAAATTCGTGTACTCAATTATTAGTTGCGATTATAAGACAGAAGGGACCAAAGGCATGGTTCTAGTCCCTCCTCGCGGCCATGGACCGAATCAAAAAATTGGCGGTAAGGGTCGTGAGAAAGGAACCTGGTGTGCCGGACACGGAAAACGACATACAACCGAGATAACAACGGAGGGTAGACTTCAATTCAATCATTCATAAAATAGTGGGATAGCGCAATATATATTTTAGGTGGCGGCGCTCAATGCAGTCTGCTCTCCAGTCGGAATGAAGAACTGAAAAAATGGTTGCGGTTAATCCAATGGAAACAAACAATGCTAAGAGCAATTTTCTATCATCACCAAATTAGGGATACACTTTAAACGAAATTCTGGGCAAACGAATTTGGATTCCAAAATATTGGGATGGGTTCGATAAGGAAAAAAAGGGGAGCGAAAATCACAAGAATATACTGAGAAAAATCGAAGGAAGGTACTTGGATATAAAGCAACAAGATATTCTTACAGAATGTATCGGAAGACGCTCAATATGGTTACAAAGATACCTATAAAAGGTTTGGAAAAAAAGTAACAACACACACTCTCATATTTATTCTAGAATGAAAAAGAGATTAAGGCTAGCTTACTTTAGGTTACAAACATGAATGTTTCAAAAAGATATCTACGATTAGATATGCGAGTAAATCCAATGTGTGGGAGTTCCGACGACGAAATAGGCTACATATTCTAGGAAATTTTAACGATTTGGAATATTGGAGGCGTCAGTGATGCCGGAAATGTTCTTAATTCAAATCGCGATAAACCAGTATGCTATGAATTAATGGTAAACCCGGAATATTCGATACATGTGGGCAGATTTCTGGACAAGATGCGGAAAATAAGAACAATACTCATCCGTGAATAATTAAATAGGCCAAAATAGTGTAGTTATTAATAGTAAATAATTATAGTACTTAGCTTACTTGTTTAATTTATAATGTAATTGTAATGTTATTCACTGTTTTGTTTTTTATATTATTACTAGAAATTAAATTATTGATGTGGACTCTCAACACCACGTATGACTTGCTGCTCTGCTATTAACTTAAACATACATTAATCTTAATACTACTACAGGGTCTCCAGATCGAATCTCGGTCACTTCATGTGCATTTCGTGGTAGACGAAACGGAGCTTGTACTAGTTTTCATCTTTCTTTCTTCCGTTTGTCCCCTGACACCAATTATTATGGAATCAATTAAGATTGCAATTTATATTTATTCCAATTCAAATTCTAGTCTCCTTAAGAATAAAGCTTTATAGAAAATAAAGATCTAAAATAACTGTAAGATAGATACCTTATATAGCTTCATTATAATTATTTTCCATTTTCATTCCACGATTTCTTCATTAATTCAGTTTTATTTCGTTCATTCCTCCTGTGATAGTGCGCCAGGTTTGGTCGGATGACACCCTTGTCATTCACAGACCTCTCCATATAGGGACTTCACCTCATCTCATCCTTCGATCCGACCATGAATTGGACATGGTTTAATGATATTATAATAACATATGGCCTGCTACTACAAATAAAATAGACGCACAAAAACTACCATTTCATCAGATAAAATAATGCATGTTATATTTTACTACAGTCAACGTATTTTCATTAGTCAGATCAAGGTTATATTGGAGAGTAAATACACCGTCCCCTCATGTCCTGAAAATCAGCGCAGAGTTACACGATTCAACACAAAATCTACCTAAACCCATGGAACTACTTAAGCAGGTCTAAATTAGAACAACATGTCCGCTAAGCATTGGCTTTGATCTAATGAAAATGCATGGATTATACTAGATAATTTTTAGGCATGATTATTATTAGTGGGTAACACCACTTGCAGAAAAGGAATGTTTTTGTGCCCAAAAAGTATGCATATTTATGTAATAAAATAATTATAATTATATTTATATGTTATTGATATGGAGTAAGAGTTGAATGAAACACGTTACTAACATATTATTTTGGAGCAATCAATGTGCTTCTTTTTTATCGCTTTTAATATATCACCTTACAAGTACTTTTCACATGCTACACGCCGCCCGGGCCTGACCAGTCGTAAGAGGAATTTTAAACTGTGTATCACACACGTACATTTTTGATAACATAACGATACTGAGGGCCTCCACGAATGAGGGATCAGCACAATGCCAGGGAATTCTTCGACGAAACACCATTCACACATACACACGTACTATATATGGCGTATCCATCCATCCACAGTAATTCTGCCTGACGGCAAGTCTTTCACTGCAATCGTGAAATCATATTCATGCTGTGTTTGCAGCTTTACTAGGAAATTATAGGTGTGGTAGCTTCCCGTTGCTTTCCACACCGGTGAGGGATGATGGCCGGATGATTCTCGGGGACCGTTGGGCCCTAAGCTCCCTGACATTTGTCTTATAGGTGAGGCCCCGAAAAAAATCTCTCCAGGAGCTTGTGTCAAGGCAGCACGCTACCTCGAGACCACAGCTGTGGACATATGGCGTACATGATAATTATCATTATGGTGGCCAGATGATGTTCGGGAACCGGTAATGTGTGTGTTAAAAGAGACTATTTAACTCATGCCCCAAATGGGAGTCAATGACCAATCACGTTTCAATGATTTCTGTTTTAAAACCAATCAGAGTCGTGTTTCACCAAATATTTATCAGTGTTATAATTACCATATTAAAGAAAGCTCCTCCTTACAATATTGCGTTCCTTTGGCAATAAATAGCATGATCTGGTTGCAGTGATAAACAAAAGAAGCAGTAGAAGCGTACCTATAGTTTCTCATTTGTTTTCAAACATCGCCGTTTACATTAAATATATAAATATTTTAAAATAACTATAGTTAAATAATGATTTGTGAGTAAACAGCTTAATTTTATTCGTTAAATAGTCCTAACAAATGCCACTCTTGATTTCCAAATTCTCTAGATAAATTCACTCCTCACTTCGTGAGTCGTGAATTTATCGATAATTTGGAAATCACTCGTGGCATTACTTATGATAAGTTACAAAATTAAAATTAAAATTAAAAATAAAAGATAATAATAGTGTTTCGTCATACGAATGTTGTGCTGTTCTCGATTTATACCTAAGATTTCTAACTATATTTTCTAACAGTAATTGTCTTTTTTTAATGATTGTGGTGCATCATTTCCGTAACAATTCCCAAAAATTCTAATGTAAGATAAAAAAGAATATATGAAAAGTAAAATGCATTACATATATGTTTGCATGTGATATCTGATGACTAGGGATTGAGGACTTTTAGTTCTTAAAAATTACGTTTTACTCAGCATAAATAATCAGTAAAAACTTAAAAATAAACACTTAAAATAGATGTTTCAAAATGTATATTGAATTGTGTTAACTGAGTATATGAAATGTAAACGGTTTTCTGAACAATGTCACATCACTCCACGTCATATACCATCTTCACATCTCGCAACTGGAATTCCCTACCACAAGAAATAAGGGGCTTCCGGACATTGGCATCTTTTAAAAGAAATCTAAATTTATATTTGCTCTAAACTCGATTTCATTATTATCCAGTGTAAGTATATATATTAATTGGTGTTTCTCATATAATGTATCATATTTATATTATTATTATTTTTATTATTATTATTATCGTATCATTATTGTTAATACCCTATAAAATGTTTGTTCATTAAATTTACATTGCTACATTATTGTATCTTTAACTGTTTATAATTAGTATAGTGTATATCTATATTTGTCAAATATTTATTTGTATTTGTGCTGGTTGAGTGGAAGAGACGGCCTTATGGCCTTAACTCTGCCAGAATAAATAAAGTATTATTATTATTATTATTATTATTATTATTATTATTATTATTATTATTATTATTATTATTAAAGTATTATTATTATAAATAGAGATATTTATATTTTCAAGCTCCAGTTACTGATTTATATTCTGTAAAGATACTGTCCCCCAGAAATTTTAGTGACTGTGAGCTAGATATCATGTGATGGTTAATACTGAAATGGGTCATGGTAATGAGATTCCAAACCAGGACTTGCCTTAATGGTTCGGGAAAACTTAGGTTAAACCACACTGATTGGTAGCAGCAAAACACCGCCAGCCGGCGGAAATCAAGAATATTCTACCGCTCAGTTGGCCGGCCTGACTTTTACGTGCAAGAACATCCGAAGACAACCGAGGGATGCCGGACACAGGACAACTAGCAGGTTAATTGGTCGCTGTTACAGTTATCCACTCGTCGCTTTCGTCAACGAGGAATATTTACAACAATGCTGAAATTAGTGAGGAGATACAAATGTATAAAAATAATTTTAAAATTAAAAAATAACATTTTAGACGCTTGAATAAACATTTATTTAAAAATAGAAAACAATGTTCGAAAAAGGCTTCTATAGGTATTATCGCCTCTCTATGATGGTTGTCCGTTTATATAAAAGCGGGTATCGCGCGGCAATGCTTGACAATGATTAATATGCGGAATTATTATAGTCACGGTATTCGGCATCTTTGTATTAAATTATATATAAAAGCTCCGAGAAAACAAATCTAGCTGCTGGACAACCATCATAGTGAGTTTAAAATTCTCCAATACTGTTATTTTAACACAGTTCCAATAATGGATCATATTATAATATTATAATGATATTGTGAAGAGAAAAAAATATGTCTAGAATGAAGAACTAGAGGTCCACGGTTCGATTCCTGGTTCAGACATTAATTTTTGTTTTCACAATATCATAATATTATAATATGATCCATTATTGGAACTGTGTTAAAATAACAGTATTGGAAAGTTGTAAATAACATCGTTTACTGCTCATGAAAGTGGTGGTGTAAAATTCTCAAATACCGATACTTCTAAACAAAGCCGGCCGTTGGCGATGGTAGTGACACCTACCTGGCAGCGGACGAAACGAGAATTATAGATTTGTATATGTGGAAAGAATTGTTAATGTTTTTGCCTGGTCTAGAATGGTGTAGTGGGCTGCACACTAGTCTGGAGAACTAGAGGTACGGTTCGATTCCTGGTTCACAAATTAATTTTTCTTTTCACAATATCATTTTAATATTATAATATGATCCATTATTGGAACTGTGTTAAAATAAAAGTATTGGAAAATGTTAAATAACATCGTTTACTGCTTATAAAAGTGGTGGTGTAAAATTCTCAAATATAGATGCTTTTAACGAAGCCGGCCGTTGGGGATGGTAGTGACACCTACCTGGTAGCGGACGAAACGAGAATTATAGATTTGTATATGTGGAAAGAATTGTTAATATTTGTGCCAGGTCTAGAATGGTGTAGTGGGCTGCACACTAGTCTGGAGAACTAGAGGTCCACGGATCGATTCCTGGTTCACACATTAATGTTTCTTTTCACAGTATCATTACAATATTATAATATGATCCATTGTTGGAACTGTGTTAAAGTAACAGTATTATATAAATGGATTGCGCACAAATGTGCAAAGGTGATAACACAGCATTTCAACAATCAATAATGCTACGGTTTATTATACAGCGTGTTGCGCCCGACGTGACGCGAATTCGCGTTTCGCTCAGCGTGATGCTGGTTTCGCATGGAGCGCATACGCTACAGCGCACATGTTTATGGAATTGTCGCCAGATGGTACCACATATGTGGAAAATCAAAATGACCAACGTTCATAATAAATTTCCAAATGTGTTTACAAAAACTAATGTATACAAACCTGTCCCTGCATAACCTAATAAAATAAATTACATACATACTATTTAGTAAACTATAAACTAATCTGATGTACACTAAACTGACCCATCGGAAGCTAACAAAATGAAGTGATTGAACATTTATTTCTTAAAATATGGTTTGGAATTAAATGCAAATGTTGGTCATTCACACATATATGTCCTGCCATCTGGTGGATTTAATTTTATGAGCGTTCACGTATGCCAACTTCAATTCTAATAAAGACTTTTGAAAATAAATTGAGAGGAAAGGTCATAATTTTTCTACATAGATAACCATATCAAAATTCTTCATAAAAAAAGTTTCACGTGTCGTTGCAAAACGATTAAAATAGTTCGAAATATTAGTAAAGACAGAAAAAGTACCTAGAGCAACAGCATCATATGAATGTTGTATGGAAAATTATAGAATAAATGATTCTTTAGTTCTTAAATAAACATATCCATCCATAGTAATTCTGCCCGAAGGCAGGTCTTTCACTGCAATCATAGCATTTTCATGCTATGCCTGCAGCTTTATTAGGGAATTGTGTAGGTGTGGTAGCTTCCCGTTGATTTCCACACCGGTGAGGGATGATGGTGATGATGATGATAATGATAAGGATGATGATGATGGCCATATGATTTCGGGGACCGATTGGGCCTTAAAGTTTTCCTGACATTTGTCGTAAAGGTGAGGAAAAACCCCGATAAAAACCTCACCCAGAAAATGGTTGATGAATATACCAAATTTTAGAATACTTCAGATTTTCGCCTGAGCAGTTTTATCAGGTTTTGGATTTAATAGAAGACGAAATTTATGTACATTCATAATATCCCCAAGATACAATACAATATTTAGAGCTTTTATTTATCTCTTAACTAAGGTCAAGCCACAATAACTTTTTCTGTACATCTCTGTACCCCTTCATGCTCATATTGTATAAAAATGGTATAAAACATGTATAGAACTCGATGATTTGCAACAAAACTATCTAACTTTCGTCGTTAAAATTGGAAAGTTATAAAACAAGTACTGTATTTCCGACATTTTGTTATAAAATCTTAGTTTGGTTTTCAATTACACCAATGAGTACGGGTAATATCTTCTATATTCTTTGTTTGCGCTGGCAAATTGCGTCCTGGATTCAAGAGATTCCAAAACACGACGCGACATGTCAGTGCAAATTTTTTTGCGCCAGCAATTTGCGTTGTAGATAAACCACTTCCATTTAAATACATGGGGATCAATTTTTGCGCTGGCGCGTTGCGTCGTAGATAAACCACAGCATAACACTTTGGCTTTGGCTTGCGTAATCACTAATTGTCTTTGTTCGATGTGATATCTTTCACATTTCTGTTCACATACTGCGCATATGCATGACGTCTTCGGGTTATGGAATGTTTTATCTCTACACATTAGGTGCTGGAATTCATGCACGCTTAATCTTGTGACAACGTGTCGTATCTGGAAATTTGCATGTGTCCAGTTCCTATCTATCATCGCTCCGGTGCTGAAGAATTCCGGCTATACTTCCTCTCTTTTCCTGCGTAGTCTTTATAGCACATGTTCCGAGGGTTCCGTGGTAGGTAGTAGGTATGCTGTTTTCAAGTCCTCGATAAGGAAAGTCTCCCTTGCCAGTAGGTACACTAGACGGCTTCTTGTCGTTTTTGATACTCCTATTGCTCTTTTTATGTATGTAGTTTTCACTTTTTCCAGCGTGTTTAGATTAGCTTCTGTAAGATGCGGCCAGATGATTTCTATCCCGTAAGTTATTATTGGGAGGATCTTTGCATTGGATAGTTTCATCGCTGATTCCAGGCTTAGAGCTTGTATATTGCGTATATCATTTATTGCCATTATTGCTTACGTTGATCTTACTGCTAAGAGTTTTGTGAAGCTTCTTCCACTGAGTTGTAAATAATGCCTAGATATTTAAACTCATTTATTATTTTGATGTTACCTGTGTCCAGTTTTATACCTGTTGTGGCAGGGATCTTTCCTCCGTTTCTGAACACCATCATTTCTGTTTTTTTTGTTTATATAGAAGCTATGGGTTTTACACCATTCTTCCGTAGTTGTTATAACGTTCTGAAGTTTACTTATATCCGTTGACCCGATTATGATGTCGTCTGCGTATGCATGTACAAAAATTTCTTCTCATAGGTCTATTTTCCTTACCAGTTCTTTGGCTGCCATTATGAATAGCAGTGGGTCAATGGGTCTCCTTGCAGTACCCCATTTGTCTGCAGTAAAAAAATAATAGCATTGTTACATGTTAAATAACATCGTTTACTGCTTATAAAGGTGGTGGTGTACAATTATCAAATATAGATACTTCTAAACGAAGCCGACCGTTGGCGATGGTAGTAACACCTACCTGGCAGCGGACGAAACGAGAATTATAGATTTGTATACGTGGAAAGAATTCTTAATGTTTGTGCCAGGTCTAGAATGGTGTCGTGGGCTGCACACTAGTCTGGAGAACTAAAGGTCCACCGTTCGATTCCTGGTTCAGACATTAATTTTTCTTTTCACAACATTATTATAATATCATCAGAGTACGGCTGTAATAACAACACATGCTTTTTATTGGTCATAATTGATCCAAAATGGATTTTTATCAATATTTTCATGTTTAGCAGCTACAGAAAAAACAGCTATTTTAGGAAATATGATCACCTTACTGATGACAGAGTAGTTATAACTATTAAAACCTCATTTTTTCTATCCATTTTTTAAAATCTAATTTCAAGAAATCAGGCGTTTCCCTAGAAATATTTCTTTTCCTAACTACAAGTATGTCACATTCCACAAAATTGTGATTTACTACTTCAAGTTGGAGAAAAAAAACCAAATATCTTTAAATACAGTGTTGTTTGTACTAAATCAACGAGTTTAAATTTTATAGAAGTATTAAAGGTTAATCATATTGTTTGTTTTGAGAAGAAAAAAAATGTAGCTGTATGGATACGTGCACGCCGAAAGCAGTTGGTTGAGGCAATAGGCTACAAGCCGGAAGGTCGAAGGATTCGAGTCGCGGTGATGCCAAGATTTTTGAACTGGCCTAAATCTCTTACCGGAACCATGGTCCTGGTCGACTCATCTAACGGAAATGATTACCAGGCGTTTGTTCAGAGGTAAAGACGGGCGTCACGCATGGGTGAAAACTTGGCTGATATTTTGTACCAATTATCTAGAGAAGTGGAGTTCTACTAACCCAAGGGCCTCTTATGGCCTATAGTGGGACCACTATATACACACATATATATATATATATATATATATATATATATATCCTACTAAAATTCCCGGTCGGGACAGACTCCTGAGTGAGGTTTTTTCGGGGGTTTTCCTCACCTGTAAGACAAATGTCAGGAAGCTTAGGGCCCGACGGTCCTCGAAAATCATCCGGCCATCATCATCATCATCATCCTTCAACAGTGAGGAAAGCAACGGGAAGCTACCACACCTTTAATTCCCTAGTAAAGCTGTAAAGCATAGCATGAAAATGCTATGATTGCAGTGGAAGACCTGCGCTCGGGCAGAATTAGCATGGATGGATACTAAAATTAAAATTGCAAAATATATATCAGAAGAAATTAAAGTAACAAAAGGCCTCCGTCAAGGTTGTAGCATATCACCCACATTATTTAAGATATTTATACATAAAGCACTGTCAAACTGGATCATTAAATGTGCAGGAATGGGAGTACGAGTTGGAGATGAATCAACAGATACAATATATACACAGTTATTTGCGGATGACCAGATAATAATTGTTCTAGAATATGAAGACAAGGAATGTATGTTCAGATAATTATTGGACGAATACGATAACTGGGGTTTGAAATAAATGTAGAATAACATTTCATATGGGGTGTGGAGCAGAAACCGAAGATTTAATATTAGAAGATCAAAAGGGGTATATTAGAGAATGTAATGAATTTGAGTCTCTGGGAGTAAAAGTAGATAGAGAGGTTAAAAAATAAAGTGATATTAAGAACAGAATAAATAAAGGCAGGGCAATAACATCAATGATGAAAGGAGTATTATGGAACAGACATATAACTAGAAAAATAAGTTACAAATATATAATTCAATAGTGAGAAGTACTGTCACATATGGAGCTGAAGTTTTAAAATTCAACAAAAACTTAGAACAAAAACTTATGTCGATGGAAATGGATTTCATAAGAAGATCAGCACGATGCTCAACAAAAAAGAGATACTGTCATACGAAAAAAAATGAATATTAGATATTCACTAGTAGACTATATAAGATATAAGCAATTATATTGGCATGGCCATGCAAGAAGAAAGATTACCCAGGACAATATTGGAATGGTGCCCACCTGGAACAAGAAGGAAAGAAGACTTCGAAACTCGTGGATGCTAGAAATAACCGGAATAAGAACGAGAGGACTGGTGGACATGGAATGGATGGAAATATTTACATTTATATTATTGAGTCCTGTTTCTTTATTAAATACATAAAACAATAATTAAATATTTAGAATACGTTCACTCGTTTGAATTTTATTAAAAGCCGTTTTCTGATATTTATTAATTACACAACTGAGCTGAATGCAGCTATAGAATTCAAAAGGGTGTTAAAATTACGGAACACACTATATTAGAATCGATAGGTTCAAGTTGGTGAGTGTTGTCAAGTGAGATTGATGGTGGTGTAATTGTTACTTTGCGCCAGGAGGTCACCTGTGACATAACTCACATTGTGCAGTCTGCCAACTTATAAATACGACTTTTCAATGACACTAGTACGTCTATCCTTACTCTCTTCACTTCAACCATTTCCAATGACTACTTAACTCATGCCTCAAATGGGAGTCAATGACCAATCACGTTACAATGATTTTTTAATTACATCCAATCACAGTCGTGATTCGCTTAGAATTTACCAACTAAAGTTTATCATAATAAAGAATGCGTCTCCTTTTTAACATTCTGAATAGGTCATAGCATTATTTTGCAGTGACTGACCCACTAAGAAATACGGCTACCAGATTGTATATATATATAGTGCATGAATGTCAACACGTACCGCCATGCGGGAGTTAACATAAAAACATTTGTAGCAATTGATTATACCACCAAAAAAAGAAAGCACTGTTTGCACTTTCTTAAATGTATTTTTTTCCCAGAAAAATATAATTGTCATATTTACATCACAGGACGTCAGAATAAAAATACACTTCGTGAGTCGTGAATTTATCGATAATTTGGCATTACTTATGACAATTCACTCTGTTCTTTTCAATTCAAAAATATTACGTGCATATGTAGTAACAACATTCAATGTTTTCGAAAACTTTTACTGTCTCAGTGGAAAGTAGGCATGCAATTATAAACAGGTCTTAAGACATTAGTGGAGTGGAGATTAAAAAATTCCGTCACGCAGTAACTGCGTAAACTAACCGAATTCCTCAGCATGTCGAATTTGTAGTCTTATTTTACTAGTTTACTGATTGTATATATATTGTCGAATTGGATAAACTCTCTTTCTCTCTTTCTCTCTCTCTCTCTCTCTCTCTCTCTCTCTCTCTCTCTCTCTCTCTCTCTCTCTTTGTGACGGCAACAATGCGCCGTCCAGTGTGCCAATTCTGAGGTACCTGCACTTCTTGACGGCTAATTCCTTTGTTTTTCTAACTGTAATGGGTTCAACTGCTAACCCTTGCCGATACGGCAGTGTAAGTGGGAAATTAAAATGTGTTGACGCAGTTTGGTATAGCGACAGTGGGCTCACCCACCGGAACGGGGTACCGTAAAACTCACTGCTGACGAGCCGAGAGTCGGAAAGCCGATAGAGAGGAAAGAGTCACACCGTCCGGCGCTGCGAATAACACCGTACCACCATAAAGGCAGTTCTCCGTGAAAAATGGTACCATTAATACTAGTTAAAATGTTTCGGTTTGTAGCGCGCTGTTAAGGTTAAAAACCTACATTTCGTACTGAGGGGCTAGAATGGGAGGCAATGGCGTGGGTCATTGCAGTGTTACCCGATTGGCGATGAGTGCATCGACATATATATATATATATATATATGAGTTGAGCAGCTCTGATAAGCGCAGAGATTATGAATAAACTTAATTTCTCATGCTAACTTTTAAATATGTCGGATCGCAGTGAAAATGAACCATACAACTGCATTTTATTACTACTTATTTGTATATTGTTGTATAATTTATTTGAAACCATTTTAAATTATAGCATATATTTCCACTACTTTATTTAAAATACAAAATAAAATAAGCTTATGTATATTATAAGATTCATTGCTAATTTAAAAGTTAGTTACAATATATGGTATACATTGCGAGCTGAATTTCGATTACCATGATTTTTTACGAATATGTTCCTACATTTATTTTAATAGCATATACTGAGTTTCGTTGTAAAACATTGGTATTGTGACCGCTATAGTGATTTTTAAATTTTCGCTTCAGGTGAAATCCTACACTTAATGGTCCGATTTTCCTGGTTAACGAATTCGACCTTACTTTTTAAGTTAATTGCAATATGCAAAGTCTGATTTCAATTAAACAAAAATTGTGGCCGTTTCAGCGTTAACGGACATACTTAATTTTAGTCATGGTCATATTCGGTGCATAATACTTAGGATCGGTAAAGATCTCTAAAAAAATTAGAAAAGTATTTTGATAAGATTCCTTCGGAATTCGGTAAAATTAGCAACACAACGTTTTATATTTCAACCATTCCCCCAGGTGGACATCATTAAAATATTTTTCTGGATAAACTTTCTTCTTGCATTCGTCCTACATCCTCATACAAATTAAACGGCTTATATCTTATATGTTCACCGCTGTGATCTCGAGGTAGTATGCCGCCTTGTCACGCAGCGGGCCCAGGTTCGATCCGCAGTCGGGACAAATTTTCTGGAAGATGGTTTTTTCGTGGTTTTTTCTCGCCTATAAAGCAAATGTCGATCGCCGAAAATTATCCGGCCATCATTGTCATCCTTATCATTAACATAATCATCATTTACGGGGTGGAAAGCAACGGGAAGCTATCACACCTATAATTCCCTAGTAAAGCTGTAAAGCATAGCATGAAAATATTATGATTGCAGTGAAGAACCTGCCTTCGAGCAGAACATTATATATATATATATATATATATATATATAATCATACAATCTACCATTGAATATTTCATGTTAATTTTTGTCTCATATGACTTAATTTCTTATTTTTTTCCAATTCAGGATATCTTGCAGCTCTCCTCAAGAAATCCATTTTCATCGAAATAAGTTTTAGTTGAATTTCCATGTTTCAGCTTTATATGTGATAGTACATTGAATTATGTATTTTCAATTTATTTTTCCAGCTATATGTCTATTCCATAGGACACCATTTAACATTGCTGTTATTGTTCTACCTGTATTCCCTCTGTTCTTAATGCCACTATCTTGACTAACCTCTTAATGATGATGATGATGATGATAATAATAATAATAATAATAATAATAATAATAATAATAATACTAACTGTAGAAATAATAATACAGTTTTTATAATAATACTAATAATTGTAATAATAATAATACCACAGTTATTTGTAAAAAATAGGAAGTCGCTTGTTTTTATACAATCATGGAAGGAATCGTCTAAAATTAACTCTCCGTTGCTGCTGGATTGAAGATGAGGAGCTCAGCGACGTTATTGATTAATTATCCGCTACTCAATAATTAAGTACTGTATCACGTTTAACTTACAGCTCTTGATCAGGAAACGGATATTGAATCCTTGACACGCAAACTACGGAAGATTTACCAGAAGGCCAACGGAGGTCATGACCTAAGAAGAAAATCAAGCTTTAATATGTACCGTCAATTTATTTTTCTGTCCTTTGTGTCCTCTTGTTTTTTAAGGATATATAATCTAATATCCTGAACCGATCGCCTGCAGATAGAGAGCAGGAACTGAAAAATCACAATTGGAAAAGTTCACATAGATTAATACCCCTGTATTTAATGTTAGGACCATCACCAAATACAGCACATGACAGACGAAACAAGTCAAGAGATACACGGCCACATCCACGTTGCTGCAGTTTTAAAATCCCCTTCACCCGCCGACGATTTTTCGAAGAAAAAAATTTAAAGTAATAAACTAAAAATAATAAATACTCATTTCACATGTTTGAAGCGGGTTTCAAATTCGGACAATATAGAATGTAAGAAAGGTACTTGATCGGTTAACCCCATGGCTATGGTTCCATATGCATTAAATATCCAAAATTATGTTATAAAACGTACCATAAATTCACAAGTAAAATAATTTTATTTTTTGAAATATATATTCGTGAGAATATAATAATTGTTTAAATAGTGTATATAATATGATTAAATAACATAATACTTGATTGTATACATTTACCCGAAAAATGAATTAATCAATTACAAATGTGTATTAGATACCCAAGACTGCACATGCCCGACCCCTACAAGCTGAAGTTTAAAAGAGTGCGTAATATTGAATAATGCTGTCTCTTCAACATATTCTCTTTGTAGGACGAAATACTTGAGGGAGAATATATAAAATATATGCTGATCATAAATGAAGACATTTTAATATGTGCGTAGTATTTCAAGAAATTTATAGCCCAGATAAGGAAAATAGAATAGGCGAATATATAGAATTTTAAATACAACCAACGGTTAAAAAAGAAGACTCAATTTTCTTCAATCAAGTAAAGAAACCTGCTATACTGTATAACAAATTATATCAAAAAGGTATATACAACAAATTAATATTTAAAGGAGGTGACACTATGAGGTTTATTTTAAATAATAGGAGTTATGCCACGGATATAATTTTAAAATATGAAAGGAAAAAACGAAAATAAGGCCTTTTGGGAAAGTGAACATATAAAAAATCATAACAGACAACAAACCACCGGAACAAGTAACAAATTTTAATTATTTTGTTTGTAATTTTACCATAAACACAAAAACTGAAAGATATATAAATGTAATTCTGTCAAAATTTCAAATGATATGCGGAACTATACATAGAACATTAAAGAACAAAACAAGAAAAGATAGTAGATTGAAGTTTTATAAAACATTTTATGGGAGTGAAACTTCGGTAATGACCAATAAATTACAAGGTAGAAAACAATGCGTAGAAATGAATTTCCTCAGAAGACAAAAGGCTGCACAAGAGTGGATCGGTTAAAGAATGAAGATATAAGAACAGAGTTAAATATATATCCATTAAATGATAAAATCAAAGAACATAGAGATAAATGGTTTATACATGTAGAAAAAATGGATGTAACAAGATTACCAAAAGCAGCATGTACCTACAAGCCAAGAGATTTAAGGAATGTAAGGAAGCCTTGTGAATAGATGGACAGAACAACTGTGATGCGGAACAGACATTTTGCCAAGCCCGTGAAGTGAAGAAGAAGAAGAAGAAGAGTTAGATATGCACGACACATCTCATATTTGTAGATTTCTTGAAGAACCCAGGGTTTCGATAAGCATCAATACAAATTATTTCTAACTAAATAAACTAAACCTGGGTCTCCAATAAGTCTATATATGTGAGGTGAATCGTGGATATCTAACTCCTATTATTTATACACAACAATGTCAAACCGACAGTAACCATTAAATTAATTTTCACAATTAACTTAATAAAATAATTACATAGACAGACAATCCTATATTAGTCACAGTTAACTATAATATTAATAATAATAATAATAATAATAACAATAACTAAATTACATAAGAAGACAGACAATCCTATATTAGTCACAGTTAACTATAATATTAATAATAATAATAATAATAATAATAATAATAATAACAATAACTATAATACCAATAATAATACCAATACTAATAATAATAATAATAATAACAATAATAATGTTCTATTTTGGAAAAGTTGAGGCTATAAAGCATCTTCCTCCACTCAACCAACACAAATGTACAAGAATAATATACTCGTGTATGTATGTATGTATGTATGTATGTATGTATGTATGTATGTATGTATGTATGTATGTATGTATGTATGTATGCATGTATGCATGTATGCATGTATGCATGTATGCATGTATGCATGTATGCATGTATGCATGTATGCATGTATGCATGTAGCATGTAGCATGTATGCATGTATGCATGTATGCATGTATGCATGTATGCATGTATGCATGTATGCATGTATGCATGTATGCATGTATGCATGTATGCATGTATGCATGTATGCATGTATGCATGTATGCATGTATGCATGTATGCATGTATGCATGTATGCATGTATGCATGTATGCATGTATGCATGTATGCATGTATGCATGTATGCATGTATGCATGTATGCATGTATGCATGTATGCATGTATGCATGTATGCATGTATGCATGTATGCATGTATGCATGTATGCATGTATGCATGTATGCATGTATGCATGTATGCATGTATGTATGCATGTATGCATGTATGTATGCATGTATGCATGTATGTATGTATATATATATGTATAAAGCTGCAAGCATAGCATGAAAATGACCTGCCTTTGGACAGAATTACTATATATATATATATATATATATACACATACATGCATCCGTAGTAATTCTGTCCAAAGGCATGTCATTTTCATGCTATGCTTGCAGCTTTACTAGGGAATTATAGATGTGGTAGTTTCCCGCTGCTTTCCACACCGGTGAAGAATGATGATGATGATAATGGTAAGGATGATGATGATGGCCATATGATTTCGGGGACCGTTTGGTCCTTAAAGTTTTCCTGACATTTGTCTTACAGGAAAGGAAAAAACCCGATGAAAACCCCACCCAGAAAAACTACCCCGACTGTAGATTTCATGTACATACATAATTTTATACTCTACATAATAATAACGGTAATAATATAATACATTACAGCGGAACACCAATTAATACATTTAATTTATACGTGAAGGCAATATTCAACCAGTGTTATAGCAAATATACACTTATATTTCTTTTAAATGATTCTAACGTTCGGCAGCCCCTGTTTTCCTGTCGTATGGAATTCTAGTGGCGAGACGTGCAGTTAGTATATGGTGTGGAGTGATGGGATGTCTGATGTTGCGGTATATTAAGCAAGAAATTATGTTGTGATCGTGTGTTTAAGTTATGGTTCGAATATAGATTCTGCAAAGAAGAGGCTAAATAATTTGGAATCGAAATGTGTACAATATTAATTAAGACAATTAGACAGTGTTTTTCTTCTGTCTTTGAGACGGAGTCATGACAATTCCAAAAAAATTGAGAAATGTGATCACATTTTCAGTTATTTAATGTGAATCTGATGCACGCACTAAAACATGTTAAAATATGCCCTACAATCCATCGCTACTCTCGGTTAATAGTATAAATGCAGCATTACTGAGGTTTGGACTAAATCCTGTTAGTAGTAAGAGATGAAGGAAGAAAATTATTAAGACGCTTTAGAGAATCGATTATTAGACAAGATATTTTTAGAGGTTTGTTTTATTTGGGTATGCCAATTTAGATTAAATAAAATCCCTAGATTTAACAGTACAAGTAATAAATAAGTTACCACAAACAAGAAAAATGTGTAGGCCTATAACTGGGAATGGCGACTCCATAGCGCAAGCGGTTAGAACTCGTCTCTCACCGCTGGGGTCTCGAGGTCGAGTCTCGGTTAATCTAATGAGGAATTCGTGGTGGACGAATTGGAGCTTGGGCAGGTTTTTATCGGATTTTTTCCGTTTTTCCCTGCCACAAATTTCACTCCACCATTTCTCCATACTCATTTCATCCATTTCTTTTCATTTCGTTTATCCACCCCTGTGACGAATTCACAGACCTCTACAAATATAGGGGATTCTACTCATTTCATCCCTCGATCCATCCTGAATAGGTCTCAAATTTAGAATATTTATGGAAGAGAGTAGAATGGATAATGGGGAAAAATGGCAGCGGAACATTAATTATATCAAGAAACACAAAAATGCCATGGCACAAAGTTACGGGACTGGGTCGTGTCTCCAAGGATTTCCTCATAGAATTTCGGCCAGTATGGCACCGGTGTCCGTTCAGCATCGTAAGGCAGTTGGGTAGCTACAAAACGTAGCGGTTCCCGGTTGACAAAATCAGCTATGACAGCTGGGGACCCGATATGCTGACCACATGTCACCACCCGGCTGGATGATAGTCTACCTCTGTGATGAACACATGTGAATGTGAGGCCAGCAGGCCGAAGGTAGACAAGGGCCTTCTAGTACTGTCGCGCCATGGAGTTAGTTGTAGGAGTCTAGCACATTCATTAAATTTTAAAGCAATACACGAAAACATACAAGAATAAACTATCAGTATGCAACATATATAAAGGAATATGTATCTTTGCTGACATAAAAAGTGTAATACAATATTTACAGATTTGTCATTATATCCATATTGAACTCTCCTTTAAAAATAATAAAACTAGTAAAATACCTTTTGTGAAAGAACATAAGTAGGTACGTAGTGGATTCCATCGCATATGGGCATATCAAGAAATGAACGTGCAGATGCCATAACTAAAGAAAGTTGTGAGCTAACAAAAAACCGACAACAACACACTCACATGCTCCAAACTTAGAATAGAAACAATTGAACACTAGAAGCAATTATTCGTAATGAATAACAGAGACTAGGGACAATTACTAACTATAGAAAATTGGTTATGTTACTTGCCTCTATTCGAGAGAGCCGCGGGTTCATACCCGACCGTGGTCAAAGGACTTTTAGGATACAAAATCCAAGGGATAAGTTTTCCGGCAGGTACTTTAAACTGTGATGAAATATCATACACAATGGAAACAGACATAAATAACAAACTAAATACATTTAATTATATAACAGGAACACTAAAACTAACTTTGAAAGATAAAGCTAGAAAAGCTAGAAAAGACCTTATAATGAAATTATACAAGACAATGGTAGTTCCTAATATTGCTTACGGATCCGAAACATGGACAGTGACAACAAAGCAATCTGCCAGAATCCAAGCTGCTGAAATGAAATTTCTGAGACCAATAGCAGGATATCAAAGAACAGACAAAAACACAACACAGAAATAAGACGGCAATTAAAGTAAAATAATTAAACACAACAATAGTGAAATACAGAACAAACTGGAAATAATATATAGCAAGGATGACTGAGAACAGAATATCAAAATCAACTATTCAGCAAGAGGAAGAAGAAGTTTGGGCAGACCAAAGAAAATATGGAAAGAGCAGCAATTTGGGTTCGGAACAGGCTAGCAAAGGCCTAAACCGTGAAGAAGAAGAAGAAGATTTTCGGGCTTGTTAAAGAACCTCATGTCTAAATAAAATACATCTGAGCAAAATTTAATCGACCTTCATCTATCCAATAATACCTTAGTTCTTACTAGATGTATTCTCGAGGGTACATATGTAGGGAAATAGCGTAACTAAATTATTCCTGTAAGCCCGTGTTTCCTGAACGATATTTAGGCGCTCTCCCCCTAAAGGGAAGAAATTGAACCAAACTAATTTAGTTACACTTGTCTTCGTATAGATGTCATTAGAGTGGCCCATGGTCAGCGTTTCGCCTCATAGTGACGTCTAGGAAACCAAGGTAGTACTAGGACGGCAAAATTCAGTATTTCAGGTTTAAAAAAATCTTGTAATAGGGAACACCCATGTACCGAAGGGGACGAACGTGGATGAATCAATTATAATAAAAAATAAACAGCAAGATGAAAAACCGGACACACAAAGCTCATGAATATAAGGAGTCCTAAAGATATTTCCAATATACACAAAGAGAAACTCAGAAAGAGCCTCACAACCTTACATCCTCTTACGCATAGATCTCACTCAAAAGGAAATATGGGCTTACTTACTTACTCACTGGCACTACCGAACCCGAAGGTTCATGGCCGCGCGGACATAAGCTCTCCATACATCCCTATCCTGAGCTAATGCTTTCCAATCATTCCCTGTATAATCTACTTCCCTCAAATCATAGTTAATGTTGTTCTCCCACCTCATTCTTGGTCTACCAACTGGGCGTTTTCCCTCTGGCTTTCCTACAAGAAGTTTCCATGAACGTCTTTCACTCCCCATACGCGCAACATGTCCTGCCCATCGCAGTCTACGAGACTTAACTGTTCTTATTATATTTGGCTTCCTATAAAGACCATGTAGTTCATTGTTATGAAGTCTTCTCCATTCACCTGTCTGTTCATCTTTCTTTGGTCCAAAAATTTTCCTAAGAACTTTATTCTCAAATACTCGTAATCTCGTTTCCTCCCTTAAAGTAAGAGTCCATGTTTCGCAACCATATAATATAACTGGTAGAATAATAGTTTTATATATTTTCAGCTTAACGTTTTTTGAAAGGAGTTGGGACATCAAAAGTCTCTGCAATGCATAATAGCATGCATTTCCAGAATTGAGCCTATGTTTAATTTCTTTTTGCATCTCATTCCTATTTGTGATTATTGTTCCTAGGTATTTGAATTCAGCCACTTCCTCAAAATTTCCCTCATTTGTCATTAGCTGTCCATTTCCATTATATACTGAATTTCTACGTGTGACCATATATTTAGTTTTACTGATATTTACTTCTAGTCCTAATTTCTTAGTGTTACTCAATAGTGTGTGCGTGTTGGTCTTTAGTATCTCCTCGCTATCGGCCAGTAGTACTACATCATCAGCATAAACTAACAGCTTATTAATACCATTCAGTTGTAAGCCTTCCTCATTCTCTAATGATTTAATGGCATGTTCTAGTAAAACATTAAATAGTAGAGGAGATAATGCAATCTCCTTGCTTCAACCCATTCTAGATTTCAAAACTGTCCGAAAACTGTTTGCCTACACGCACCCTACTCTTTGTGTCATTTAGACACATTCGTATAAGTCTAACTAACTTTTTAGGAATTCCGAACTCCAGCAGGATACTATATAACTTCTCCCTCTTAATTGAATAATATGCTTTTTTGAAGTATACATATAGTTGATGTACAGTACCATTATATTCCCATTTCTTCTCTAAAATCTGTCTTATACTGAAGATCTGATCTGTTGTAGACCTGTTTTCTAAATGCACATTGATGATCTCCTAGAATGTCATCAATATAGAGAGTAAGTCTGCTTACTAATATATTTGTTAGAATTTTTTACGAAGTTGAAAGTAATTAGATGCCCCTGTAGTTGTTGTAATCAGTTTTATCTCCTTTCTTATAAATTGGTATGATAATTGATTCCTTCCATTCATCTGGAAGAGCTTCTTTTTCCCAAATCATACTAAGCAACCAGCGTATCTTGTCCATCAATTTTTCTCCCTCTGATTTTATCAGTTCTGCTGGGATCTCATCTGAACCTGATGCTTTATATGGGCTTAACCACCTAAACTCACCTGTTATTTGCTCATGGACATGTTCTAAGAACCTAGAAACGTACAGCAAAAGCAGTACAATAAAGTACATTGACGAATCTGTAAAACATTTATAACATTAATATGTATGCATGTACGTAGTATGTATGTGTGCGTGTGCGTGCGTGCGTCGTGAGTGCTTGTATGTATGTATATATGTATGAATCCTATACATCCCTAGAAGAGTCATGGATGCTTCCCTAGCGGGAAGTTTCTTGCCATAGCTTAATTTAGTTATGCCTATTTCCCTATAGATGTCAATGATGGATATGTAGTTGGTATATTGCCTTAATGAGAAATCTACAGTCCAGTTCTGTAACTGAATCCTAAGGCAGGAGGGAACATTGTCGAGTGGGGAAGGAAGAAGTAGCCATGCAAAAAACATTTTCCTGATAATAATAATAATAATAATAATAATAATAATAATAATAATAATAATAATAATAATAATAATAATAATAAAAATATAAATTGTTATAAAAACAATTCTATTCTATAACGAACGCTCCGAACATACGAGAAAACATAAACATTCACTAACACAGAACTAGAAGATAAAAAAAATTCAACGTGTAGAAAGTATTATGTTTTCAGAACTGAGTGTAGTTGCTGTTAGTACCTGCAACTCGTCCTCCCCTCTTACCGCACCATACTACATAGACTCCTCAAATAGGGCTACAGAAGCCAGAGCTGAACTATAGTACGTAACTACAGTATTTCTTTGATGATGGAGGACGGTTAAAGTTTGCTCAGAGGCACTAATTTAGACTTGAAATTCTTTTACGAACCGGACAATCTTCAGACTCAGAACCCATGGCTTAAATTATCTCCATCCTAAAAATGCATCGGCCCATGCTGGGTAAAACCCGCGACTTTCCGGTCTAGAAGCTACTGGACCAATCAGGGCTGCCAATCTTCTGACTTGCATTAAATAAAGAAGTCAACTTTCCTACCACCTTAATTAATCAATAAATAGGATGCTCGCAAGAAGAAGCATTTAATATTCGGCAAATATTAGATTTAGTTAGGGATGAGGCTCTTAGAAATGTAGAATATTTTAACTTTTATCGCTTTGTATTTTCACTTGATTTATTCCATCTTCATTTATAAATGATAGCTCGCAATAGCCAAGGCTGAGATTAAATTGATAGCGGTCTCTGTAGGGTCAGTCAAGATATTAGCGTGACGCAATTCTTCAATTTTTAGTTTAATATTAAGAATCTATCAATTTTTCTCACGAGGATAACTTTATTAGACACAGTATAAAAAAGTTATAATCGGGAGTCGAATTTCTGGACCATGTGATTCTAGTAAGATATGCTAATCATTATATCATAGAGACAAAATGATAATTTAGGCGATATTGGATTTTATATTAGTCATAAATGAGATACCTTCGGAGAACTGCAGGATACATACTCCTAGATAAAAAATGAAGACATCTTAGAATAATTACACATGGAACCTTTAGAAAACAAAATTCCTGATTATAAGTCAAGATGGATGCAACATGTTTATCGAAGACCACTGGACAACCAAACAAATGTTAAGCTATCTAGCTGCAGGAAGAAGAAGACCAGGACGTCCACTCAAAAGACTTTTGGATGGTGTTTCTCTTGAGGCCGAAACAGGTTAACAAAAGGAATAAATTCGTGAATGTACTATGATGATGATATTAGTAATTTCATATTATCAACACGTATTTCGAAATTAGGTGCAAAACAATGATTGCGTTAACGAGATTTTATTTCAAACTAGCTAATAGCCAGCGTGCACTGCTCTGCTGAAATGACGGCATTATGCATCAACCGACTATGCGTCATCATGTAAGTTTCGAGGAAAATACGTTTAAAGTCTAGATCAATCTTCACTATTTATTGTAGTGCCAAACTAACAATACTGGATATTGCAAGCTATTTTCCTTGTTTGACAGTTATACATCAACAACCCTTGAGCGGGAACATTTGGCGCTTAGCTGCCTGATGCAAATTTAGATTAGCATTTATGAAGATCTGGTTTCATGGCCGTTTGTTGCAAACATACAATCTCTGACAGGACTGATGACATTTATATTTTTCTTGAATGATAAGGCTATATTTAAAGACTTCGAGCTAAAAGTGTACGTAAACATAGTTCATGAGACAGTGCGAAAGACGGCAGCAAATTATTTTTAATGGCGCTTAGCCGGTTAATGCATAACATCGTCCATTAATGCATGGTATACATTGCGACGAACCAAACGTGGCAGTTGCTAGATTCAGTTTTTAATTTTGGATTTTAGGTAAATACCTCCACTTCTAATTGTCGGATTTTGGTAAGTTTTGGATAGCACCTAATCATAATGACAAAACTGTAATTCTCCAAGTTGTATTATATGATGCGAAACATGGATTCATACTTTAAGGGAAGAAAGGAGATTACAAGTGTTTGAGAATAAAGTTCTTAGGAAAATTTTTGGACCACACAGAGATGAACAGACAGGCGAATGAACAAGGGTACATAAAAGTGAGACACATGGTCTTTATAGGAAGGCAGATATAATAAGTCTCGTAGACTGCGATGGGCAGGACATGTGGCACGAATGGAAAATGAAAGAGATTAATGGAAGTTTCTTGTAGGAAAACTAGATGGAAAACGCTCAGTTGTTAGACCAAGAATAAGGTGAGAGAATAACATTAGTCATGATTTGAGGGAAGTAGATTATACAGGGGATGATTGGAAAACATTAACTCGGATAGCGTTGTATGGAGAGCTTATATCTGCGCGGAATGAACCTAAGGGTTCAATAGAGCCAGATAGTTAATTACGTCTATCATAATAGCTTATACTGAGTTTCGTTGTGGAACGTCAAAAATTGTCACCTATAAGCGATTTTTAAATTTTCGTTTCAAGTGAACTTCTCCAATTAATGGGTTTAGAACATAACAACTCTTTCCAAGCGCGACCGGCCTAGAAGGCCCTTGGCTACCATCCGGCTGCTGACTCACATCAACATGTGTTAATCACAGATTATCTAGCCAGTGTAGGGGTGACATGTGGTCAGCATGTCGGGCCCCCAGTCGTTATAGCTGGTCTTCTCAACCTGGATTCGCTACTTATTGCTGGGTGGGCCCGGTCCCATACTGGCCGAAATTCCATGAGAAAATTTCTTCCCTCGTGGAGACTCGAACCAGCGCAATCCCGTAGTTTTGCGACAAGGCTTCTTGCCTTAACTACGTGACTACGGCGCGGGACGTAGAACCCAATAGATACCTGAAAATCTGTATGTATAAATTTTCATGAAGATCAGTTGAACGGTTTAGAAGTCTATAAATCACAAACATATGCAGGCTGAACGTTTATATACGCATATATGGCTAAGATATTCAGCCATAATAGAGTAAAAATAAAAAATCTTGATATTCTTCACTATGCAGAAACGTTTGAAGAAAGATTTTGTACAATTGTCAAAGAATTTTGTATGGGGTTTAAAATTCGCATAATTTGCAGGTATTCTATCAACATCGGACACAAATTTGCGTGAAGCATTCCACAGATGTTTAGTTACACATGACAGGAAGCATGTCAGGCGGTCGTGTGAAGAGTTACACTTGTGGCTGAATGTAGCTAACGTATTTTGCACATTATGTTTTGTTTCAATGAAACAACCTAACATTCTGAAATTCAATTTCATATTTTAGGGAAAATTCAATAGAAAAAATATAACTGATTAACCTAAGATTAAATATATCAAGTACCAGTAATGATGAAAATATATTTTTAGCATAATGCTCAAGTATTTGCAACGCTTGTTTTAATTAACTTCTTACATGCTATTGAAATTTAGTTTTATTTTATTTTAGTTTATTTATTTAGCCTGGTGGAGTTAAGGCCATGCTGCCTTCTCTTCTACTCAACAATAAAAACGTATGTTACATTAGAATATAGCAATCATAATTATTTCTAATATTAAATATTAAATGCAAATTTGATCGATATGATAATATCTATAAGATTAAGGTCGATAATATAATAATGTTAATGATAACTAGGGAAAGGATTTGAAGGTGCAAATTCTGGTCGTAAAAGGGGTAAAAAAGGTTTTGAAAATACATGCAAAAAGGTGCAATAAAAAGTGCTGCTGAAACAGTTGAATAAAAGTTTAAACCAGTTACATGAACTCAGTTTCTATAATATGCATATTATTTTGCACCAATTTTTTTTATTATTTATACAGTCCATAAGATGTAATTAATAGTTCTTTAGTTATTGCAATATTTACTTCGCAGACGGAACGTCTTTGTGGGAAAATTATAGAGTTTAATTAATGGTAAGGTTGTTGAATTGTTAATAGGAATAAAATTTAATGTTTCTTGTCTATAAATGGGGAAAGGAAAATTATAGAATAGTAATAATATTATAGGAATAATAATAGATGTAATTAATATTAGTTTGAATGATGCCATCAGTTTAGATAAATTTCGTTTTGAATTCTTCGGCAAGTGCGTAGAATTTATCCTTCTTAACATTCGCTATGTTATTGTTGTGAAAAGCCAGTTGTAATATTAAAAAATATGTTGTGGTTTAGACTAGGAAAACACAGCCAATAAGTAGTCGATAGATAGACAACTGTTAAATTATTTCCAGTACTAACTGAACGTATTTTAAACTATTGTAGCAACACTGTTGAAATTTAAATGTAACCTCACAGCTGCAGAATGGCTATTATTTCTGGGATATAAATAGTAATTTAAATGGTTTACATAACTTATAGTTTAATATTTATTATTTACTATTGTTGAATTCACACTGCAGATTTACCATTGTTTCTGGGGTATGAATTACATAAATTATATTTTAATATTTATTTAATATTATTGATTTCTGATTGATATTTTAAAAAGCTGTCCAAGAACAAATATACACAGTTTTCTGTCCAATCTCTTAAACACGCAGAGAAGAGTAGAGAAAAAGGTGAGACATAAAAAAGAGGTGAAATATAATAATATCACGAAAATGTGCAACAAATTGTGTTGGTTTGGCTTCATCCCCCCCCCAAGTACATATATCGAACTACTGATATGAAAACTATATTTTTTTAAAGGTGCCGTACCTCAAAATCCTTTCACTAATTATAACTTTAACTCCATGGCGCGACAGGCTTAAAAGGCCCTTGACCTACCAGCCGAATGCTGGCCTCACATCCACATGTTAATCACCAGTGTAGGGGTGACATGTGGTTAACTTATCGGGTCCCCCAGCCGTTATAGCTGATCTTCTCAACCTGGAGCCGCTATTTATTGTAGCTACCGAAGTGCCTCGCGAGGCTGGGTGAGCACAAGCCCAATTCCATGAGAAAATGTCTTCTCCATGGAGACTCGAACCAGCCCAAGTACTGCAGCTCAGCGCCAAGGCATCATGTCTTAACCATTCAGCTACAGCGAGGGACATGTTAATGATAACTAAAATTAAAACTAAAACTAGTAATAACTAGTAATAAAATGGAGACAAGCAAGATAAATGGAAATTGTTCGGTACACTAATCTATATATATATATATATATATATATATATATATATATATATATATGATATGAAAAGAAAAAAAGAATGCTTGAGTCGGGATTTGAACTCGAGTCTCTAAAGTCTGTACCTTTAGCGCTCTAACCAACTGAGCTACCCAAGAATTCCAAGACAAGCATACAATTTTTCTTATACATGTAGTATTCTCAATTCACACAAGAGGTAGCGGTAATTTCTTCAACTCCCATCTAGCGGCTAACATAACAGTTAAGCAATTTTTTTTCTTTGGTAGCTCAGTTGGTTAGAGCGCTAAAGGTACAGACTTTAGAGACTCGAGTTCAAATCCCGACTCAAGCATTCTTTTTTCTTTTCATATCATATTTGCCTTCATTGCCAAATGTCAAAAATATATTTATAATATCTATCTATATATATATATATATATATATATATATATATATATATATGCTATATATAAACAAATGATGTAATGAGATGTAATGAGATGTAATAAAATAATTTGTCGATTATACAATATTTAAAACAAACAAATTAAAATATTTGTCAATCTTAATATTATTTTCATAAAATTAACTTAATTAAATTATTAATTGTTAAAAGAATGCTATCAATGGAAGTTATTAAATCGACTTCAATTTATTTTTGAACAATGCTATAGTGGACTTTTATAAGATTCATGATGTGTTCCGTTGAGGTAAGTATTCAAAATTAAAATATAAAATTATGGAATATTCACCTGAAAGGTCTGTCCATTCCCGAAAGCGCTACAGGTAGATAACTAATAGAGTTGAGGAGACGGACCTTTCAGGTGAATATTCCATAATTTTATATTTTCATAATGCTATAGTGTCTGACATATGGCGGAAGGGATTCCATGTTCTTGCAAGTGAAAATGTAAAACATATAAATGAGGGGGAGTCTAAGGTCTTTTTTTTCGATTTAACCCTTAAACTCTAGAATAATTAAATTTCACCAAAAAACATTTAACTGCTGCCATCAGATTTAATTTGGCTGAGAAAAAAAATTGATTATGAAAAAGGAAACTTTTACAGATTCCTACAGATTTTATTTTTTAATAATAATAATAATAATAATAATAATAATAATAATAATAATAATAAGAAGAAGAAGAAGAAAGGTTCGCCCTAATGGGCATTGATTGTCCTTTAGTCTTTGCTGTAGTCATTCTGCGATTTCGTGTTTGTTGGGCATTTCGGTATATGATATCGGTCGCACTGTCCGCCACAAAATTCACAGACGCATGTCTCGCTAGGTTCGTCATATTTCTTGATTCTGCACACCTTATGATGAATGCCGTGTATCGAATATCGTATTATAACATGTCTTAACTGTATAGCTCCTGATGTGTAGAAATGAGCACCTATCATTTCCTGTTTTTGCTCTCCTGTTGTTTAAAAGTTCTTGGTAAGGGCTAGTAGCATTCTCAGTCGTAGATCTTCTATGTAGTGTGTTTCCTTTGTGAGTTCATAGATGAGTCGTGAGGGTGCTGTTTTCCCCACTCTCAGTGCTGTTTTTAGGAATACGGACTTTCACGTTTTCTACCTTCGTAAGGTCGCTGGGAGTCAATTTTTTCCATATCAGATCTATTCCATAAGTGATTAATCGGCGAAATCGTGGTTTGAAATGGAATCATAGCTGTCGGCAGGGATAGTCTTGATGCTGTAGATTGCTTTGATGGCAGCTATTGTTTTGTCATGTACTTGTTGGCTGAAGGATTTCGCTGTAGTCTGTAGGGTCAGTCCTAGATATTTGAATTTATTTACTGTTCTCAGGGGTGTTGTTCCTAACGTCAGATTGTCCTCTGTTGTAGCTCTTCATCTTCCTCTAAATGTCATCTGGACTGTTTTATCAGTATTTATGGTGAGGTTGTTCTCATCAACCCACTTTTTTAGGTCATGTAGAGTGTCCTGGAGATCGCTTTTGTTTGTGCTTCCTAGGGCCATATCGTCGGCGTACATTATCAGCATTGTTCCATTCGAGGGCTTCAGTATATTCGTTATATCAGTTGTGAAGACATTGAACAATATCGGACTATGCAAATTAAAATATGTAATTTTAAAGGATACGGGTGAAAATTCTTCCATTCTAGGAAAGGAAGGTAAATGTATCCTGGTGTCTAATGGGTGTTTGTACATTGTGTAATGCATTAAATTCCGAAGAAATAAATTGGTTGTTCTCATGAAAAGATTAAAAACAATGTTTACATGTCACCGACCCTATCTAGTGAACACCAAAAATGACTATGACCAAAATTTACACACACGCATACACACGGAGAGGCCCGTATATCCGTTAATATTCTTACGGTCACTATTTTTGTTTCACCGAAACCAAACGTCGGCATATAACAATTAATTTAAAAAGTCAGATCGAGTTTTTTAACAAGCAAAATCGGACATACGAGTTCACCTGAAACTAAAATTGAAAAACCGTTCTATCGGTCGCAGTTTTCGATGTTTCACAACGAATCTCAGTATAATGTTATTAAAATATATCGGATAATGTATTCTGCAAAAATAAACGAAATTCGACTATTAGAAGTAGACATTTACCTGAAACCCGAAATTAAAAATTGACGAGCAACCAACATGTTTAGTTCATTGCAATATATATACCATACCGTTTAGTTAACCTTTTAATAGGGTATGTAGCTATCCTATAAGGTAAGTTAATTTAATGGAATAATGAATCGGAAGATATTATTTAAGTTGGTATAAAATTTATACAGCAATATTCATACAGGTAATAATTTACGTTATGTGTAAAATTTTTTCACTCCAGTCCGACAATTATAAATAACCTGAAATGAGAAATTGAGTTTCTCCAATTTAACAAAATAAATTATATTTCATAAACCATCAAAATGGGACCATAAATTCGACTTTTTCAGGAATTCGCTTAGTTTACGCAGTTCTCTACGTGACGGACTTTTTTTGTCTTCAGACATACATATTTAACAGTAGTGATATTTGTGGAAGTCCCGTGTCATAGCTGAGTGGTTAAGGCAGAAAGCCTTGGCGCAGAGCTACGAGACTTGCGCTGATTTTATCTTCATTTAACAGTAACTGATCAGGAAATATTAATTTTTGTGATAATGCAGATGAGACTCTGATCTTTAAAATAATATTATACACTTACTTGGTAGTCTACTTCTATACCAAAAATGAGAAGAATTGCTAGAAGAGGGATTATTCAATATGCAGAACAAATATAATAATAATAATAATAATAATAATAATAATAATAATAATAGCTTTATTTTACCTGGCAGAGTTAAGGCCTTAAGGCCTTGTCTACCACTCAACCAGGTTTAAAAAAATACAAAAGGAAAGTCTTAAATCTAAATTACAATATGTATATATAAACGATTACAAGTTATGAATACAATACAATTAATATTTATAATGTATTTTGATTTACTCTAAATTTAACGAATTAAATATATAATATGTACAAAATATATAAAAAAACGAGGAAAAGATTAATGACATAGTATAAAATTAAATAAATAGAGAAAAATTAATTATTAGACAACAGGTAACTGTATAAGCGTGACTTAAAGGTGCCAAGTGTGCGGCAACCCCTGATATCTTGAGGAAGGAGATTCCAGGAGCGGGCGGAGGCTACTGTGAAGGAAGTAGAATAGGAGGAAGTGCTATGAAGAGGAATTGTTAGCAGACTGCTATCTTGTGACCTAGTGTCAATATTGTGGTAGGAGGATAACTTCTCAAATCTGGACGCCAGGTAAGTAGGAATGTAGGAATTCAGAAGCTTGAAAAGTAGCGAAAGAGAGTGTAATTTACGTCTGTCAGTAAGACGGAGCCAAGAGAGGTTATTAAAGTGTTCGGAAATATGGTCATAACGGCGGATATTGAAAATGAATCGAACGCAAGCATTATGAACACGCTGCAGTCTCTGCGACAAGGCATAGTTTAGATCATTATATATAATGTCACAATAATCGAAGTGTGGTAACACAAGATTCTGCACTAGGATTTGTTTTAACGAAACTGGGAGAAAATTCTTTAAACGTCTAAGATAATGTAAGATTGGAGAAAGTCTTTTTACATATGTGTTTCACTTGTGTTTGCCAGGTTAAATTTGCGTCTAGATGTAGTCCAAGATCTATTACTGAAGAAGAATAAGGGATAATTATATTATTTATAGTAATGTTTGGAAGTGTAGATATTTCAAAGGTTGTAAGCAGTCTTTGTTGTCCCATTAGAATTACTTGTGACTTGTTAGGATTTAGATTTAGACCGATACTTGAAGACCAGTTAAAGATGGATATGAGATCGTCATTCATTTTCATCAAGCTGTTATAGAGAGAATGAGGAGGTGAATGTAGGTAAATTTGGAGATCATCAGCATAGAGGTGATAACGGCAGTGCTTTAGTACAGTTGGCAAATCATTTATGTAGATTGAGAAAAGAAGAGGTCCGAGAACACTGCCCTGGGGGACTCCAGCCGGCACGTTACGCCAAGTCGAAGATCTAGAGTTTAATGAAACGTATTGTTGACGACCGTGCAGGTATGAGTCGAACCAGGATACAGCGCTGTCAGACAAATGTAGGTGCTTGAGCTTTATCATAAGTAAGTCGTGGTCTACTGTGTCAAAAGCTTTGCTGAAGTCAAGTAAGGTTAAAGGAGTCAATTGACGTCTGTCCACGGCTTCACGAATATCTTCGGTAATTTTTAGCAAAGCTGTGGTTGTGCTATGACCAGATCTAAAGCCGGATTGATAAGGATCAAGGAGGTGATTTTCTTGGAGATAATCAGTCATTTGCTTATGTATAATATATTCCAGGGCTTTAGATAATGTCGGAAGGATGCTAATCGGTCGGAAGTCATTACAGTTAGTAGGTGTACTTATTTTTGGTATAGGCCGAACTCTAGACTGTTTCCATACAATAGGGAAGATAGAAGTTATAAGGGAAGCATTGAAAATATGAGTCACTGTGGGTAGAATAATGTCAATGATTTTATTTAGCATTAAAATGCTGATGTTATCTGTTCCTTGCGCATTGGATTTAATCCGCTTGAGTGCTTTTTTAACGTCTATAGGCGAAATGTCGTAAAAGTAAAATTTATCTCTTCCTATATGTGGGGATGGGGATAAGTCTTTAAGAATGTCTATTTTAGTCTTGTTGTCTGGTGGTGTCTTGGGTATTGAGGTAAAATGTTCATTTAAGTCATCTACAGAAATGTCTATAGAGTCAGTTGAGGGATTCAACTGTCTAAGTCCCATTGCACGGAGCTTTCGCCAAGTGTCCCGTGCACTTATTTCAGGTCCGATTATACTGTGGGCGTGTCGTAGTTTGGCATTACGTATAGTTTGTGTAGTTGTGTTTCTAAGTTCTTTGTACAGTTGCCAGTTCTCGTCATTTTTATGTCGTCTGTATGTTCGGTATGCTTTGTCTCGTTTTGACATAAGTTCACGTATTGAATCATTCATCCAGGGAGCAGGGGAGGCGGGAAAATCGTCGGGTTTTTACTGGTGCATGTCTGTCGTATAGTTGTAGTATCAGTGTATTAAATGTGTCTACTTTTTCATCAACTGATCTAAGATTCCATATTGAATACCAAGGTAGTTCTAAAGCGTCTGATTTTAGTTTAGTATCGTCTATGTTTTGTAAATTTCTGTACGTAATTAATTTAGAGCGTCTTTTAGGACGTTGGAGTGAGTATTCTACGAATACAATGTCATGAGCAGATATGCCAGGAGCAGGAATTTGTCCATATGACAGTACTTTCTGTGGATGTGTAGTCACAATTAAGTCCAGTAGAGTGTCGGAAGTAGCAGTGTGGTGTGTGGCAGAGAGAGGAACAATGGTCATATTAAAGCTTTGGAACATATTTTTAAGTTGTATGGCTGGTGAGTCAGTCTGAAGAAGATTTGTATTAAAATCACCTGCGACAATAACGTGTTCATAATGAGGCAATGAATCGTTCAGAGCGTTTTCTAGATCCGAAAGGTGCCCAATTTTTGGAGGCTGGTATACAATGCATAAGAGACATTTTTTTAGACTGGCTTGAATTTCTACGAATAAGAACTCGGGGCGAGCGGAATATACAGAAGGGGACTTGTGGACAATTCTTGGATTAAGCTCATTTGATATAAAGGCACAAACTCCTCCACCTCTTTTATCTATTCTGTCATTTCTGAGCAGTGTATATCCGTCTAGGTGAACAAGGGACGAAGGTATGGATGGGGTGAGCCAGGTTTCCGAAATTAAAATGGCGCTCAGTCCAAGAGATGAAAATATGGTTTCAAACTCATCAAAGTGGGACAGAATGCTTTGTGAATTTACGTGAGCGATTTTAAGTGATGATTTATCAATAGAAAATGCATTCCTAAGTAGACTGGTAGTTGTTTTTGGAGGGGATGGTAGGGATTGAGGAATGTTGCTACCTGTGTTAAAAGCTGTCTGCACAATAAGAGGGTGATTGCAGAAGGTACGCTAAGTTTATAGAGGATATTATAGTATAGAGTTCTGCAATGGAAAAATGAATGCATTTTCTAAATTCAGATGATAAGAAGATTAAATTCTAAAAGTATTCTGAACGGACTATCGAGTAAGTAATTTCACGGATACCTGCATTCTCCGATGTAGATTTTCATTTTTCATAAGTGCCAATGCAGTTAATAAGAGATTTGGGATAAGCAAAGATAGTATATTGATTTTTATATAAGTGGATTATAAACTGGTATTTTTTTTTAATATCCTGCCTTGCTAGCTTCCATCGCTTTATTAAAGAGTACTATATACGGTATTACGAGTTTATTATGTATTCTTTTGGAGTTGTAAATGTGATTTAAAGAAGTATTAACATACTATAAACCATGAGGGACCCCATTATTCGTTTAGAACTCACAATCTGCATTAGAATCTGTTTGATGGGTGGCATGAGTTAAATGTTGATATCTAATACAGGCTCTTCTCTATATTTTGTAGATACCTCTTTAAATATCGTAAAAATTATATATTTTATAAAAGTATATAATATTTAAAACGATATTATTATTATTATTATTATTATTATTATTATTATTATTATTTTCTTTACTTTTAAATATTTTAGATTCTCGATATTCGTTTGTTATAATCGATAAACAGTGAATAGTCTGTAATTTTTCTGAATTTTGAATTTTCCACAAAGACTATAAATTATAGAAGCTGTAACATTAGTATAGTTCTTATATTTCGGCAAAACATGTAACAGAAATTAACATTTTAGTAATTAAAACTTAGTTTCAATTTTAAATGGTATCTTCTTTTAATTTTGACAGTTACATTATTTTTACTTAGTTTTATTTATATCCTCGCTATATGCTATTTTTTTGTTCCATCACTTAGCCGAGATGGTTAAGTCAGCAAGAGTGTAAAGCTATGGGACATGCACTCATTCGAGTCCCCAAGGGGGAATACATTTTCTTATGGAGTTTCGACCAACATAAGACCAGTTCCCAACCCAGCATCCAGGTTGAGAAAATCAGCTATAACTGCTGGGAGACGCGACATGTTAATTACATTCACAAAACTACTATACTGTTTATCTCTGTGATAAACACATGTGGATATGAGTCCAGTAGCCGTTGGTAGACCAAGGTCCTTATAGGTCTATCGTGCCACAAAGTTGTATTTGTTTTGTCACGCGGAGTGAATTTGTGGAGAGAGGATTTATGACTAAGTCATAGGCACAATATAGTAAAAGCTCCCAAATCGCGGCGGATATCTTCCGCAAAAGTGCCGCGAATGCATAAACTGAGAAATGGAATGCTAATTTGCATGGGTATGTAGGGGATATGTTCCAAGGTTCTAAAATAAAATAAAAATTATCAAAATAAAATCAATTAATGAGAGATTCTGAACACCTTTTCTTAATTATAACTGTCAGACTGATGCAAGGACTTAAACAACTAGGTAAGTTATATCTGTTTTTCCGCTCTTAAAAGATCTTGTATTAAGAGTGAAATTCAACTGTGAATTCAGCAATAGAATTCTCCGGATTTCTTGATGAATCTTACAGTTGATTAATTAACATTAAGACAGTGTGATATAGATGCAAAAAAACTCGCCAGCGCTTAAAGGCTGAAGCATTTATATTTTTACTTCAAGCGGCAACATTACCTTCTTCCGTTTCGGAACAAATTTTCTTTCCTTTTACTCGATGTGTCCACTGCTGTGGTCTCGAGGTAGCGTGCTGCCTTATCACGCAGCGAGTCAGGATTCGATCCCCGGGTGAGGTTTTTATCGGGGTTTTTCCTCGCCTGTAAGACAAATGTCAGGAAAACTTTAAGGTGCAAACAGTCCCCGAAATCATGTAGCCATCATCATCCTTATCATCATCACCATCATCATCCTTCACCGGTGTGGAAAGCAACGGGAACCTATCACACCTACAATTCCCTAGTAAAGCTGCAAGCATTGCATGTAACTGCTATGATTGCAGTGAAGCACCTGCCTTTGGGCAGAATTACTATGGATGGATGGATTGCTCGATGTTATAAATTGCAAACAAGGCAGAAGAGACACGTGTTATCAACCAAAATCATTACAACGGTTGGCAAATTGAATTTTGTGGCGAGGGCAGCATTTATCAACGGGCATCTCATACCGATGGCTTTTATCAATAAGCTGTAACCTTAGTGACAATAAGGTTTGTTTTACTTTGAAATTATTTTTTTAATCGGTTTGAATCGCTCTTTGTATAAGTCGCCTTGACACGTGCCTGCAGTAAAAAAAATTGTCGACGCGTTAATAAAGGATACTAATGCTTCTAATATACCGACTGGATCCGTGAATAAAGAAATATTTAGCCGCGAATACAGGAACTGTGTCGCAATTATTTAACCCGCGAATAATGAAAACACAATAAGGGAACCGTTAATAAGCATCTTTTACTGTGTAGACAAAATTAGTAAAGTTGTATTACTGTAGCCTCACTCTGATGGTTAACCGTTTATATGAAAGCGGGTGCCGCGCGGCAATGCTTGACATGAGGTGTTGTCACGTTTCTCATAGCGCTATGGGCGTTTATTACACAAGGACAGAAGACATTGATTATATTTATGTTATTTAATTTTTATGTTATTATTTGGTATTGTTTAACTTTTAAAATTGAAATTATATATGTATTTGTTTATTAAATAATTTAAATCCTACATTTTATAGCTCGTAGGTATACATACATTTAATATTCATACATCATGCTGAAATTTATTATTATTATTATTATTATTATTATTATTATTATTATTATTATTATTATTATTTACTGTTCGGTCTAAAATATTTTTCCATGGCCGCCACATGTTGAAATCACATATATTAAACTGATATAACATATAGATATTGAATTATTATTTGAGCTACATGTCACAATAAATCACTGATAATTATACAATTAATTACGGTATTCAATTTTATAACTGGATCGATTGCTCCACATCGTTACGAGTTTTAATTAAAACTGGGGGAAGAATAGCAAAGTTTATATAAGAGACCCTTTTCCGCGATTGTTTTCTTTAATATAATCATAAATATTACAAACCAACTGCTGACACTGCTTACTAAGAGTCTGTAAATGTAATTTATTGTTCCTTGAACTATTAAGAGTTTCTTCCTCTTGTGTTACATTATCCCTAACTGGTGGCTGATTATTATTATTATTATTATTATTATTATTATTATTATTATTATTATTATTATTATTATTATTATTATTAACTGTTCGGTCTGAAATATTTTCCCATGGCAGCTACATGTTGGAATCACTTCTATATTAAACAAATAAAATATGCAGATATTGTATTATCATTCCAGCTACATATCACAACAAATCACTGACAATTATAACAATTAATTACGGTATACAATTTCAAAACTGGATTGACTGCTCCACGTTCTGAGTTTTAATTGAAACTGAGGGAAGAATAGCAATGTGGCAACATCGTGGTAGTCGCGGCAGTCGAGATCTTTGCATTTTAGTAACATATAATAGCTGCGGAAAAAAAAGCGAGCCGCTTGTTTAGCATTATAGTAAGGCGATAATACCATAAATTAACATAAAAATAATAAAAAAAACTTTAGATTGAAACAAAACATTTTTTTGAAACCACGAATAAAATTAGAAACAAAATTAGTCTTCTTCTTCTTCCTTCCAAGTATTAGGCCAAGGCCTGTTACGATCCTATAGAAAATTTTCCCTCCAGCGTTTCATAGGACGGCCCAGTGATCTTCGTCCTCTTGGTATATAATTATAAGCAGCTTTGGGGATCCGATTTGAAGTCATTCTTTCAAGATGGTGTTTCCAATTTAGTTGGTACTGTTTAATATATTCCAAAATTGGCGTAGTCTTCAATTCTTTTAAGATGTCGGTGTTCCTTTTCCGATCCCATCTGGTATAATCCGCTGTTCTGCGCATGAATCTCATTTCACAAGCCGTTATTCTGCTTTCATGTAGTCTTTTTAGTGTCCATGCTTCACTACCATAGGTCAACACTGCTCTAGCCAAATATAATTGTAGGCTTTCACGGCCGGCATTTTGATCCATATTTGGTTCGTCTTCCGGGCTTATAGGCCGTGGTCTGGTTGTCTTCATACTCGACGTTTCATCTACTGCTGCGGTAGACATCATCAGGAGATACTGTATCTCCTGATGATGTCTACCGCAGCAGTAGATGAAACGTCGAGTATGAAGACAACCAGACCACGGCCTATAAGATACTGTATCTCCTGATGATGTCTACCGCAGCAGTAGATGAAACGTCGAGTATGAAGACAACCAGACCACGGCCTATAAGCCCGGAAGACGAACCAAATATGGATAAAAATTAGTATATGTTTTTGTTTAACAGAAGCTCAACATGGATTCAGGAAAGGTAGATCATGTACAGATTTGATTTTTGCTCTGACACAAATAACAAAAGAGAAGAGATTCAGACTATCTACATATTACGTATTTCTTGATTATGAAAATGCTTTTGACATGGTTAAAAGAAAAGTGTTACGGAACATATAAGAGTATAGGGTTCCAGAGGACTTAATAGCGGCAATTCAATCAATTATAAAAATAATAAAATAACAGTAAGGAATTCTGTCAATGGAAATCTTACAGTTGATATTAACCAGGCATGATGTCTAAAACAGGCCACCTGACTCTTTCACCTACACGTTTTAATGTTAATGGACGATATAATTATAAAATGATTAATGATATAAATAATATTTTAACCATTAACAAGTAAATTTTATAATATCACTCTTTGTCATTGGTCAGATTATTATAGGGATAATAGAAAATGAAGTCCAAGAAGCATTCCAAAAGCTAAACCAGATTACACATAAATACACCATGATTATTCCTACAAATAAAAATACAACGTAGAAAAGCTATAATTGTAATAATGGAAAAATGATTGAATAAACAAATGAATTCAAATATCTGGGATATAATGTAGGGTACAGAAAATCTAAAGACGCCCTAATAGATCTAAATTGATCTGCATAGTTTTATGGAACTGTACAAATAACATTAAAACACAACGTACAAAAACAGAGATTTTTAGAAACACTGCATTGCCATTGGTATTTTGTAGAAGTGAATGCTTGACTTTAACATCAGACCAGTTACGTAAGACAAATTGAATCATCCCAAATTAGATTTTTCCTATTTTTATCAGGTTATAAAGTATTAGGCCACAAAAGGAACACAGATATTAGAAAATAACTAAAATTAGAATAAACTGCACATATAGTTCCAAAGAACAAAACAAACTGGAGAGATCACATTCAACGAATGCCAGACCCGAGGATATCAAAAGCTGTCCTACACTATAATCCAGAAGGAAAAGGAAATATAAGCCGACCATTGAAAATATGGCGTAAACAACTACTTTGGGACGGAAGAAGAAAGAAGGCCAAAATATTGAGACTGATAAGGTTTTTGTTTAGTTACTGTGCTTGTATTCTCAAAATGTGTTTGGTGTCGCTTACACACTACACAACTAACGAAACTAACTCACTGGTACTATCGAGCCCGTAGGTTCATGGCCGCGAGGACATGAGTTCTCCATATATCCCTATCCTGAGCGAATGTTTTCCAATAATCCCCTGTATAATCTATTTCCCTCTTATCATGGTTAATGATGTTCTCCCATCTCATTCTTGGTCTACCAACTACGCGTTTTCCCTCTGGTTTTCCTACAAAAAGCTTCCATGCACCTCTTTCATTCCCATTTGTGCCACATGACCTGCCCATCGCAGTGTATGAGACTTAATTGTTCTTATTATGTCTGGCTTCCTATAAAGACCATTTACACACTACATAATAATACATACTATTTATAGTTATTCCAGTTTATCACACCCTATATTAATAAATCAGAAAAGTGTTCACCCTCTCTGAAAAATGTTTACTTTATCATTTCTAGATCTTACGTCCAGAACGCCGACAACCGTGCAAATATTGCGTTTATTTCTCAACATGTTGATTTATTGTCTCACTCTGTAACATGTGATACTTCTTCTATATAAATGGAAAGCGTTTTTGCAACTGCAGGGAACAATAGCCTATAACAATTAAAAACTTGTTTTTGTTTCAATACCTCGGAAAAACTGTTTAGACCAACTGAATTCATCACTGACTAGCTATGTATAAGCAAAATGTTTTCAATTATGATACGTAAGGGAAAAACAATTATTATGGCGAATTCCACGTAAAATGTGACATAGCAGTTTCTTCCCTGTTTTCCAAAGTGGTATATGGACTATTAAAATGTTTAACTATATCCCAAAATATTACAGAACATGTACAAACTCACACGTAACAAAGAATTGTTATTTATAGTAATTGAAACTCTTACTCTTGTTGAAATAACATTAAAATCTTCACATATGACCTATTATTAATTTTTGCGCGACATCGTACTTACAGCAATGGCGAACATGAATGAAAGTTCAGCTTCCTACATTTTGGGGTTGCCAACCTAAATAACTATACTGTAATATTACATATTACAAAATGCGTGTGGTAAGTTAAACCACTAACCTGTATGTATACTACGTACAATGTATATAGGCCTACAAACATTTCCAAAAGGTAGTGTTAATATACATTATACTAAACAAATTACTGCATTTTAAATTAACTGAACTTTATTTGGAACAATATAAACAATAAATACGTACTTGCGCAATTTTATCACAAATTGGTCTCACGGCCTCCTGTAGTTCAACTAATAAACATTGCCCACACTGTTAACGTTAGTCAATTGTTCATAATGAACGCAAATATTTCCAACAAAGATATTATTTTACTATAATTTTTATTTTGAAAACACCATCGAGCAAAAACATAATGTAAAACGCACGTTTGTGAAGTGCTTTGCAGAATATCGGAAATTAAAAACCTCGTCATCGCTCGGTTTTTAAACATTTTCCTCCATTCTATAAAAACCACTTCCCCACCTCACATCGTAATGTGCTATTACTCACCCTTTGTAAAACATGATGCCATTCTACAGTTACCGATATAAAACCGTACATTTTAAGTACAATTAAATAGGATAGAATCGCCATATTTTCTACTAAAGAGATTGAAACATACATAAATATGTTGCAATTGTCACGTAAGTTACTATGTATTTCACCTTTCATTTCACATTTTTTAATTGGATTTTTTTTCTGGCAAGAAATTAAACTAGTCTTCAAAGTAAAGACCATCAGATTCTCTGGTCTTCATTAATCTCTCAAGGAGATTTATTATCCCGCGAAGACAATCTCTGGTCTTTGAAGCGAAGAATTCGTTAAGATCCCATTCCGCAGCTTTTCATTGTTTTCCAAACTCCACGCAAGAAATAGCGCATGGATCGAGACAGATGGTAATCTGAAGGCTATATGCTGGGTGTGATAAAAGTGCGATTCCTCCCAATTTCTGAATTTTTGTCATGGTTATTCGTACAGAATGGGTCTAATTAATTTTAATATTGCAATGCTCAAATTTTTCTTTAACTCGTTCTACTTAAGAGATCGGCATCGACCGTTCGCCCGTTTGGAACAAACTCCGAGTGAACCACACCTACAATTTTCCACTAGACAAACAACACTATATTAAAAACAGACAATACTTTTGAGACAACCTAATTATTTTATTTTATTAAAATTTCATCTGTAATGTTCGGCCGCGATGAGACATATTTTTTAATATATTCATGCTGTATCGTGAATCGATATTAACTCTTTTTAGAAACTGAAAATTATCGGTACGATTTTATCTACTACCCCCTAATATTATTGAACGTTATTACCTCATTTACTTTGTTCAGGACTGTGGGAAAATGTAAGGAACCTAACAACAATATGCACATTAAAATTCCCCACTGTAAGGTTAAAGATTATGGTTAGCTTGTGAGGCCATCTTCATCGATAGACAAAAACACTTAATAATTGAACACATGTCCTTGCAACAGTAAAATATTTTTGATATTTTACAGATTAAGGAACAACAAATTCCAACATACAGAAATTGCGTAAACTAGTAAATCCTTCAGCAAGTCGAATTTGAGGTCCGATTTTCCTGATTTACGGAATACGCTATATATTTATTTTATTAAATTGGAGAAACTTAATTTCTGATGCATGCTTATTTAAAAGTGTCGGAGTGCAGTGAAAACGAACATGCATAACGTAAGTTATTTCCTACTTGCATATTGTTGTATAATATGAGAACAATTTAAATAATAACTATTGATTCATTTTTCCATAACTTTATTACAAATATTAAATAAATTGTATTCGAAGCTACGGAAATGATTTTTTTAATTCTTATAGAATACTACAATGTTAATAGTAATTTTCCCTTTATTTTTTTTAATCCCCCTATGTTTTATAATAAATTATTGATTTATTCAGTCTATAATTTTTATTATTTACTAATATATCTTACAGAATACACTGCCAACTTAGGAGTTAATTAAAATGTATTGTATACATTCCAAAAATCACGGCGGCTGCTAGAGTAAATTTTTATTTTCTTTTTCAGGTATACCTACTTACAATGAATTATATCGGGGATTTTTTTGGAAAATTTCTTCCTCGGTTTATTTATATAGCACGTACTGAGTTTCGTTGCAAAAAATCGAAAATTGCGACAGCTACAGCGATTTTTAAATTTTCGTTTTATGTGAACTGTTATACCTAATGGTCCGATTTTGTTGGTTAACGAACTTGACTTTACTTTATTTAAATACTAGCTATATGCCAAGTTTGATTCTATTAAAACAAAAATTGAGGCCGCTAGAGCATTAACATACATACACACATACATACAGAGTGTCCCAAAATTATACCGAAAAACTTTGGGAGCTGATAGATAACATTATCTTAAACACTTTTTGTTAAGGAAGGTTTTTTTGCTGCGGAGCTTCGTTTAAGCGCTGGACAAGTTAATGTTTTTACTGTCTGCCACCCAGTTGATTTATATACGAAAATTACAGTTGTGTACAGTATGTATCTTTTAAAGGAAAAACGCAAAAGAAACAAAACAAAGACGCTTCAATTCGTTTAGCATGTTTACTTCCTGAGCTCATCGTTGTGTTTCCTGGGCACTGTGCGTTAATTTGCTGGAATGCCTGCTGCATACTAGTTTTTTTACAACATGGGAAGGTACACGTGGAATCAGATGGCTTACATGCTGTTGGTGTATGGAAAAGCTGGTTCGGGTCATGCGGCTGTAAGGCTTTACCAACAACAGTTCCGAAACCGAAGAGTTCCTCATCACACTACATTTGCCAGCATTGAAAGTAGACTACATGAAAGAGGTTCCTTAGATAGACGAGCAGAAGTTCAAGGACGGCCACGTTCTGTACGGATTCCTTAGAACGATGAAGATGTGTTGCGGTGCATTGAGAACAATCCTGAAGCTAGTACTCGCGCCATCGCTCGACAATTGCACCCACTGTGGGACCAATTCTACAGGAAATGTTGTAGCACCCTTTTCATCTTGGAAAGGTCTTCGCAATGAGACCTCAAGTCTTTCTGCGACAGCAATTTTGTCAGTCGTGTCTGGACAAAATTGAAAACGATGTACAGATTGCACCCCATGTCATGTTAACAGATGAAGCATTTTTCAGACGTGAGCAGTTATTTAACAGTCGGAATTCACATGTTTGGGCCTTCGAAAATCCCCATGCTACATTTCAGAGGTCACATCAACTGAAATTTGGTATTAATATGTGGGCAGGTATTGTGGATAACTTCTTAATAGGATCATACATTTTGTCATTTTGCTTAGTATTTCTGCAACAAGTTTTGCCTAATCTAATGGAAACAGTTACCCTTCGTATCAGACAGGACTTGTGGTTTCAACATGATGGGGCACCAGCTCACTTTGGTGCTGAAGTACGTCGTCATCTTAGCGCTACATATGTAAACACTGGATAGGCAGAGGTGGGCCCACTGCCTGGCCGGCACGCTCCCCTGACCTTACTCCACTTGATTTATTTTTGTGGGGACACATGAAGACTACCGTGTATGAAACACCTGTTGAATCTGAAGAGGACTTTGTGGCACGAATAACTGCGCAGCTGGCGAAATCAGAGAAATGGCTGGTGTGTTAGCGAGAGTACGGCAGAATATGGCACGCCGATGCACTCTTTGTGTTAAAAGCAATGGGAGTGGGTTCCAACATTTGCTTTGAATAGTAAAGCTGTGATTACCTGTAAACAATAAGATGTTTGTGTTTTGTTTATGTGTTCTGTGTTTGTTTATTGGATTTAGGTTATGTGCCTTACTCAGGTAAATGCAATAAATTATTTTGCCGTAAATACTTAAACGTCTTTGTTTTGTTTCTTTCGTATGTTTTCTTTAAAAGGTACATAATATACACAAATATAATTTACGTATCTAAACCAACTGGATGGGAGGCAGCAATGATGTTAACTCCTCTAGTGCTCCGCAGCAAAAATCTTTCCTTAACAAAAAGTGTTTGAAATATTGATATCAATCAGCTCCCAAAGTTTGTCGGTATAATTATGGGACACCTTGTAAATATAATGATCATGGTCATTTTCGGTATGTACGAGTTAGGATCGACAGGATCTGTAAGAAAAAAAAATTAAAGTATTTTCACGAGAACAACTTCAATATCTTCATTATTTTCAGTATTCGTTAATAAAATAAGAATACCGTTAATTATTGAAACGTACATCTTACGATAATATTGTGTAGCACTTCTGTAGCAATCTGTTCGATAAACACAATTTTCGAATCTATATTGTTACATAAATACACGAAACTCTAGATTCACATATGCGTTTCTTATCTTCTTAAATTGCCAAGGCAGTATATTGGCCATATTAACTAGGATTATTTTTTTTTCTTAGTGTTGTCGTGTCATGAAAGAGGTTCTTCCCTTCTCATAGTAAGTTTATGTGTGTGCTAATTGTATTATTTTTATAGGAATTACATACTGTAATATTACTTTAGATAAAAGAATAATCTACGTTATGTTTATGGGAAAACAGAGACAATAAGTCTTATAGATTGTGGTGGACAGCACATACGTTTCACAAATAAGGAATGAAAGAGAGGCAATTAAAATTCTTATAAAAATCAGAGTAAAATCATCTGGTACTAGACCAAGAATGAGGTGGGGGAGTAACAATAGTCATGGTTCGATGGAGGTTAATTATGCAAGGAATGAATGGAAAATGTTATTTCAGGATAAGAGGCGTGGAGGTCTCTACACAACGATGACAAGTTACATAGGGTGCAACTAAATGTCCTTTGAGGACAGTAGTATCGGTTAAGTTTAGCAACCTATGTCTGGAAACGTACCGTTTTCTCACTACACACAACATACCTTGGCGCCAAAGACCCTGCACGTTCTCTCGACTTTTCTGCGCTGTGGGGTCACATGAAATCCTTGAAGACTTCTATGTCTTCCGAGGAAGACATACTGGCGAGGGTTACGGATGCGGCGGATGTCGCAGGACGAAGCATTTGTGATCGTGTGTACCTGAAATGGTATGTGTGTTGACGTCGGTGGTCGAGCCCTTCTTGTAAGTGAACCCGAAATCAAGCAGCAGGCGTCAGAGCAATGATGTTTTGTGTGTAGTGGGAAAACTGTACATTTCCGGACATGAGTTCCTATGCTAAACGTAACCGTCTTGGTTCTCACTACGCATCTTCACAGTCTGAAATGGGAATTTAGTTACACCCTGCATATCTCTATAAACATTGAAATCAGCGATCTTCAGCACACGGTCATATTTTAACAATAACGACTTTGTTTCTTGAGTTTTTATGGAATGTTATCATATATAAATACAGAGTGATTATAAAGTAATTTACCGTTTCTGTTTTAACACTACAAATTTTGATTTTTTTTTACAAAAATCAAAAGCAATGTACTCAATAGAAGAAAGAATAGCCGTTGTTTTCCACGGACTGCGTAAAATGACATATGATGAATCGCGGGACAATTTTCCTTAGAGATGGATTGACCGTGCATCGCCAAGACTTTGGATTCCCCGTTAGCACGATTTGACCCCAATGAACTTTTTCGCCTGGGGCTTTATCGATTCCAAGGTGTATCAGGTGAAAATCAATGGCCTTGAACAATTTCAAAACTGTATTTATGCCGCTGCGGAACAGATAACGCCAGGCCTGTTAGTAAAAGTGTTTCGGGTTACTGAAGAACGATGAAACGTGTACTTAGATTTGAAGGGTCATCACGTTGAAATGTACTGAATTTGTGTTCAAAATGTCTAAATATATGGCCATGTTTTTATTCTATAAAAACATGTTTAAGTGGAAAATGGTGACTTTGTAAACATCCTGTATAATAATTAAACTCATTAATCGAAACATATTAAAGAATATTCATTCCATTAGCGCAATGACACGACCTGTCTGGAGAGGGATATTAATTATGGAACACATAATACTTTTTTGACCACACAAGGCCATGGAGTGCCTTCCCAAGTGAGTGATCAACTCAATGTCAGGGCCTCCTCCAAGAATACACAACATTAAAGCAAACACATTATACTAAACATGCCGAATATGATGATCATAATTACGATGACCAGATGATGTTCGGGCTATAACGTTTTCTTATATTCCTCTTACAGGTGAGGAAAAATCACGAAAAAAATCGTCACCCAGGGAACATTTTCCTATCAGGGATCAAACCATACGTAAGCGGTGGCGACGGTATCCCTAGACTGCAGCGGTGGATTGGAAGAACTTGGAACAAAAAATAGGGATTCTATGCCAGCCTGCCACCTTTATAAATTAAAATAAAAAACTAAAAAAAAATATTTTTGCACTATGTAAATAATTACCTGACAAAATATATACCTTGATTTTTCTTCCAAAAAAAGTGAAAAATGTCATTAAAAATAGGAGTTGAGCTCAACCTACCCTAAACATCAGCGTATTTACCATGTAGCATGTGTGTTAGTCATTGCTCAGAGAGTGTAGCCAACTCATCACAAAAACCCACTAATAAAACAAGTGAACGCTAAATTAACCTGGTGTAGTAACTTGAAAATTTCCTCACCTTAACTTTCCCATCTAACATTAACGTGCCCATCTAACACTAACTTGCCCATCTAACACTAACTTAACCATCTAACACTAACTTGCCCATCTAACACTATCTTGCTCAAACTTGCCCATCAAGCACTAACTTGCATATTTAGCACTAACTTGCCCATCTAACACTAACATGTCCACCTACCACTAATTGCCCACCTGGCACTAACTTGCCCACCTAGCACTAACTAGTCCATCTAACACTAACTTGCCCACCTAACACAAACTTGGCCACCTAACACAAACTTGCCCACCTAACACAAACTTGCCCATTTAAAACAAACTAGCCCCTCTAACACTAATTTTCCTATCTAACACTAATTTACCCATATAACACAATTCGTCCATCTAATACTAACTTGCCCACCTAGTACTAACTTGCCCATCTAACACTAACTTACCACTATAACACTAACTTACCCCTATAACACTAACTTACCCATATAACACTAACTTGCCCATATAACACTAACCCACTAATTTGCCCATATAACACTAACTTGCCCATATAACACTAACTTCCCCGTTTTCTCACCATAATCTGGCCACTAATGTGGGTGGACGTTTGGGATAGAATCAAATTAAATGTAGGAAAAAATTATGGAAATTGGTTCTAGCAGGAACATGTGTTATTACATTGGCCAACACGACGCTAAACGCCATTTGTTCTCCGACAGAATATTCACTGGTGGCACTGTGGTAAAGAATAGCCCAAAAATAAGTATATAGTGGGAATATATTCAATCTTCGGATAGAATTGCGTGCCTCTAAATTCTGATGTTTCCAGTGGAAAGGTTCATATAAACATTAGAAAGTAGTTTTAATAATCTAGCTTCCATGATAGGAAGTCGCTTACTGATGTAATGTTATGAAGTTCTCTCCAAGTAACTCTAAAGTTTGTGTGTATTCATGTACATTGTAACTCAAGCTATTTGCAGACCTTTGAAAATGCTGAAGACTGTAATTAAAACTAGTTTTATAAGATTTGTGTAACGAATAACTTAGCTTCCCATTAATACCTCTTCCCCATTCTAACTGCAAGTTCTTTTTATCGCGAAGAAGAAATCCAGTTCCTTGCAAACAGCTTTTACAATTAAACTATCATAATGTTGTGTGATTCCGGGTTCTGTGGCCGTGGTCCATAGTTGGTGTTGATACCAGACGTTTCGCCCTCAACTGCGGAGGGCATCTTCAGTGGCGAGTGCTTCTAGGCGTGTTTCCTGGTCGGAAGATCTACTTAGAGTGAGCTCTGCTGACGTTGTGGACGTTGTATTGATACTAGTGGTGGGAGCAGGGTGAGTGAGCGTGGCTCTTGCTGATTGGCTAATGGTCGTCTCCTTGTTGTCCCTAGTGTTGATGCATTTATTTTCTAGTGTATGGTACCAGGCCTTAGGCAATTTGATACCTTCCTCTTTTCTGTTAATATTTTCTTTATGCTTGTATATTTCTATAGCCTCTCGGTATAATCTAGGGAAATAGTAGGAAGTTGTGGCTAAAGAATGGCTATAGAAATATACAAGCATAAAGAAAATATTAACAGAAAAGAGGAAGGTATCAAATTGCCTAAGGCCTGGTACCATACACTAGAAAATAAATGCATCAACACTAGGGACAACAAGGAGACGACCATTAGCCAATCAGCAAGAGCCACGCTCACTCACCCTGCTCCCACCACTAGTATCAATACAACGTCCACAACGTCAGCAGAGCTCACTCTAAGTAGATCTTCCGACCAGGAAACACGCCTAGAAGCACTCGCCACTGAAGATGCCCTCCGCAGTTGAGGGCGAAACGTCTGGTATCAACACCAACTATGGACCACGGCCACAGAACCCGGAATCACACAACATTATGATTACCGGCCGTGAAAGCCTGCATTCAACAATTAAACTATCAGTTGTGTGATTAAAACGACATAATGAACCATTAGAACCTCTCTACAACGCAGCCTTTTGAAGTGATTGAGCATTAACCAACATTTTTAACAATACTATTGTAGATGTATACAGTTATACAGAGTGGAGCGAAAATCGCATGAATGTATAGAGAAAAATCGGGAGGAGGTCCTTGAATATAAACCAAAATATATTCTCATAGGTTTTAGGGACCGTTCACTGCGTTGTGACAAACAACATATTTCAGAAAACAACAGCACACGCATACACATAAAAAGACACAACAAACAAACACAAAAAACAAGGAAACACACAATACAAAAAAACACAAAAACAAAAAAAACATATACACAAAAATAAACACACACATACAAACAACCTAAAATAACACGAAAATAATCCTTTATTGAATGAATGAAAACTCCCGCACATATAAATTATAATGCCTTAAATAAAACATACGGACAAAACCAAACACTCACATAAACAAAAAAAATTACAAAATAAAAACAAACACACAGAAAAACACACGGACAAACACAAAACATGCACGCATGTACACATATAGTGTAGGATTGAAAGAGACATCAGGGCTCGTTGGGTTTAGGTTGGGCATAGAAATTTCTAATAATTACCCACGCATACAATATGGGATTATGTCCAAAATGGGAGAGCTCTGAAGAAGAAATATATACAGGAAACTGTAACGATTTGGAATATTGGAGGCGTGAGTTATTGCCGGAAAGATTTCCAATTTAAAATCGTGATATATTGACATGCTACGAGTTAATGGTCAACTGAAAAATAAAAAAAAAAGTGGGTAGATTTCTTGAAAAGACATCGAAGAAAAGAACAACACTCATTCGTGAATAAATCGATATGTAAACAAAGTGTAATTAATACTAAATAATTCTTCTTAGCTTAACACTTTAACTTGTAATGTAATTGAAATCTTATGTATTGCTTTGTTTTTATATTATTAATATATATTAATTTATTGACATGGAGTACAGCACATACGGCTTGCTGCCCGTGCGATCCATTTGTAAATAACGTGGTATATATCTTGTAATCTAATCAAGATTACTACTACCACATACAGAATGGAACAGAATTCTACCGACAAATTTACATAGGTGTTGAGTATTGTTATAGATGAGTATTTTCATATAATGAACCCAGTTTCCGACTACTTCTTCCAGGGAATATGGTGTTGATACGTTAGGCACATTGGATTATGATAGGATGGGTTACGATAGATCTTTAAAATGCAGATTGTAACAAATTTCAAAGACAAATATTCGCAGATTGTTTAGGAATACTAATTTGAATGTATGATATAAAGTGACATAGTACTTTATTGTTGATATATTGAGCATGTAGTATGCCTTTTGGGCTGAAAATGTGGGTTAAGATAGAGGTTAGACATACACGATACACCTTGGACCGTGAAAAGACGAGTTCTGTAGATTAAAAATAAATATAATTAATTAAATAATCGTCACCTGAAACAGGTACTATAAAGATCATTAACAATAATAAGTTTAGATAAGAAAACGCGAGTAAGAAAGAAACCAAGGAAAATACTCATATTCGCCATGTTTTTTTAAATAAGAGAAAGTGTGAACATTTTGAATCAGATGCGAACAATTATGTTTCCTCTCAATCTTGTAACCTTAGTCTGATTCCAACAAACACGAAATTTGGAGTTGAGGAATAAATTAGAGGGATATTTTCAAGATTGTTTCGACAAAATATTTACTAGCTGGACTTATAGAAAAAATTAATTTACTATGCCCCTCTGTGGGTTTTAATTGTTCCTCAGAGTGCCCTAAAAGAAGCTGGGAATGTTATGATATTAGTACAGACCCTTAGGTCGATAATGTATCCTATGAGATTTATTAGTTTCATTTATTTATTATTATTAATAAAACGGCATAACATGCATTGGTAGGACTTATTCAAATTTTACCAAATTAAAAATGATACAATATAACATGTTTATGCGTTATCCGTTTTAATGAGGTTCGTCAAATGTAAAAAAGTTCACGAGACAATTAATTTCATCAATTTAAGCGTTATTGTTATAACATTCCATGCAATCAATTTCTTGATATTGCATGTGATATATTTATTAAAATAATAAAGTCGTGACAAATAGGGATATCTGCCATTTTCCAATAAAATTAAAAGTAAGAAGCTTTGATTTTGGTAAAAAGTATTGTAAATTTTATTTATCAAATATTATTCAAGTGAATATTATTTAGAGGTAATCTATAAGACTATAAAAATGTAATAATAAAATTCAGAACTATTGTGCTATTATTTTAATATATATTGAGTGGAAGTTTGTAAAGCAAAATATATATTACTTAAACTATCATTGTAGGTGTCTACCAGAACGGTCCGTGAATATCTGCAAAATATTTAAGGAATATTTTTTGAGAACCAACTAAATAGCTTAATTCCTTCAAAATACGCTAAAACGAAACGACCATCCATGAACATCATTTATATACCAAAAATGAATTGTTTTTTTGAAAAGCGTTGTTCACGCGAATCTGACTAAGACTTTTCTCAATCGCCTGACATCGTATTGCCTCCGTTTAAGAATACGCTGTAATGCCGTCTACGAGTTTTTATATTGTCCAATTATTAGACAATTTTACTTGGTAACAAGCAGAGTTTTATTCATGCATTCATTCATTCATTCATTCATTCATTCATTTATTCATTCATTCATTCATTCATTCGGGTATTACATCACTGTTTTCTGTCTTTCGCTACAAATCCAAAATATATCATGACATCCTTGTATTATCAACATAAACATTTTTCAAATGTTTACTACCTGATTTATGGTGCCAACATTATTTTTTTCCGTTCTATATTCCATCCAGGCTGTTTGTCCTGTCCATAGTTCCTCTCCGTATACTTTTCTCCTCTTCATAGGCGTATATATACACTGCTCAAAAAATTTAGAGGAACATTTGTAATAAATTGAATAAGTAATTGTTTTTCAAAGCTGTGATGTTGAAAGTTGGATAATATGTAAATTGAATTATTAATTTTATCATTTGATACAAATTGTGAAGATCCATGGCCCAAATACAGAGATATTACCTCAAATAACAAATATAGAGAATTTTTTTTATTTTGGAAGGCACTGCCACTTCTAATTGGTAAGCTTCCTGATGTTGCTATAGTGACGAATGTTGATTATTACCTTGTTTAGTGAAGTCTCTGACAAAATGAGGCTTTTAAATGAGTTTGAAGTGTATCATGCTCTACATCTTTTACGACAAGGTCAATCTTTGCGACAAGTGGCTAGAGAGCTTGGGGTTTCTCCTTCCATGGTGTCCAGGTTACGCAACAAGCACAGAGAGACAGGTAGAAGACGTGGCCAGGGCCGTAAATTTAAAACAAGCCCCCAGGATGACAGATACGTTGTTCTTTCTGCTCTTCGACAGCGTACAAAAACTTCAAAAGACCTGCAGAATGACCTTCATATGGCTTCCGGAATCCGGGTTTCAGACCAAACCATAAGTAACAGATTAAGGAAAGAGAATATTCGTCCGAAAAGGCCCGTTAAAAAAACACGCTGTTGATTATTGCCTTGTTTATTGAAGTCTCTGACAAAATGAGGCATTTAAATGAGTTTGAAGTGTATCATGCTCCACATCTTTTACGACAAGGTCATTTTCTGCGACAAGTGGCTAGAGAGCTTGGGGTTTCACCTTCCGTGGTGTCCAGGTTACGCAACAGGCACAGAGAGACAGGTCGGTATTGTAGAAGACGTGGCCAGGGCCGTAAATTTAAAACAAGGCCCCAGGATGGCAGATACGTTGTTCTTTCTGATCTTCGACAGCGTACAAAAATTGCAAAAGACCTGCAGAATGACCTTCATATGGCTTCTGGAATCCGGTTTCAGACCAAACCTTAAGGAAAGAGAATATTCATCCAAAAAGGCCCGTTAAAAAACCACGCTTAACAAATGGGCATAAGGCAGCAAGACGTACGTATGCTGAAAACCATGGTGATTGCAACCTGAACAAGTGGGAGTCTGTGCTCTTCTTGGACGAATCCAGGTATCGTCTTACACGTTGTGATGGTCGATTGAGGGTGTGGGGACGGCCAGGAGAAAGATTTTCTGCAGAGGCTGTACAGGAAATTGATAGATTTGGAGGAGGTTGCATAATGGTGTGGGCCGGAGTTATGTACAACAATCGTACGGACCTTGTACTTGTTCCCCAGCGACTGAATGCTGTCCGGTATATCGAGCAAGTTCTGGAAGAGCATGTAGTACCTGCTGCCATTGGAGTAGGCCCTGGATTTCTGTTTATGCAGGATAATGCCAGGGCACATTCTGCGGCTGTCACCAGGGATTTCCTGAGGAGGAATGAAATTGAGGTAATGGAGTGACCAGCGGTCAGCCCAGACCTCAACCCTATTGAACACTTGTGGGATCTTCTAGACAGGAAGGTCAGGAACCGACATCAAGCTCCACAAACTCTGCAGCTACTTGGAGATGCTCTGAAGGAGGAATGGGAGAATATCCCGCAAGAGGAAATACAGAATCTTATTGGGAGCATGCCACGAAGGTGCCAAAGTGTCATCGAATGTCGTAGAGGCCATACACGATACTAACTCTATATAACGAGAGTTTAACTTTGAAAAATAAGCACAAGATTCAATTGCTTACATAGCGGAATTATTTGAAAAGTTAATTGTCAGCGTTATTCATTTGTTTTTACTGACATGAGCAATAAATAAATAAATAACCACACATAATGTACTTTATTAATTTCATGTTTGTACCTTTATCCAATGAAAAAATATTTGCACATTTCATAGTGTTCCTCTAATTGTTTTGAGCAGTGTATATATGCACGCCGTAGCGTAGTGGTTAAGGCACTGCGCTACAAGCCGGAAGGTCGAGGGTTCGAGTCCCGGTGGGCTCAGGTTTTTTAAACTGACCCAAACCTTCTGGCCGCACTATGACCCTGGGGTCGACTCAGCCTCTAACTGAAATGAGTACCAGACGCTTGTTCTGGGGTAAAGCGGCCGTCACGCAGGGCTGACAACCCGGCTGACATCAAGTGCCGATTGTCAAGAAAAAAGTGGGAGCCTTAACCTCCTACTACCCCAAGGGCCTCCTGAGGCCTGTAGCGGGATCACATTACATTATATATATATATATATATATATATATATATATATATATATATATATATATATAAACATATTGAAGCTAACACATTAATGTTCCATTGTTTCTTTACAAACTATATATATACAATTTAGTCCACCGCTGTGCTCTCAAACTACCGTGCTGCCTTGTCACGTAGCGCGCCCAGGTTTGATCCACGGTAGGAACAAGTTTCCTCGGTGAAGTTTTATTCAGGGTTTTTTCTCAACTGTAAGAAAAATGTCAGGAAATGTTTAGGCCCAAACGGTCCCCTAACATCATGTGGTCATCATCATTCATATTCACCTTAGATTAAGTTTAGAATTAAGTACTCTCCTGGCGCACCACTGTCAACATCATCATCACACATCATATTGTCGGAGCAGCGTAACTCCGCCTTCCAGGCGCCACAACCTTAGAGGTGGATTACAATTACGCCAATACAAGACGAGAGTACCAAAAATGTCGAAATGACAATCTGGGGAGTGAATATAAACATATTAATTTCACATAATCCATTCTTCTCAACATCAACATTTCAATTTTTTCCTGTATTTTTCTCACTGCATCTCTAAATGCATGATTATGTATTAACAATTCCACACTCACAAAAGGCACTTTAATACCCTAAAAGCTGTATTGAGTACATATCATACATTCAAATAAGTTTAACTGTCAAAAACATAAACTAATAGCATAATTTTCATTTCCGTTTTTATATGTTAGGTATAACGTTTCATACCTCTAACATTGTTTTCTTGTTCCTTTAAAACTTAACGCCTGAGAAGAAAGCAATCGCATCTCAGCACTTATGTCACTATTAAATGGAAGTTTCTCTGATAAAGGGGGAAGTAATAACTTAGTTAAGTCTCAGTTCTGTACCTGAGTTACAACAGGTGTGATGCAACTTTATCAAGCTATACATTGACCTTACTTTCGCTCTCATTCAAGTGACCGTTAACGCAGTTTAACCTCTCACCTTCCAGGTACTTTACGTCCCACACGACCTGTCGGAGGTGGATTTAACTACGGATCACATAATACATTTTTTTTACCACACACGGACATGGAGGACCTACCCGAACGAGGGATCAATCCATGTCTGAGACAACACAGCATTAAGACGAAACATGCCATTAACACACACACACATTCGTCCGAAACCTGGTGGATATGATCATGAGATTATGGTGGACAGATGATATTAGGGGGCATTAAAGTTTACTGACATTTGTCTTATAGGTAATAAAAAAAAGTAACGATATATATATATATATATATATATATATATATATATATATGACATGATAAGAAAAATAAATGCCTGAACGGGATTTTGAACCCGGAACTCTGGGTTGGTACCCCAGTGTGTTATCCATTACACCACCAGGCAAATCCAATGCAAACACTTATTTTTCTTATATATATATATATATATATATATATATATATATATATATTATTGTATTCTCCATTATTACTAGATGTCGCGAGAACTCGGTCTACACTAACAAGTAAGCAAATTAAGGAGAGCAATTAAAGGGAATATATATATATATATATATATATTGATATGTCTCCCAATGACATATATGGGACGTAAAGACATGTCACGTTATGGTACTTACATTGCATTCAACCCACAAATTATTTTTTCCGAATATTGTGCCTATTTTCGTATTAATTTTTTTACAACATTTGTAAACAAACTAACTAACTAACTACTAACTACATGATAGCAAACCTAGCTGTTCAATGCTACATTCACTAATTACTCCACAAAGATCCTTGTCCTTAGCTAATTTCAGTCTCATTCATATATGTGGTATCCACTTCCCTTAGATCCAATCAAATATTATTCTCCCATCTACGCTATATCTAATACTAAATTGCTTTAAATTTGTAGGGTGAGGTTTGGTGTCAACCTCAATTCCCAATCTGGATAATCTCCTGGTGCACGATTGTTTATTCAATATATTTGCAGCATAGAACTTCTAGATGTGGCATCCAATTTTATTTCTTTGAATTTTATTACACGGTGAAGGAAATAAGGTTCCCCAAATCTGGGTTAGTAATTTTTAGAGACATGTAGGATTGGGGCAAACATTTCACTGCAAAGATACTGAAAGAATAAAGGACTTCAAGAAGAGTAACGAAACATTCTAAATAGAGAAGGGAACAGGAAATATAAAGACGACAAAAATGGAGAATGAAAATGTATTATTAGCAATTGAAGCGAAATCGATTATACATCAAGTATAATAAATTGTTCAATTCTTAAGAAATGCCGGTACAGTTGACATAATTGAATCTCAATAATTCCTCCTCAAATATACTTTAAGTGTTAGAAATCCGGTTATTGACGAAGAGGCAACAACGTTTTTGCTAATTATACTTTTAAAATGGGTTAATGATCGCAGAGAAAAATTATTAGATATTTTCACACTTTCAAACGGAATTTATATATATATATATATATATATATATATATTCTCTTTAAAATTTTGCTTAACTGTTATGTTGGGCGCCAGATGTCAGTCCGAACGATTTTCCGCTACCTCTTGGGTGAATTGAGAATAATACATATATAAGAAAAATGTATGTTTGTGTCGGAATACTTGGGTAGCTCAGGTCGTTACAGCGCTAAACGTACAGAGTTTAGAGACTCGGGTTCAAATCCCGACTGAAGCATTCATTTTTCTTATCATATATATATATATGGCATGATAAGAAAAATAAATGCCTGGACGGGATTCGAACCCATATATATATATATATATATATATATATATATATATATATATATACAAACATGACGTTAGCGGGGACCAAATTAACGAAACTCTGACAACGTTCTAAATAAGTAGGGGAAAATGTAAAATCAAATGAGCAAAGAATAAGGTGGATAAGCGATAATGCATTTAGAAAGAAGAATACATTTGTTCAAAATGGTCTCTTAAAATGTAGTGCGAAAAAAAGTAAAATAATAGATCTACAAAGAGTCATTGAGACAAAATTAGAATGGTGTAAATTGGAAGTGTAAGATGCAGCATAAAATGGGAACAATTATGGCATGTGAAAAGTGGTATGAGGGGTTAAAAGAAAATATTATAAACATGACAATAATATCGCCCGAGGAATGTAAAAATAACTTTTTTGCATGATAGTGCATTCTGTCGTACTTACAGGAATACCGGCCATGATTGAAAGTTCAATTTCCTAAATTTCGGGGTTCTAATCTATGAATAACTAAATAACTATACTGTAATATTAAAAATTACCTACCTAGGGCGGGAAGTAAAATCACTGCCCTTTATATTCACTACGTACAATATATATATACAAATATATATCCAAAAAAAGTGTTAATATACATTATGCAAAACAAATCACTGCATTGTTTTTTTTTCAAATGCCCCAGGTTTGTCTTTCGACATGAGAGCCAGGAGAGTCCCTAATCCTAAGCTTAATCTAAGATGAATATGAATGATGATGATTGCGATGGCCATATGATTTCGGGGACCGTTTGGGCCTTAAAATTTTCCTGACATTTGTCTTACAGGTGAGGAAAAACCCCGATAAAAACCTCACCCAGAAAAACTGTCCCAACCGGGGATCGAACCCGGGCCCGCTGCGTGACAAGCCAGCACGCTACCCCGAGACCACAGCGGTGGACAATCACTGCATTGTAATGAACTGAACTATATTTGAAGCAATATTGAAAGCTGACTTAACAAAATTCTACACAAAATTTTAGACTTTCTAAATTTATATCCAATATTCTTCTTTTTAAGTAAGCTAACTCGTGTAATAAAAACTGCTATACCTTCATTTAAATGTATCATCGTCTTCGGCATTTCTGACCACAAACTCGCTGGAGGCTTTAATGTTTCATTCCTGAACACGAAATAAGCAACCATACATTTTTCACTTATAGTACAATTCCTCTCCTCCAGCCACTTTCGGAATGAAATGTTTTTACATATCTTGATTTAGATTTTTCTGGCACTAAAGAAGCACACCTACGCTTCTTCAATTTCGTCATTTTGATTTACATCATTCATACTTGCCATCATTTTATACTGGTGTCACGGCCTGCTGTATTCTCAACTAAATTGGTTTCGGTATTTAGCATATATACATTGGCCAGACTAGAAACGTCAGTCAGTTGTTCATAAAGAAGGCAAATATTTTCAACAAATATGTAATTATTTTACTATTAGGCCTATTATTTACTATTTTGCAAACATCATCGTGTAAAAGATAATGTACAACACACGTTCGTAAAGTGTTTTACAGAGTCGCGGAAAACAAAAATCTCGCTATCGCTTGATTTTTAATCACTTCCCAACCTCGCATTGTACTATACTATAGTAATGTCTCATGTAATAAGCCTATAAAGTAGACGGCGAATAATCCTGAATACTTTATCATATTCAATGTCACCATTACGACATTTCTACGTCGCACAGTGATACAGAATGCGAAAAAAAAAATGGAAAAATATGGAACTCACTATTTACGCCCCAAATCCATCCACGTATGTAAGATTGACAATTTTAAGAGTATAAATAAATCCGGGTGTGCATAACTGATGCCATACATACATAGTAATTCTGCCCGAGGGCAGGTCTTTCACTGCAATCATAGCATTTTCATGCTGTGCTTTGCAGCTTTAATAGGGAATTATAAGTGTGGTAGCTTCCCGTTGCTTTCCACACCGGTGACGGATCATGATGATAATGATAAGGATGATTTTCGGGAACGTTGAGCCCTAAGCTTCTTAACATATGATTTATAGGTGAGGAAAAACCCCGAAAAAAACCTCACCCTGGAGCCTGTCCCGACCGGGTATCGAACCCGGGCCGGCTGCGTGACAAGGCAGCACGCTACCTCGAGACCACAGCGGTGGACATAACTGATGCAAGGGCCCTAATTAATTGTTATACGCAAAGTATTAATTAAAGACTAATTTTAATAAACACAGCTTCATCATCATCAGCCGGTATCATACGGCAGCTGTCGCCGTCTTTTGGAAACCAAACGCCATTCCTCTCTGTCCATCCATTGACCTTCCTCCAATTCTCTGATATTCATAGCTGCTTGTATCCCTTCTATCCAAGTTTTCTTCGATCTTCCTCTCTTTCTCCTTTCTATTGGGATCCATTCCATAACAATTTTAGGCAATCTTTACTCTGGCACACTTTTGTAATGGCCATACCACTGTAATCTTTTATTTTCTATAATTTTAAAGTGTTTTTCCGAGGCTTAATGTTTGGAGTTTTAGCATTTTTTCTTTTTATGATGAACGAGGAGCTGGCCCGATGCATCAACCCCCAACCTGGGGGACGGGTATTTTTTGTTCAAGGTTTTCTTCCTCTAGCCTTTGATAGTCCAGTATCTTACTGCAAGGCAGCAGCGCTAGTACCCGCCATATCTGCTGAGCATTCTCCTATCCGTCAGAAACACAACTTATTAGCAAAATACTCTGAAAAACAGATTAATCTATAATCACAGATACAGTTAGTAAGATTCTTGTCCATACACCTGCGATTGTGTCATATATAGTAAATGTTCTATCTTCCAAAATGTGATTTATTTCTGGTTATCATTTCAGAGTATCATAACAGCCCTACACACTTAATTAAATAAATTATCTTTTGCAACTATTTATATTCAAAATATAATAATTAAAACTAAAAGCAACGAAATTAAACATTCACTAGTTTGCAACATTTCAGTTCATACACTTAAAACACAAAACCAAAACACGGAGCAATGTTTGCATTTAATACTTAGTAGAGTACCCCTTAGCTTTAATCACAGCTTGGCACCGTCGTTGCATTGAATTTACCATTTTCTATTGTTTCAGGTGTGATTTTATCCCTTTCTTCTCTAATGAAGCGGTTTTACCTTTTCTTTTGCAATAATTTTCCTTCTATGGACATTTTTCTTCAATTCGGCCCAAAGATTACCTATTGAATTTAGATCAGCTACCTGTGGAGGTGTTCCCAGCTGCTACGGAACGTTACAGATCAACCAAAGCTTGTTAATGTCTGCAGTATGTTTATTGTCATTGTCATGTTGGAATATGTAATTCGTCCCAGTCCCATTTTTTGGGCACTTTGTTTTACATTTTCCTATATTATCCTTTTTTAATATCACTTATACATTATTCCGTCAATGAAGTGCAGGTTTCCAACCCTGCTGGAAGATATACAGGCCCACATCATAACTAAACCTCCTCCAAGTTTCACAGTCGGAAGAGTATTCACCTTATCATCAACAGTTTTGGCTTTCCTCCAAAACCTTATCATACTCTCTGATCCGAAGAGATTTATTTTTCTTTCATGGGACCAAGTTACATGATCCCAAAACTCTGATTTACATGCTCTTTTGCAAACAGTAATCCTGCAGCACACATTTTTCAATTACGTAAGACCTTTTTGCGGTCTGAGGCCATGATAATTATGCGACCACAGTACACGATGAACAGTCTGATTCCTCACTTGCTTTCCGGATACTTCTTCCACCATTGACCTAAGTTCCGGGACAATAATTTGAGGATGTGCTCTAACATATCTGAGTATAAAACGTTCTTCTCTTTGTATATTATTTTTCTCTACTTTTACGCTAAAAATGTTCTATGGTACCTTCATACTTGAACTTGTTAACTATATACTGTACAGTTGCATGTCATTTGCCCACTATATTGCCTATTTCCCTCTGTGATTTATCTCTGGAAGCAAAGTTGACAATAGTTATCTTTAAGTCTGAACTTAAGTACATTCTCTTCCGCATTGTGTACATAAACGTAGCAAGTACGTCAATGCTATGAAACAGCCATCTCTACCCGTTCACTTGAGTAGGTAGCACAACATTTTTGTTTACAAATACACAAAGGATAAATACATCATTCTTTGAATTAATGAACAAGGTTCCAATTCCATTCATGGTGCTATGCAAACGTAATGATTGGTTTTACAAATTAATTTAAACGTGCTACAATATACAATTATTTGTCATACATTTCCGTAACACAGCTAATACTATTACGCGGCCTAGTATCAATTTTAAAACTTTAAATATGCCTAAAATTAACAAAAATATAAGCTATATGAACAAGATTGTTACTAACTGTAGGCCTATGACTTTAGAAAATAATAATAATAATAGAAGAAGAAGAAGAACTGGATCTTGTAATTCAACTATACAGTTAAACTGATAAAATAGTACCTCAAGTCACAGTTGTCCTTAGCGATAAAATACGTTTAAAATTATAATGCTGAAAATTTCAGGAAGGCCTTTTCGGAATTATTGTTCCATTTTCAACATCTGGAGTCATTCAAAAAATATGTTCATGAGAACAACCTCAATAGCATCACTCTTTCGAAGTTCGCTAAGAAGTTGATATTCTAATACAACCTACAATATCCAGTTCTTATAAAAAAATCCAAATTAAATATCGTAAGAGAGAACTTCTAAAACGCATAATATTGTCTTCAACGGCATCAGTGTAAAACAACCAAGAGTGTAGCTTTAATTTCAGTAATGTGTGTAGTCAGTAGAAATTTGAATTCATAAAATAAAATCATTCTGTTTACTGTGCATATGTACTTTCAGAAATAACATAATAATTTCCATTGTCCTGCAAAACAGCTTTTATCTTTTGTTACCAATTGACATTTTAAATTAATTTTTAATAATTCTGCATCAGAACACAAGAGTATTGAAATGCACTCCATTAGTAAATACAATGAACCGTATTCCTATCAACAACGCATTGTGTTCGTACCACAATGATGTATCTCATTTTATTTCCGACTCCAAAGTTAATTTATACATTTCAAATATGTACACATTCAAACAGAATGTTATAACTTTCCGTTAACTTAAAAAACAAATTTCCGGAAAATATAATTACTAGATCTAATACTATCAGTAGTTTTATGAATTTTGGTACTTCAATTTTTTCTTCAGAACCTGCGACTGTGATCATGAAACACTTTTTATTTCTCTCCTGCAAGCAGGCTAGGCAACTAGGGCATAAGAAATGTTTTCCTTCATGATGTGTTATCTTAGAAATGTTGTATTTGATGTTGTATTTTCTGATGTCTGAGTTGGCTAGCCTGTTTGTAGGGGAAGAATTAAATAGTGATCATGTTACTGAAATACCTCAGTTATTACATTTCTAGTTAAAAGGTGGGAGCGAAAAGCGCAAAATAATGTATACAGAAGCACCTCATTTCAGATTTAAGGTTCTTACCCAACTATTAGCAATAATAGAAATAAAATGTACTATATAATGATTGATACTTTTTTTTATAAACAAGTTGTTTATATATATACATTCGCAACATCTAGTAATAATGGAGAATATAATATATATAAGAAAGATAAATGATTGAATTGGATTTGCCTGGTGGTGTAATGGATAGCACCATGGAGTACCAACCCAGAGATCCGGGTTCAAATCCCGTTCAGGCATTTATTTTTCTTATCATGTCATATATATATATATATATATATATATATATATATATATGGGATAAGAATATAAGTTGCAGAACAAAAAACAAACATTTTTAACACAATAATGAATACTCCCGACACAGCGGAACACCAACATCCTTCGTTTCTGGATGATATGCGAACTAATGCCGTGTCATCCCGCTACACTCGCTTCACGTCGGTATATGGCGTGGAAGTACACAGAGGACCCTGAGAAGAAAGTGGACAAGTTTCGCGTAATGCCACAAGCAGCGCTACTGTAGAACAACTAACGACATCTAATTTTTTTCTATTTTTTCTGGTACTAATATGAAATTCAGCACCGTCTTGTGGTATAATCATGAATTATAATTATACAACGACATCTGGTGAATGATCATGGACTTGAACTTTTACATGAATAAATAACATTTTAATTCATCTTAAAATGTGGAATTATTTGTACCCAACCTCTCAGACCTAAAGATTTTTTTTATTTTAACAGAAGGGAAGAATTGAAATAAATAAAACATGTTAATTTATTTTCGTTTATTAAAATTTAAAAACGTGCATTATGAGCTCTTTTAAATATGTACGTACAATTGACCTACCCCTTATTCTCATGTACATATTTTATACAATATTTATTAAAGAACCATGTCGTACATTTGAAATCCACTATAAAGTCAATCACATTTTAAAATGTTTATTAGAAATGGCTGTACAATAACATCACTCTTCATAACCTAACAAATCTTAGAATTTTATCACTTCTAGTAGGTTTATCTTTGAGGATAGATCCACATTAAAAACGTAAACAAGTTTTAATTTACTTACAAATTAGAGTAAAATAAAATCTAAGTAACGATTTTTAACTTTCGATAATGCATAATTTTTACTGTTCCGTCTACACAGAACAAAAAGATAGCAGTTAAAATTTTCAATTTACAAAATGGCTAATTTCCCATAATCCCGAGTGAACGCGCCGTGTGCCTTGCATTTGTTTTATTTAGTTACGCATTCTGTTACTACGAAGCAGCGCTACCATTGTAGTTTGCTCATTATAGATCATCGTAAACGTCCGAAAATGTTTAGATGCCACTGTACTCAGTTTTCCCTCTATTCGGGTGCTCTGTGGTGGAAGAGTGGAGCTATTACCCTAAGTAAGCTGGGTAAGTGCTTCATTTGCTATTTATTGCTGACTATGCATGGTTAGTGTCTACGTCCATACGACGCAACAATAGTGCTGCTATGACTGGAGGTAAACGTTCCGCTGTGTCGTATAATGACATACGGTGTAGAAACGTGGAAATTAAAATGTAGAACAGTAAGTAAATTAAATTCTGCAGAAATGGATTTTTGGAGGCATTCAGCTGGAATTTACTAACTCATTGGCACTATAGAACCCGTAGGTTCATGGCCGTGTAATCATAAGCTCTCCATACATTCCTATCCTGAGCTAATGCTTTCCAATCATTGCCTGTATAGAGTACATCCCTCAAATCGTGGTTTTTATTCGATTCCGATTGAGGGTCTTTCCACTTTTCAGCGGTTGCCCTTTTACCAGCCGGCTGCTGCCCCTTCACATCCACATGTGTCAATCACAGAGATAGATGATCAACAGGCAGTGTAGGGGTGACATGTGGTTAGCAGGTCGAGTCCCCCAGCCGTTATAGCTGGTTCCTCAACCTGGAGCCGCTACTTATTATAGCTACCCAATTGCCTCACGATGCTGGGTGGGCACCGGTCCCATACTGGCCGAAATACCATGAGAAAATTTCTTCCCCCATGGAGACTCGAACCAGCGCAAGTCCCGTAGCTCTGCGCCAAGGCTTCTTACCTTAACCGCTCGGCTACGGCGCGGTTTTTATTCAAGAAGAGAAAAAATAAGAAACAGTGTAATTAAGCAAAATACAGTTAGTAACATTCTTGTTCAAACAGCTGAGATTTTATGATATAAAGTAAATGTTTCAGCATCGGAAATGTCATTTATTTCTGATTATATTTTGAGAGTATCATAACTGTCTAACACACCTGCAGTTCATAAAATAAATTATCTTTTGCAGCTATTTCTATTCAAAATATAATTAAAACTTAAACCTACGAAATTAAACATTCACTTGTATGCAACATTTTTGTTCACACACTTAAAACACAAAACCAAAACACAGAACAATGGCTTCATTTAATATTTACAAGGGAAGTACTTATGTCGGATCAGTTGGATTGTAACAAAAATTGGAGGATACTGAACATCGTGATATTAGTCATTTCACTGCAAATTCAATAGTGTGCATAATATTTAATAGAAAATAAGGAACAAGAAATAAAGAAATAGAGGCTTAACATCCGTACATGACAGAATAAATAAGTAAAACATTTGGAAAAAATAAAATAAACAAACAAAAATAGGAAATGATAGTGTGGTGAATGAGGGAAATACAAAAACGGGGCAGGGAGGTGAGATAAACTAACGAAATAAATATTGCAACGGAGCGGCACGGTTACTTGAAGAACAGCGCACCCGAGTGTATGTTTTCCACTCCCGCAGTCGAGTATTTTTACAGTGCATACGAATTTTTTCTATTTAAACATAGAAACGCAATAAATAGCAAGTACAATACAATGATTGTTTTATTATTTATTGATTAGTAATTTTATGGCGCAAATTAATATTTATTTTTTAGGACATAACGGTATATTTACACGTAAATGTGTATATTTACAGGTAATAGTCTTGTAAATCCATACAATAGTTTATAAAAAGAATAAAATGGGCATAACAAATTCATTTAACGTCTTAACTACGTTAGAATCTATAGTTCAGGAAACATTTGAAAAACACGAAGAACTGGATTGGATGATGACCAGATTGCGTATTTTCTGGCACAACTTATAGAAAAAAAATATTGGAATGGGTTAGAGGACTTTAGCGAAAATACTTTAGATTTGCCACTTGTAATCAGAAGCTCACACAGGCCGGATGTTCTGAAGACTTTGAAATTGCCAACGAATCCAGTGAGGAACGTGAGAGTTCAAGTAGCTTTGAACCGTCTCCTGTTAAAAAACCTAAACGTCCTAACGTACTGTCTGCCTATTCTGAAGAAACTTTGGAAAACATTTATGCATATAGGATGTCAGGGAAATCTGGCCCGAAGTCCTATTCACAAATAATTTAAAAAATGGCCATCATTAATTAATAACCGAAATGTAAGAACAGTTTTGAATTATATAGAAAATAAAACATCTTATCTAGCTTCACAATTAAAAAACACGGACCCCTACAAAATCGCCCAAATTATATCCTTAAGACTATATCCTTAATAAGTTTCGAGATTCTCGAGATCGGGGATTTACAGTGCACTATTGGCATTACAAACGTGGGCTGTTTTTCGAGCGAAGGAATTGGTCTTGAGTGAATTTAAAGATTCAAAGACATTCATTTCAAATTTCAAAAAAACAAAACAATATTTCTTCAAGAAAAATTACCAAATTTGTGAGTGTCAAGGGTATTGAAAACGAAACTCAAACTATTGAAAATTCAAATAAGTTTGTAAGAGACGTTAATCGGACCATTCAAGAAAATTGCATACCAACAAAGAATGTGTGGAACTGTGGCCAAAGTCAATTTAATTATGAAATGACAGAAAACAGAACACTGGCAATCTAAGGCTAAAAGATCACTGTTGTTACAGTTCAGAACCTACGTGGAACTACACATTCTTACAGCATATATGTTCTTATTTCAATGTGTGGACAACATGGGAAGAGGTTATACCTCTGTTTTCAAGAACCTACTGGAAACAAATTCGGGCCAAAAGTTTAGAAGAAGATAGAACAGAATGCATCTCCAAATTTGTATGTCGACTGTAGTGCAAGTGGAAAAATTACAGAAGAACGTTTAAAAATATTCTTAAAACATGTGTTTAGTGAAAATATTTGGATTCACATTTAATATGCGATTCGTGGTCCGGGCATAAGGACGAACGATTGCTATAGGACTGCTTTCCCGATAAAAATGTAAGACTGAAAATTATGTGAAGTGAAAATGTCTGATAGATTCTTCATTATAAAACTAAATTTCCTTGTATATAATCAACTGTCCGTAGAAATTTACAAAGATATGCGTATTTATGCTTGGACAAAGTCTGGCTGTAACGTGGACCAAAGTGTAACGAGATTCACAAATGTGATTGAAAATGCATTTGACATTGGTTTTAGCGAATATGCCACATATAACGCTCCATGATTGCCATCATCAGATGCTCATGGTGTTCGTAAAAACTTTGTTACAACCATTTCATCGAAGACCCTCATTATTACCATTGATATTATGGTAAATGATAATTTGTTTTTGTTACTCCAGTACACGAAATTATAACCGATTCTGAATATGAAGTAAAAGAAAAGTAGTAGAAGTAATAGGACTTTATTAGACTAAAAGTAAGATATATACAATGTTATTTACAAATATTTGTCGCACGGGCAGTAAGCCATACGTTCTGTTGACAGTACGTTACAATAAAGTAATATTTGGGAATAGTATAAACAAACACAAAGAGAAAACAATAATATTAGAATTACATACAGAAAACACAATAATATTACAATTACATAAAGAAAACACAATAATTTACAATTACATAAAGAAAACACAATAATATTACAATTACATAAGGAAAACACAATAATATTACAATTACATAATAATACAATAATATTATACATTAATTAAGTTATGTAGAATTATTTAGGATTAATGGTATTGCATTTTGATAACATGTATTTATTCATGAATGAGTGTTGTTCTTATTTTCCGCGTTTTGACCAGAAATTTGCCCACGTTTATCCAATTTTCTGGATTTACCATTAACTCGTAGCATGCCAATCTTTCACGATTTGAAATTAGAAATCTTTCCGGTAATAACTGGCGTCTCCAATATTCTAAATCGTTACATTTTCCTAATGTATGCATCTCGACTTCAGAGCTCCCGCACATTGGACATATTCGCATTACATTTAACGGAAAAATAAATAATAGTTTTAAAAGAACTAAAACAACACTTTTATTAGAAAACCGAACTAAAAAATTGAAAATAATTTTAATTTCCAACACGCTTGGGATAAAATTAATGTGGTCAACAAACAAAATCATCTCCGACACATCTAGAATAAAACTAGAATTATCTACAAAAAATAATTTACTGTGGGGTGCTTTTTATAATTATTTACGTTTTCTTCTTAGAGACTTTACTTTTACCAAAATATGTTTATTATCAAATATATTAATTTGATATAGAGCACTCCATGCTTTTGATAGAAAATTATTTTTATACTAGATAACTCTACTTTTATTGTGGATGTATTGGAGATGATTTTAGTTTTTGTTGACCACTTTAATTTTATCCCAAGCGTATTGGAAATTAAAATTATTTTTAATTTTTCAGTTCGGTTATATAATAAAGCGTGTTGTTTTAGTTTTTTAAACTGTTATTTTTTATTTTTAATATTTTACAGAATAAGATAAAAATGTATCATTCAATTCGATACTATTTTAGTATGAGCTGAAAGTAAAAAAAGTCATCCGGGCCGGATTTGAACCAGCGACCTATGGATTACTGAAATTATATACCACTACAGTCCACCGCTCTAACAACTGAGCTCTTACAACGATTGAGTAAGAAGTTGATTGGTCCGCAACCTACTACACCGGTTATTATTATTTTGATTTTCTGCTGATTCAGGCAAGGATTTTAGAAACATTTATGAAATTGTTGTATTGTCGTTGGTCCTTTACAAGTATAAAAGTTTCAAGTCGATCCAATGATTTTAAGTGGGTGAAAATCGTGTTGAAAGAATCCGTTACATAATTACACAGACACTTTTGAATTTTCTTATGATGCTGGGGCCATGATTTTAGAAAACAATTATGAAATTATTGTATTGTCATTGGACATTTACAAGTATACAATGTTTCAAGTCGATCCTATGATGTTACGTGGGTGAAAATCGTGTTGAAAAATTCCGTTACATGGATATAGGTCAAGCTAATATAAAGCGTGTAAAAAGTATACAGTGCTCTGCTATCTGTATAAAGTAATCAAACATTGTTATTGATTAATTAATTAAATAAAAATAAAACGTAGTTTTATTTGATTTTCATATTTATTATATAATTCAGTGACAGCTGTTTCGGCACACTGTACCTTCTTCAGACATGTTAACAAATTATGAATTGTGTTCCAACTGATCTAAGCAACAATACAACAATATTTACTTAAATTTAAAAAAAAATTAAAATTTTAAATAAATATTGTTGTATTGTTGCTTAGATCAGTTGGAACACAATTCATAATTTGTTAACATGTCTGAAGAAGGTACAGTGTACCGAAACAGCTGTGACTGAATTATATAATAAATATCAAAATCAAATAAAACTACGTTTTATTTAATTAATAAATATGGATTTTCATCAAGTAAACACCAACTCAATTGATTATTGTTATTAATGTTAACAAGGAGAGGAACTGATATTTACGTTCTTCGCACCGCTATAGCTAGTAGCACTTGTGCTTGAAAATAGCTGCCATGAGCAACCGTGCCATTACGAACCGGCCAATGAGAAGCGATTGAAACTTAATGACAAATAACACGAGTTTTATTAAATTTGCAGCAAAATTACTAACGCCATCATATTTAATGTCAATTAATTAACATATCCTCCAATTTTTGTTACAGTCCAACTGGTCCAACGTAAATACTTCTCTTGTTAGTAGAGTTTAGCTTTAATCACTGCTTGGCATCGACGTTGCATTGAATTTACCAATTTTTATTGTCTCAGGTGTCATTTTACCTCATTATTCTCTAATGAAACATTTTATCTCATCTTTTGAATTCCCTTTCCTTTTATGGACATTTAGCATCAACTCGGCCCAAAGATTTTCTATGGATTTAGATCAGCTGACTGTGGAGATGTTCTCAGCTGCTTCGGAATATTCCAGATCTACCAGAGCCTGTTAATATCTGCTGTATGTTTACTGTCATTGTCTTGTTGGAATATGTAATTCTGTCCTGTCCCATTTTCTTCCTGTTGTAATAACACTTATCCATTATTCCATCAATGAAGTGCAGGTTTCTAATCCCTGTGGAAGACATACAGGTCCAGATCATAACTGAACCTCCTCCGTGTTTCACAGTCGAAAACATATTCACCTTATAATCAGCAGTGTTGGGTTTCCTCCAAACCCTTATTATACCATCTGATCCGAAGATATTTAGTTTGCATCTTCGGACCAAATTACACGATCCCTAAACTCCTGTGATTTGATTACATGCTCTTTTTCAAAGAGTAATCTTGCAGCACAATTCTGTTCTCTTACATATGGCCTTTTTCACGGTTTGGGTTCAAGATAATTATGCAACCATAGCACACAACGAACAGTCTGATTGCTCGGTTGCTTTCTAGACACTTGTTTCACCATGGGTCTAAGTTCCGGGATACTAATCCGAGGATGTCAGAGTATAAAACGTTCTTCTCTTTCGTTTATTATTTTTTCTCTACCTTTACGCTGAAAATTTTCTATGACACATTTGAACTTGATAACTATGTACTGTACAGTAGCATGTGATGTTCCCACTATATTGCCTATTTCCCTCAGTGATTTACCTCTTAAAGCAAAGTTGACAATAGTTATCTGTAAGTCTGAACTTAACTGCATTCTCTTCTCCATTTTCTACACAAATGAAGAAAGTACGTGAATGCTATGAAACAACCCTCTCTACTCGTTCACTTGAGTAGGTAGCGCAACATTTGTTTACAAACACACAAAGGATAGAGACAGCATTCTTTGAGTGTATGAACAATACTGTTGCATTCCAGTTCGATCCATGTTGCTATGCTAAAGTAATAATTGTTTTTCCAAATTAATATAAACGTGCTACAATATAAAATTAATTGGCATACATTTCCGTAACACAGCTAATACTACTACGCGGCCTAGTATAAATTTTAATACTTAAATAGGCCTAAAATTAACAAAAATATAACCTGTATGAACAAAATTGTTACTAATTGTATGAATGTTCAAACTTCAAATGTGGATTTCATAAAAAACAAACAATTAAAATGGTACGGTCCTGTAAAAGAATGACTGAGTTAGATTCCCAAGAAGAATACTAGAATGGGAGTCACTTGGTAAAAATCTGCTATAAATAAATAAATAAATAAATAAATAAATAAATATATATATATATATATGACTATTTATTTCCTCCCACCTTTCATTCCAGCCTCTAATTAAGGGACTAATGCTACCTTTGCACGGTCAGTATACCGCGGCCATTTAATTAAATCATAGGGCAGGTAATACTTCATATTATACCATGAAGCGATGTTTTTGATTAACAGGCGAATAAACCTTTGCCTAATTCCTTAAAATAATTCTCCAAATAAAAAAATATATGTATTGTTTTTACTTGCCAGTTGGTACACGTATTATGCAGGAGATTGTGTACTTAAAAAATCAAAGTGTAAATATGTTCTCTAATATTTTACTCTGTAGCGCAAACTATGTGAATGATACAGTAATAAAGCACTAAATTACGCCATCAATGCAGTGTATTTATTATGAGAAATTAATAAGGTTTTGTATTAGAAGATAGAAGGCAATTACACCCGAAAAAATAGCACTGTATATGTAATTGTTTGTTCAATCATATATTCAGGAATCGCGTTGAATTACAGATTTATCGATCAATAAATGCATGCCCAGTAATTAACAATAGTGCAATTAACTGTTTAGCGAAGTTCATGTTCCAGTCATAAAAACAGAATACAGTGAAGCAAAGGTCCATCCCAGTAGGGCGTGATCGGTAGATCTACTCCAACAATCCGGGTTCGATTTGCATTTGAGACTAGCTGACTTGTTATCTTGGATTGGCATGCTGCTAACCACAGATACAGAGAGCCTCACAAAGGGGTATCTGTCTAGTTCCTGCAGAAAAACTGGCCTGAACAGAAGTTCCATAGATGGTGTAACCATACAAAAAGAGTGAAAAAACTACAAATATTAATGCTATAAGTGAGTCCACCGCTGTGGTTTCGAGGTAGTGTGCTGCCTTGTCACGCATCGGGCACGGGTTCAATCCCCGGTCGGAACAAGTTTCCTGGGTGAGTTTATTTTTCGGGGTTTTTAATCACATGTAAGACAAATGTCAGGTCCAAACGGACCCAAACATCATCTGCTCATCATTATCAAATAAATATCTAAATTATGTTGTTATAATAATTAATCACTAGAAATATTCGTATGTATATGTGAATTGTTAAAAAAATATTAATTATAAATACGTATTTGTCTACAAATATATTTCATTGTCATATTCGCCTCATTTGATTAGAATAGTTTAAGGTCTCTCTGGGCGCATCGTTACCATCATCATCACCACCTTTCATATCATCGGGGAAACGTACCCCACCTTCCAGGCACCCCAACCTCAGAACTGGGCTACAAGTACGCCATGTCAGGAGAGAATTACAGAAATGTCGCAATGATTAAAAACATTGACTAATCTAATTTAAAAGAGTTTAGGAATAGCTTCCTTCAACATTGGTAGGTAAAAATAAAATAAAATCATTAAAATTGGCTAAGGGAAGTGTATCGGAAAATCTGTTTGTTTATGTGTAGATTGTAATGAATCATTTTTAAAAACTAATTTCAGAAAATTAAAAGTGATTCGAACTATGATCTAACTGCACATATCTGTGTAAATATTGGAGTTGCTCCTAAGTTGAGGAAGTAGAACAAGCTCCCGGCTATATATAGTGACTCTATTTTCTGCAAACGAAATTCAAGGTTCGGTATTGCATTGTTTGTGAGGTCAGTAAAAATGTTTCTTTTACCCTCGGGTAAAATGCCAATACAAACATCTACCTTACCTCCGTGTACAATTTATATTTATTTCTATCTATATTTCGTACATAGAGTATTTTCAGTTTATATATTATTTTATACATATATAATAATAATAATAATAATAATAATAATAATAATAATAATAATAATAATAATAATAATAATAATAATAATAATAATAATAATAATAATAATAATAATAATAATAATAACAATAATAATATAATAATAATAATGCGCACAAGTTGTTCAAGAATTGGTTAGTCACTTATTTTTGAAAAATTGATTATGATATTTTTCTATTTCTGCAGATTAGGATTTTGGTATCTATCACAAATATTAGCACACAGAATACACACACACACTTATTGTCTACCTGGTGGAATGATTTATTTCTACATATTTTATGGTGGTATCCGTGAACCGCTAGGGTTGTCACGAAGTGGCGAAGATATTGATTTGTGCCTGCTCAGGTCCGGTTAATCATGGCTTCCGTCGTGAAGAATTCTTCCCAGAATTCCTTCCTCTTCTTTGTCCTCTCGACTAGTCCTTCATCCAGCTGAGAGTGGAGGGCAGGTCAAACCTCGTTCTAGGTTCTTCTATCAAGGTCTCTTGGGCGAGCACATATACCAGCCTGGAGAGAATGTATTTAGATGCTCCTAGCGTGGCCTTCAGGAAGCTACTCTTGGCGTTCTATACAGTATGTACGTCTTTCACGTTAGGGATAGCGTATATGCTGAATTGTTTGTGTATAGTGTGTTGTATGAGGGATGGCGATGATCAAGAGAAGAGAAAACGTGATCTCCGTGCCTACACGTAGCCTGCTCCTGTCTAAGAACTCCAAGAGGGTCACCGAACGACCCCATCCAACATACGAACCACTATTAATAGTACGGAACCTCATTTCGTTTCAACCTAAGCACTGTCGAGCGTTTTGGAATTTAATCCAGGCATCTGGTGCACAATTTAGCAATCCTCCAGACTGAAAAAATGTTATAATTAAAATCTCCAATCCTGTCTGTTGCGATTAATTACCTATTTTACTCATGCAAGTGTCTCACGAATAACGGTACAATATTGAAAATAAGTCAGATTATTTCCCCCATCTATTAAGTTTTATGCTTAACCCATTTTATGACCGTCACGGTGGATACATGCAAACGGATCTGCCACAACTGGGATCTCAGGTTCGAATACTGGAGGTTCCAGAGGGGTATTGCTGGTGGATCACACCTGGATTTTGGCGTGAATACGTCTTTAAATGTGCGCCCATAGTGGCAGGTAACTCAGAAAATTCATGATAACAAAATCGGGGGTAGAGTTTTGTCTTACAACTACGCATCAATCATCAACATCAGAAATTTAATTACACCACTCGATAGATAAAGGATCAAAGAATTTGTTGCGTTGAGTGTGGACTGTGACACACAGCGCGCGGCGGAGTGGGGAAGTGTCGCCAATGTGAGGTGGTTTCACTGCGTCACATAACTTTCGTTTAATATATATTTTGACCTGAAGACTTTACGACGTTCGTTTGAGTTTCAATCGTCAGCTGTCGTCACGATCTATCGATTGCGTATATAAAACATTAATGTGAAATAGTTATAGCGAATATATATGGTGTTAAAATAAAAAATCAAATAATGCAATGTCGCCTCTACTCGTCGAAAAAGCCTAATACAAATATAGAGATCGTATACGGTTGGAAAGGGATTCTCAAGAGCAATCCAGTGGTACCCATAAAACACCATATGATATAGTCCAAGAGCTGATGACACATTTTAGAGAAGGTGTTTTGCCCACGTTGAAATAATAAAAAACAGTGCTATTACGATGGGTGCATCTGGAATGGTGAGTCAGGTAGAGGTCGTGCGGTTATTTCGCTACTACGCAGCATATTACATTTGCAAAAAATATAAACCCAAAAAATATATTTTGGGCAATCTGAAATCTTTTTATTTGTTATTTTAGTAGCTATATAATCCAGAAATAATACTACCAGACTATTTTTTTAGTTTTAAAGTATGACCTGACCCCTCCGAATTTATTTAATTAATGTACCCAAAACATATATTTTGGGCATTGTAAAAGTTTTATGCCATATTTAATAATCAGTTTTAAAAATACATATTAATCACCAGACGATTTGAACGGTTTATAACAACCTCCCAGGCGTTTTCCGGCTGCTGACAGGGCCCCTGGCTCCTCGGCCTGTGATTGGCCGCTCTAAGTCCACGTGACCGCTTTTTACCGCGTAACTCGAACTCAGCATACCTAACAGAGTACTTTGGAGTAGTTTATTTTTCATAACCGAGGACAATGAAGCAACCCAAGATGTTAAATATGACTTACCGGACTGTGAAGATGATCTGTCAGATAGTGAAGACGAACTATCAGAGCATTCGAAAGCAGTAAAGAAGAAGAATAATATAAATTCATCACCTTTATAAATGTATTTAAACGATGATAAAATTACACACTACGTCCAAAAGCATTCAAGACTAAAAGTGTATAAAACACTGATTAATCCAACTCTTTTGTATGGTAGTGAAGTATGGACGTTGAAACAGAAGAATATACAGACTTATATAGGCTGAAATGAGATACCTTTGGAGGACTGCAGGATACACACTAATTGATCATAAAAAAATGAAGAGATCTTAGAAGAATTACACATGGAACCTTTAGAAAACATTGTTTTTATTATAAGTCAAGATGGATGCAACATGTTCATCGAATGGAAGGTCACAGGATACCCAAACAAATGTTAAGATATCAACCTGCAGGAAATAGAAGCCCAGGACGTCCACTCAAAAGACTTTTGAATGATGATATTTCTCTTGAGGCCGAAACAGGTAAACAAATGGCTTAAATTCGTGAATGTACTATGATGATGATGATGATAAAATTAATACTTTCATAAACTTTAATACAGATATCATTTTATTAAAAATGTAGTGTAACAAATATTTAAAGTCGTACCACAGATATCTCAGATAATGCTTCGTTTAACTAGTCTATCTTTCGCAAGAAATTTAATAACATGTGTTTATAAAATACTCGTTATTTTTATTGAAAAATTAACTACTCCAAAATACTCTGTTGTGTATGCTGAGTTCGAGATACGCGGTAAACAGTGGTCACGTGATCTAGCGACCAATCACAGCCCGAGTAGCCAGGGGCCCCGCCAGCTGCCGGCAGATGTCTGGGGTTCTTAAAAAACCGTTCAAATAGTCTATTTTAAAAATTGATTATGAAATATGGCATAAAATGTTTAGAATGCCCAAAGTATAATTTTTGTGTATATTAATTAAATAAATTCGGAGGGGCCAGGTCATACTTTAAAACTAAAAAAATAGCCTGGGAGTATTATTTCTGGATTATGTAGCTACTAAAATAACAAATATAAAAATTTCAAATTGCCCAAAATATAACTTTGGGTTTACATTTTGGCAAATGTAATAGGCTGCGCAGTAGCGAAATAATCGCAAGACCTCTACCTGACTCACCATTCCAGATGCACCCATCGTAATAGCACTGTTTTTTATTATTTCAACGTGGGAAAAACACCTTCTTTAAAATGTGTCATCAGCACTTGGACAAATAAGAGTGAAGCGGTGCCGGGAACACAAAATAATGAAGACGTCCGAGCGAATCAATGACGGCGCCGGTATATCTGCAGCTGGGGTGGGCAAGTGGATGATGTAATCGCTTCTACATAAACGCCGGATTCTTAGTGTTAAAAGGTATATCTGCAGCTCGGGTGGGCAAGTGGATGATTTAATCGCTTCTACATAAACGCCGGATTCTTAGTGTTAAAAGGTATATCTGCAGCTGGGGTGGGCAAGTGGATGATGTAATCACTTCTACATAAACGCCGGATTCTTAGTGTTAAAAGGCATATTTGCAGCTGGGGTGGGCAAGTGGATGATGTAATCGCTTCTACATAAACGCCGGATTCTTAGTGTTAAAAGATATATCTGCAGCTGGGGTGGGCAAGTGGATGATGTAATCGCTTCTACATAAACGCCGGATTCTTAGTGTTAAAAGGTATATCTGCAGCTGGGGTGGGCAAGTGGATGATGTAATCGCTTCTACATAAACGCCGGATTCTTAGTGTTAAATTGTATATCTGCAGCTGGGGTGGGCAAGTCGATGATGTAATCGCTTCTACATAAACGCCGGATTCTTAGTGTTAAAAGGTATATCTGCAGCTGGGGTGGGCAAGTGGATGATGTAATCGCTTCTACATAAACGCCGGATTCTTAGTGTTAAAAGGTATATCTGCAGCTGGGGTGGGCAAGTGGATGATGTAATCGCTTCTACATAAACGCCGGATTCTTAGTGTTAAATGGTATATCTGCAGCTGGGGTGGGCAAGTGGAAGATGTAATCGCTTCTATATAAACGCCGGATTCTTAGTGTTAAAAGGAATATCTGCAGCTCGGGTGGGCAAGTGGATGATATAATCGCTTCTACATAAACGCCGGATTCTTAGTGTTAAAAGGTATATCTGCAGCTGGGGTGGGCAAGTGGATGATGTAATCGCTTCTACATAAACGCCGGATTCTTAGTGTTAAAAGGTATATCTGCAGCTGGGGTGGGCAAGTGGATGATGTAATCGCTTCTACATAAACGCCGGATTCTTAGTGTTAAAAGGTATATCTGCAGCTGGGGTGGGCAAGTGGATGATGTAATCGCTTCTACATAAACACCGGATTCTTAGTGTTAAAAGGTATATCTGCAGCTCGGGTGGGCAAGTGGATGATATAATCGCTTCTACATAAACGCCGGATTCTTAGTGTTAAAAGGTATATCTGCAGCTGGGGTGGGCAAGTGGATGATGTAATCACTTCTACATAAACGCCGGATTCTTAGTGTTAAAAGGCATATCTGCAGCTGGGGTGGGCAAGTGGATGATGTAATCGCTTCTACATAAACGCCGGATTCTTAGTGTTAAAATGTATATCTGTAGCTGGGGTGGGCAAGTCGATGATGTAATCGCTTCTACATAAACGCCGGATTCTTAGTGTTAAAAGGTATATCTGCAGCTGGGGTGGGCAAGTGGATGATGTAATCGCTTCTACATAAACGCCGGATTCTTAGTGTTAAAAGGTATATCTGCAGCTGGGGTGGGCAAGTGGATGATGTAATCGCTTCTACATAAACGCCGGATTCTTAGTGTTAAAAGGTATATCTGCAGCTGGGGTGGGCAAGTGGATGATGTAATCGCTTCTACATAAACGTCGGATTCTTAGTGTTAAAATGTATATCTGCAGCTGGGGTGGGCAAGTGGATGATGTAATCACTTCTACATAAACGCCGGATTCTTAGTGTTAAAAGATATATCTGCAGCTGGGGTGGGCAAGTGGATGATGTAATCGCTTCTACATAAACGCCGGATTCTTAGTGTTAAAAGGTATATCTGCAGCTGGGGTGGGCAAGTGGATGATGTAATCGCTTCTACGTAAACGCCGGATTCTTAGTGTTAAAATGTATATCTGCAGCTGGGGTGGGCAAGTGGATGATGTAATCGCTTCTACATAAACGCCGGATTCTTAGTGTTAAAATGTATATCTGCAGCTGGGGTGGGCAAGTGGATGATGTAATCGCTTCTACATAAACGCCGGATTCTTAGTGTTAAAAGATATATCTGCAGCTGGGGTGGGCAAGTGGATGATGTAATCGCTTCTACATAAACGCCGGATTCTTAGTGTTAAAAGGTATATCTGCAGCTGGGGTGGGCAAGTGGATGATGTAATCGCTTCTACATAAACGCCGGATTCTTAGTGTTAAAATGTATATCTGCAGCTGGGGTGGGCAAGTGGATGTTGTAATCGCTTCTACATAAACGCCGGATTCTTAGTGTTAAAAAATTATTATGACATACATATAATACGCTCAAAGAAAATATTCACATTGCGTACACGTATTCATATAAAGCACAGCCACACCCTCATTTTTTCAGGTTTTTTTCTGGGGGTTCCCACATTTCTCGAATTTCATTCCACCAACACTCTCCACTCATATACCCTGCCACTCATGTAATTTCATTTCCATTCGTTAATTTCATATCACCTTCCACCTCATCTCATGTTAGGTAAAAAATAATCTGCTTTAGCAAACCATAAAAGTATGATCAATGTGGGCACGGTCATGTATTTTCTCATGACTTCGAAACTGTTTGTCAACTTAGGGTACAACAGAGCCAAGGTAGGGTTGTAGCGTCTCCTCGAGGCCTTGGGCCCAACCCACAGAAATGGCTATATGAGACATATGTGTGAATGTTTGATATGTGTCGATCCAGGACCACCATAACAGCTAAGCCTTATATATTCTCATAGAGTGTATTTCATCTCATTCACTCCATAAAAGTAAAGATAGGTAAAAATACAATTAACATATAAAAAGGTTGACATATGAGTCTCACAAATCCCGCACTCATCTCAACTCATATAATTGAATCTAACCCACTAAACGTTCCTAAAATTTAAAAATAAAAAAAAAACTTTATTTTTCATATACGTTCTTTATCCCTCTCTCGTTCCACGATAGAGTTCATTTATAGACATGCCAAGATTGAGATCAAACAAAAATAATGTGGCATATACATTACTCATTGTAGGAGATGAATAAATACATTGTATTCTAAATTTATTATACTTTTTCTTTTCTAATAGTGCATTACAGGAGAACATTCTTTACATTATTTTTCTAGTTTCTTGTTTGCAGAAAAAACAAGAGCAATCTGTCTCTTCCATTCTTAGATAAATATTGTTAATTTTTGTCTTGATTGAAGCAAATATTTACATTATACTTAACAGATATTCTGCGAATTAACTTAAAAGACCTATCTGTTTAATCCATGAGATTATCTCCCCTTTATAAATAAATATATATATATATATATATATATATATATATATATTTCATTTTGATTGTATTTTTAGATATTGCAGTAATAAAATTGTATTGCAGCAAGAATTATTAGCTGCATCCAGTAGACTATTAATTCCATTATTTTCTCTAAACTTCACTTATATAATTTTAATGGTTATGAGACGATGATTATACAGGTAATGACATTCTGACCAGCATTTTTTCTGATGAATAAATGATCTAGGAATTTGATTCCGAAACTTCGAAAATAAATACTTAAGTTTTTGTTTCTAAGCCACCCAGTATTTTACGCACTTCGGTTTCGCGCTGAGTGGAGTCCATGTGATCTATTTTCAATATGGGCACCACTTCGGCAGACCAATACACACATATATATATATATACATATACATATATATATATATATATTTATTTAGTCCACCGCTCTGGTCTCGAGGTAGCGTGCTGCCTTGTCACGCAGCGGGCCCGGGTTCCATCCCCGGTCGGGGCAGTTTCCTGGGTGAGGTTTTTATCGGGGTTTTTCCTCACCTGTAAGACAAATGTCAGCAAAACTTTAAGGCCCAAACGGTCCCCGAAATCATATGGCCATCATCATCATCCTTCACCGGTGTGGAAAGCAACGGGAAGCTACACACCTACAATTTCCTGGTAAAGCTGCAAGCATAGCATGGAAATTCTACGATTGCAGTGAAGGACCTGCCTTCGGGCAGAATTGCTATGATGGATGGATGTATATATATAGATATTATAAATATATTTTTAACATTTGGCAATGAAGGCAAATATGATATGAAAAGAAAAAGGAATGCTTGAGTCGGTATTTGAACTCGAGTCTCTAAAGTCTGTACCTTTAGCGCTCTAACCAACTGAGCTACCCAAGAATTCCAAGACAAGCATACAATTTTCTTATACATGTAGTATTCTCAATTCAGACAAGAGGTAGCGGAAATATCTTTCAACTGCCATCTAGCGGCTAATGTAACAGTTAAGCAAATTATTAAAGAGAATATTTACTTTATACCAGTAACGCTTGTATATACAGATATTATAAATATATTTTTGACATTTGGCAATGAAGGCAACTGTTACGTTAGCCGCTAGATGGCAGTTGAAAGATATTTCCGCTACCTCTTGTGTGAATTGAGAATACTACATGTATAAGAAAATTGTATGTTTGTCTTGAAATTCTTGGGTAGCTCAGTTGGTTAGAGCGCTAAAGGTACAGACTTTAGAGACTCGAGTTCAAATCCCGACTCAAGCATTCTTTTTTCTTTTCATATCATATATATATATATATATATATACAGGGTGTAACAGGACCTCACCGACAAAATGATAGGGATGATAGACCATGCTAAGAGGATTATTTTTTTTTGTGAAGGAACATTGAACCGAAAGTGTGTTTTTCGGCTCATTATTGTAGCGTCGTTCTCCTCCCTAGACTGGAATATTTATGAACTATGCCAATATCCCTTTCTCCTTGTATTTACCCGCTCTCTCTACTCTTTACCCTTCCCGCTGCGCTATGTCTACGGCGCATCTCCCCTCTACCTCGGAACCTTCATATACGTGGTGCACTGGCAGAACGTTATCATTCAATCATTCAAGCATTCATTCTTTCTTCGTTCAGTTGTTCAAGCAGATTCAAGGTTTGAATCCGCATCCAGTCCGCGATGCGATTGGAGCTCTAATGGACAAGCTCGTCTGAAGCCGAGAAGCGGCGTGGTTTAGTTGGTCCGGCAGACCAGGGAAGAAGTTGCCCCTGGTTCGGACGTTAGCATGAGTGTGGCGTGAGGTATGGTGTGGTTTTTTCTATTGCAAGAGTACCGTTATTTATTTGTTTGTATTTTTGTTTATTGAATGATCGAAATGTCTTTGTTAATTTGTTTTTACTTCAGACAACTTGTTTCTATTAAAGGTCATCTTTTATACAATTTATCTGCTACTTCATTGATGTGCACATAGTTGTTTACTATCCTATACGGAAATTCACTCACGTAGGAAATTATTTCCAGCTCCCTTGCTATTTTGCTGTTTAGCTTTCTTGAATGACAATTATTGTCATTTTCACTCGCTCTATGTATTTGAGAATCATTATATATTTATGTCAACATATCTGAGAGAGAAAGATGAATCAATTGCTGCCTTCTATGGGCCCAAGGCAAGCAACTTTGTGATTGATAACCTTGAAGGATAGCAGATCCACGTTAATAGAGGCAGCAACAACAAAACCCGATCCCGGATAAATGGTGGTTAGCGTGGTTTATTAGAGAGGTTAAACTAGTTCCCTCACCGCGCCCGCCACAAATGGTAGCCAGAGCGTGTGGTTTTGTTCCTTTCGGTTTGGAAAGGTATGCTGTATTCTATTGGCAGTGGTTCAAGTGGGTGTCGATTTGAAATTTTGAACTTAAGTTTTGGAGTTCTGGATTCAAGCGCCAGAACAAGGGTATATACTCTGTATGGTCGTAAATGATTTTTGGAATTAGAAAGCATTTTGATGTCGACATTTTTCAGAGGTATTATATCGTGGATAACTATTTGTTTTCGATACTTATTTTCTACGTTAAAGTTATTGAAACGTACTTATTTACGTGTTTGAACTGTTTAACGTAAATAATATTGATTCATCTCTCTTTGCTTGTAAACATAGAGTGACTTATGTATAAACAACTACGTTCTCTTATAGTTGTTTACACCTTTTGTTCATTGTGTTTAGTAAACATGCCTAGTTGGATTGATGTTGTATCTAAGGACAATTTAGTTCGAGAATTGAGCTTACTAGGTATTGAAGTTGAAGGCGATGTAAATATATTGCGTCAGCGACTTAAGATTCATTTGAACTCTCTCTCCCCAGCTGAACAAACATTGGTGAAACGTAAGTTTATTGTAGACGGCGCAGTTGCTGAAGATTATTCTGTAGAACAGAACAAGAATATTATCGATCGTAGACTTAGCTCCATTAAAGATTTTTCTAGTGGAACGGCTTCCAACCTTTCTTCTCATATGGAAGAAAATAATCAGCGAATTTTTCGAGAGTTAATTAGAAAAGTCGATCCCTGTGATGGAAGTGATAAGGAATTGCTAGTTTTCTTCCTTATTAAACTCAACTCGATTTTCGAAATGAAATTAGTTCCAGATGAGTATTTTGTTAATTCGATTTTGAGTTGTATTGGAGGAATACTATTGAAGGTGTGGAGTGATGTTGTTAAACTAAGATTTACTTGGATTGAGAGTTTGGAATATGTGAAATGTTCGTTGTTGCCTTCCAGGTTGTTAGAGGATTATTGGATTAAATTTGTGTCTCGACGATTCCAACTTTCTAAGGAATCTTTGCTGGAGTTTATTTCCGAAATCCAAGGAGCTTCACTGATATTGAACCCCCAGTTTTCGGAAGAAAAGTTGATTGACATTATTCTTCGAAATATGTCTTCTGCCACCAGACAGCATTTGATCTTCGCTACAAAACCTCAAAATGTAGCAGAAATGTGTGTCTTGGCTAAGAAAGTAGCTGATTTTGAAATAGCCGAAAGACAAAAGAACTTCAGCGAGAAACGTGTCCCTGATAATTTAAGTAAAACTAATGCTCCTGCGAATCGTTTTTCTCGCAATAATTCCTGGCAGCGGAAAAGTAGTTTACAATGTTGGAAATGCCAGCGTTTTGGGCATCTTGCTAGAGAGTGTCGATCTTAGTTTTTTCGGCGTAGTTCGTTTGCTTATTTTTGATATTAGGAAAGCTTATTTTTGGACATCGTTATGTGGGCTGATTGAGCCATTTCGTTTGTGGGAGACCCTTGAGTGAGTTTCGGTATATGTGGTCCAGGTTTTGTTATTATAAGACGCAGGCTAAGTTCTAAAAGCAAGTGTAACTAGAAATTAGTAAGCGTCGATGGCCACGTCATAAAACAACACGTTAGTAAAAGTATGTTCTGTAGTGGATTAATGCCACGGATGTTTTTGAAAAATACTTGTACTATGTTATATGTTATGTAAGAACGTTTGAGGTTCCGTTTTTCTGTCTTCGCCTGTTTTCTTGTTTCAGTTCACCCTTCCTTAATATTGGCATAGGGAGCAACTTGGAATGTTCGGCAGTCGAGCACTTGGCGGATCCGGCCGACCCCGAGTGCCCAGCTGACCGAAATGCTGCTTTTGCAACTACAGATTCCTGGAGAGCGGTTGATCGGGATTGCGACCCGGCAATCCAGTCATGGTATCGTCACCCTGTTTTTCACCTGGAACACCGCGGAGTCTTACTATGGCGGCTGTGTCAAGATTGGAATTTATTTACAGCGCCTGTATAGTCGACATAGAAGCGAGTGTGGTGATAGTGGTTTTGGGGACGATGAAATTTGTGATGAAGTTTACCGCTCGGAATCTGATAGTGTTAACGTGCCCCTCCCAACGTGGGATTTCCTATCTGGTATCTTTGCAACAGCGTGATAGTGATTTAAGTCTATAAGACTTCTGGGACTTTCTTGCATTGTTTTGAAGTGTATGGACTGTTTTCTTTTTCCCGGAGGGTGCAGGAGGATATATTGAACCGAAAGTGTGTTTTTCGGCTCATTATTGTAGCGTCGTTCTCCTCCCTAGACTGGAATATTTATGAATTATGCCAATATCTCTTTCTCCTTGTATTTACCCCCTCTCTCTACTCTTTACCCTTCCCGCTGCGCAATGTCTACGGCGCATCTCCCCTCTACCTCGGAACCTTCATATACGTGGTGCACTGGCAGAACGTTATCATTCAATCATTCAAGCATTCATTCTTTCTTCGTTCAGTTGTTCAAGCAGATTCAAGATTTGAATCCGCATCCAGTCCGCGATGCGATTGGAGCTCTAATGGACAAGCTCGTCTGAAGCCGAGAAGCGGCGTGGTTTAGTTGGTCCGGCAGACCAGGGAAGAAGTTGCCCCTGATTCGGACGTTAGCATGAGTGTGGCGTGAGGTATGGTGTGGTTTTTTCTATTGCAAAGAGTACCGTTATTTATTTGTTTGTATTTTTGTTGAATGATCAAAATGTCTTTGTTAATTTGTTTTTAATTCAGACAACTTGTTTCTATTAAAGGTCATCTTTTATACAATTTATCTGCTACTTCATTGATGTGCACGTAGTTGTTTACTATCCTATACGGAAATTAACTCACGTAGGAAATTATTTCCAGCTCCCTTGCTATTTTGCTGTTTAGCTTTCTTGAATGACAATTATTGTCATTTTCACTCACTCTATGTATTTGAGAATCATTATATATTTATGTCAACATATCTGAGAGAGAAAGATGAATCAATTGCTGCCTTCTATGGGCCCAAGGCAAGCAACTTTGTGATTGATAACCTTGCAGGAAAGCAGATCCACGTTAATAGATGCAGCAACAACAAAACCCGATCCCGGATAAATGGTGGTTAGCGTGGTTTATTAGAGAGGTTAAACTAGTTCCCTCACCGTGCCCGCCACAACATATAGTCGCAAACATGTCGTTTATGAGTTATTATCTGATGAATGTGTTCGCCCGTAAGGGTCGGAATTAAATACAAACGATTATACACGTGTAACGTTATTGAAAAATACATGTTTTACAATAATTGTTCAAACAGTCGACCCTGTGCCTCATTGCATGTTTGTTATCGTCGCAGCAATGATCGATCAGCAGGGCCGATTATGGCAGGATTCTTTTTGATGTCAAAACACTTATTTTTTGTACACTTATTATAAAGACATGTCTTTTTCAATAACATTATACGTGTACAATTGTTTGTATTCAAATCCGACCCTTACGGGTAAACACCTTCATCTAGGCATAACTCATAAACGACGTGTTTGCGACTATATGTTCCTTCATAAAAAAATTATCCTCTCTGTGTGGCCTATCATCCCTATCATTTTGTCAGTAAGGTCCTGTTACACCCTGTATATATATATTCTTGTTATTGGCTATAAAGGAGTTCACCTTTCCTATTACGACCATTAGCAATAGTGAATTTTATTTTATTTTATTGAGAATAAAGTGGAATATTTTTGGACTAAAGAGAGATAAACAGACAGATAATGGAGAAAACTACATAACAATGAGCTACATGGTCTTTATAGGAAGTCTTATAATAAGAACAGTTAAGTCTCATAGACTACGATAGGCAGGACATGTGTACGAATGGGAAATGAGAGGTTCATGGAAACGTCTTGTATAAAAGCCAGAGGGAAAGACTCCGCAATTGGTAGATCAATAATCATGAGAAAGAATAACAATAATTATGATTATACAGAGGATGGTTGAAAAACATTATCTCAGGATACGGGTGTATGGAGAGCTTATGTCCCCGTGACAATGAACCTACGGTTTCGATAGAGCCAGTGAGTAAGTTAGTTTTTGTACATTGTAATATGAATATTCTTATTAAATATCTCTTGTAGTGTTCTTCTATATTAACTCCGGTTTCTCAAAAGGAATAGTTACTATGTGATTTAATTATGTTCATAATTCACTCTGTAATTAATTATTCTATTTAAAAGACGCGATTTAAAATCCGTTCAAACACTCCATTTCATAAATTGAGCTTCATAGTTGTATTTATAAACGAGACAAGAAAATTCTTGAGGCTGCGACCAATATGTCTGTCATTCAAAGGCTTGTCAGACGACTGGACCATATCACGCGCATATGAAGTGGGTGATGTGTCTAGTCAATTAGAAAATTAGTTTATTTAAAACCAAAGTTCTCGGTTCCATAATTTTACAAATTAAAACGTATAAAACAATAAGAATCAAATGAATCGTGAATTCTTCTTACCTCATATATCTACGTTTCTTTAAGCACAGGACCGCGGTATCGGAAAACCATCGTTTCCATCCTCAGCTGTTTTCACAGTTTTCACATAGATATATCAGTAAGAAGAATTCACGATTCATTTGATTCTTATTAAGAGAAATCATAATGTTAAAATTCACAAATTTATTACATTAAATATAAAACAATACAGAAAGTAATAATTATGTTTTAAATCGAAACATGGACATTATAAGAAAACGATAAGTTCATATTGAATGCATGGGAAAGAAAATTACTAATACATGGAGCAGTACAGGCACAAGATACATGTGGAAATGGAACGAACCAGGAATTGAATGAAGTAAATAAGGATTGAGATCTGGTAGTAGATATTAGAATAAAGAGACTACAATGGGTGGGACTTATGTTGTGGGAGGAGCAGGAAAGAAGTGCAAGTAGGATTTTAGAAGGGAAACCAGAAGGAAGGAGAATGGTAGGAAGATGATTGGATAAGGCTGAGGAAGACTTAAGACAACTGAAAAATTACGGAGACAGCTAGGAATGGAGAAGAATGAGCAGATGTTATAAAGGAGGCCAAGGTTCTTAGAGGGCCGCAGAGCCAAGGGAAGAAGAACATGGTTCCATATTATTGGTGACAGCCAGTAGGAAAAGTACTATTTTTAAACCAACAAAGTCCCTGGGTATACAAAACATATAAGAAAATATATCCAATGAAATCTTAGAAAGATAATACCAATATGTAATTAAAATATATTAATAAAAATATGCATAAAGTGACATTTAAATGTAATAATGAAAGAGACGATAAAATAATCTAACACTTGTATTGTTTACAGACTCTATGAGTACATGTTTTTGCACCATTGTACGTTCTGTCGTATTTACAGGAATGACGGACACAATGAAAGTTCAAGTTCCTATATTTCGGAGTTGCCAGTCAATAAGTAAGTAAATAACTATATTTTAATATTACAAATTACCTATCCAGGACGGAAGTAAAACCACTGTCCTTTATGAATACTAATACAATGTATATTTAGAAGAAACAGGTCTACAACAGATCAGATTTTTAGTATAAGACAGATTTTAGAAAATAAATGGGAATATAATGGTACTGTACATCAACTATATGTAGACTTCAAAAAAGCATATGATTCAATTAAGAGGGAGAAGTTATATAGTATCCTGCAGGAGTTCTGAATTCCTAAAAAGTTAGACTTATACGAATGTGTCTAAATGGCTCAAAGAGTAGGGTGCGTGTAGGCAAACAGTTTTCAGACACTTTTGAAATCCAGAATGGGTTGAAGCAAGGAGATGCACTATCTCCTCTACTTTTTAATTTTGTACTAGAGTATGCCATTAAATCTTTAGAGAATGAGGAGGGCTTACAGCTGAATGGTATTAATAAGCTGTTAGTTTATGCTGACGATATATTACTACTGGCCGATAGCGAGGGGATACTAAAGGCCAACACGCACACACTATTGAGTAACACTAAGAAATTAGGACTGGAATTAAATATCAATAAAACTAAATATATGGTCACATGTAGAAATTCAGTATATAATGGAAATGTACAGCTAATAACAAATGAGGGAAATTTTGAGGAAGTGGCTGAATTAAAATACCTAGGAACAATAATCACAAATAGGAATGAGATGCACAAAGAAATTAAACATAGGCTCAATTCTGGAAATGCATGCTATTATGCATTGCAGAGACTTTTGATGTCCCAACTCCTTTCAAAAAACGTTAAGCTGAAAATATATAAAACTATTATTCTACCAGTTATATTATATGGGTGCGAAACATGGACTCTTACTGTAAGGGAGGAAATGAGATTACGAGTATTTGAGAATAAAGTACTTAGGAAAATTTTTTGACCAAAGAGAGATGAACAGACAGGTGAATGGAGAAGACTACATATTAATGAACTAGGGTCTTTATAGGAAGCCAGATATAATAAGAACAGTTAAGTCTCGTAAGGACATGTTGCGCGTATGGGGAATGAAAGACGTGCATGGAAACTTCTTCTAGGAAAGCCAGAAGGAAAACGCCCAGTTGGTAGACCAAGAATGAGGTGGGAGAACAACATTAACTATGATTTGAGGGAAGTAGATTATACAGGGAATTATTGGAAAGCATTAGCTCAGGATAGGGATGTATGGAGAGCTTATGTCCGCGCGGCCATGAACCTATGGGTTCGATAGTGCCAGTGAGTAAGTAAGTAAGTAATACAATGTATATATAAAAATAAATTTAAAAGGTAGTGTTAATATACATTATACGAAACAAATCCCTGCATTTTAAATGAACTGAACTTTATTTGAAATAATATTGAAAGTTGACTTAACTTGAGACTTTTAATATTTCGCTCCTGAGCACGAAATAAGCAACCATACTTTTTTCACTTGAGTACAATTCTTCTCCTTCAGCCACTTTCTAAATTAAATGTACGTTCTTTCATATCTTAATTTGGATTTTTCTGGCAGTAAAGAAGCACACCCAACTTCCCCACGTTTCTTCAATTTCATCATTTTCATTGTTATTATTCATACTTGCCGCAATTTTATGCCTGATTGGTATCCCGGCCTGCTGTAGTCTCAACTAAATAATTATCGATATTTAGCGTATACACATTGGCCAGACTGCTAACGTCAATAAGTTCCAACAAAGATCATATTATTTTAATATTTTGTATTATTTTGAAAAACACCATCGCCAAAAAATAACGTACAGCAGATGTTAGTGAAGTGTTTTAGAGAATCTGCTATCGCTCGGTTTTTAATAATTTCCTCACTTCTGTAAATACCACTTGCCAGCCCCGCATTGTAATATACCATTGTGTGTTATAGGAGGATCATGATGAAGAGGGCACGTAGTCTATTCCTTCGAAAAGCAGTAAGAGGTCCGCCTGTCCTAACGTTCCCATTCGACGGAAAAATCGCTATTATCAATACCACTTGTCTTCTCAACATATGTACTGTTGAAGGATTTGTAATTAATGCTGTAATCTGGTGCACAATCTAGGGGTTATCAATTGTACACCACCACCCCTCCTCGCTCCGAAATTGAAAATTTTACAATTGAATTCATCTAATTTAACTAATGTATTTTTTCAATGCCACCTGCTTGTCATTCGACACTTCAGGTACTCTCTCCTGACATTAGCGTATTGTAACCCACTTCTGAGGTTGGGGCGCCTTGAAGGCGGGGTTACGCTGCCCCAATGATATGATGGGTGATGGCGATGGGTAACGATGCGCCAGGAGAGGCCTTAAACCTAAACTTAATCTAATGTGGTGAATATGATATTGATGATAATGATGGCCAGATGATATTCGGGGACCTTTTGGGCCTTAAAGTTTTCTGAAATTTGTCTTACAGGTGAGGAAAAACCCCGAAAAAACCTCACCCAGGAACTTATCCCGAGCGGGGATAACCGGGCCCGCTGCGTGACAAGGCAACACCCTACCTCGAGACCACAGCGATGGACATTTAACTAATATAATAATTGAAACTTTAAACCCCGCTGGGTATTGAATCCAGGTTCGCTAGTCAGGAAGCAGACATTCTACTACTCAAGCCAATACTGTATAATTTTAGTGCAATACTTAAGTGAATTTGCTCAGTACTACAATATATTGTTCGCCAAACCTAAGTCGACATGCCTACATGGGAAGTGAGTTAGCGTTACTGTCGCCAAACTATTTCAGAATGGAATAGAGAATCCTTACACACATGTGGAAAACCAGTTCAATGTTGTCAAGTTGGCCTACGACCGCTGAAGGGTTAATTTAAAATCACAGTGTTTATCATCAGGGGACAGGAACTGGCAACATGTAATGAGAAAGGTAAAGGAAAGAGAGCTCATTTCTCAGTTGTTACATCGTTGCCGGATTATTCATTTGGTCAACGACTACTATAGGTGTCGGATCATTTAGAAAGCACAATATTTGCCACCGCTACCCTCCCAGTCAAAATAACACAATAAAGGGGATAGGAAGAGGCAATATAGTAAGAGAAGGAAGAAAATCGACTGCACATTCCTAGCATATTTAATTTGGGCGAGTAATAATGACGAAATTAATTGAGAGTAACATTTAAAACCATTTTTACTGTGGTAGGTTTCACCACATCCAAGTAATGGGTGAGTCGGAGGACATATTGAAACTCAAGGATACTGTGCACTATACCGAGATGGAAGAGAAGTCAGGACATTTACTCAATTTATTGGTCTCACTTGATTCTGTTTAAATATAAGGTGAAGCAGACACTGAAGTTTTTTATTTTTATTTAATTTTTGAAGGTGAATAAAAAATCGCATTCCACACATTCTAGATGGCGATGGAAACCGCTCAAACAGAATCCGCGCAAACGGAAAAGAGAATTTACACGTTGAATCTCTGAGTCAGTACTATACATGCAATCAATTTATTTTTAATAGGATTAGATTAAATTACTAAAAGAATTTTCAACGAAATTTAAAGCGAATCAAATTCCAATTCGTTTTGTGTTGTAATTAATTAATTAACCCGATCATAGTATATAGAATAGATTTTAAACCTAACAAAATAGCACAATATGGAAGCAATAACATGTTATTTAAATATTCCTATATATATATATATATATATATATATATATATATATAGAAAAGTTCCACCGCTGTGGTCTCGAGATAGAGTGCTGCCTTGTCACGCAGCGGGCCCGGGTTCGATCCCCGGTCGGGGCAGTTTTTCTGGGTTAGGTTTTTATCGGGGTTTTTCCTCACCTGTAAGACAAATGTCAGGAAAACTTTAAGGCCCAAAAGGTCCCCGAAATCATATGGCCATCATCCTTACCATTATCATCATCATCCTTCACCGGTGTGGAAAGCAACGGGAAGCTACCGCACCTACACAATTTCATAGTAAAGCTGCAAGCATAGCATGAAAATGCTATGATTGCAGTGAAGGACCTGCCTTCGGGCAGAATTACTATGGATGGATATATAGAAAAGTGCATAATTAAAGTAAGGTTATTACATAAGCATTGCATACTAATGTACTGAAAGTCCCCTTTTATAATGCAGTAAGGATAGGGCATGGAAGGAGACGGATTCCTAAGAAAAGTCATGTTTTTATTTTTATTTTTAGTTTGGAGTAAGTAAATCATCATGAATTACAGCCATGGATTAGGCCATTGACCTTTTCCGCATCAGGGTATAAATTGATTTCTCCATCGCTTCTTAGTTCTTCCTGGTGTAATTAAATGACTTTATATATGTCATTTGATGATATTTTAATGACTTTAATCGTGTCTTATAAGTAATGTTTGTCATTTTAAAATATTTTTGGCCATATTTGTTCTAATTTCTGTAATTTACTTATTTTACAGGAATTTTTATTAGTTGTCGCCAGGTTAAACTAACAAACGTGTGTAAGTCGCAAGTTGTATGGTCATTTATTCGAGGGTAGATTTTTATTCTTGGAAATTCCTTGAAAGACCAGACCATTACAACCCCCACTTTCACTGTATGTTCAAAAGTTGGAAATGTTTATGAATGAACATTTAGTATAAAATTGTTTGGATTATTAATTAAATTATGATTTTTTCATTCTTGGTTCATATTTACACTTTTAAATCATAGATGCGTGCACATTTACTTTTCTAGGTCACAGAAGTCGGCCCCTTAGAGCTAGGATAATTTTTATCCAAATGTTCAAGGTTTAATTAATTGGAACTGTCTTTAATGAGTACCTTGAAGGATCGTTAACGCATTTACATGAGCCAATGAATGGTGTTAGTGTGAGAAAATTCAAACTATCTTCAAATCATAAACATTTCTGAAATATTAATTTTAAATTTACCATTCTACGTCCCATCGTCTCTAACGGATACCTTGATTTCATTCTTACTCATTGCTGGGTTACTGCAGGCGTGATAAACCTGTGTATATACGCCGCATATTGTAGATGTGTTGATTTCAGCCAGAGTTTAAAGGTTCTAGCTCGTAATTAACATTTTCAGAATCAATCACTAGCGTTTAATGTTCACATTGGGGAAACACCAGATTCAAATTTCTGAGATTATGAAATATCGGTTCCCTATTAGGGTCATGATTAGTATTAGGGCTATTCCAAAAGAAGGAACAGAATTCAAACATTTATTTCTTCCAAACTACAAAAAATATAAACACAATTCCAGCATTCCTGGAAAGAGAAAAGTTCAAATTTCACTATTTTATGCATTCAATATGAGCACCATAGGTTACATGACAATATCAAAACGGTGGCTCATTTCTTGCCACGCACGATCAGTTGATCTCTAGTTACGAATTGACAGCTTCAACAATTCGATGTCGCAATTTTTTTAAAGTGTCAGGCAAAGGGGGGAGAATAAAAACATGGTCTTGTACATAAAACCCACATATAAAAATCACATGGCGTTAAGTCAGGTGACCTGAGAAGCTACCGGCCCTGAAATTGATCTTCTGTTCGTCTTCCATTCCAACGTCCTGGAATGATGTTATTCAGGTAACGTCCGACGTGGTTAGATAAATGCAGCCGTGATCGGAACTTCAAACTTTCTCTTTCCACGAACGTTGGAACTGTTTTTTTTTTATTTTTTGTAGTGTAGAAAAAAAATTAATATTTTAAATCTGTTCCTTCTTTCTGAATAGCCTTGAAGTAATTTTAATAAATAAATAATTTCAGTCTACGAGACTGTTCTTATTGCATCCTGTTTTCCATAAAGATAATGTAGTTTATGTTATATATAGACATCTTCATTCATCTGCCTGTTCGCCTCTCTTTGATCCAAAAAGTTTATAAGAACTTAATCTCAAACATTCATCTCCTCCCATAAAGTAATAGTGTATGTGAGCAGCACACATGTTTTCAATGTAGTTAATATTAACAGTACACATATCCAAATTATTTAATATTGAAATTTGGTAGATTTCACAGTTATAAAATAAGTGTAAAAGCGTTAATCACAATTTCTGAGTTTATATTTTCAGAAAAGGCAGTAGTTTCATTTGAAGTTTTTAAAAGGCAACTGGTTTGTAATAGGAGTTATCCAAAGTTTCAATTGTTTCTTTTAATTTTAAGCAACTTTAAGAAATTCTGTTGAAATTTACTCCGGAACAACATAGGCCCTACTGATAAGCGGAAACATTTGCTAGATATAAATATACGCCATACATGTATAATATTATATTCAAGTACGTCACAAATATGTTTACTGAATTCAAATTAGCATATAAACGCAATATAAATACATTGTTATATTATACGTATTTTGTCATATAGATTTATGTAACGTCAAGTGTTAATGACTGACGTAACATTATGCGAGAAATAAAAACAAATATTTTTGTACAAAAGTCAAAATGTAAAGTGACAGTCATTGACGTGTGGAACACAATCTAGTTCACATTCTAACTTTAAATAAACAAACGAAACAATTACGACAATACTACATTTAAATTAGTGAGTACGTGTGGACCAGTTAACTCTGTCAGCATGTCGCCTAACTCCGGATAGGTATAACCCCGGGAAGCGTTTTATCTTCTTCACTCGTTTATATCCGAAATTACTCTGTTACACATTCAGCCTTTATTCATTCATTTAAAATAAATTAAACCTAGTATCGAACTGTAGGTTGCACAAAAACTACACCGACCTCAACAGGTCAACTTTATTTTTTGTTTATATTACTTAAAGGAAGGAATGAGATGAAATCTACTCTACAGTGACATGTAGTATGTTATGGTGTTCCTTGTTCGATTATTGAGTAATACTAAGAAATTTGGACTGGGAGTAAACGGTCAATAAAACTGAATTCTGTTCACACATAGAAATAAATTATATAATGGAAATGGACACTTAATGACAAAGGAGGGAATTTTTTTAACAGTGACTGAACTCAACTACCTGGGAACAATAATTACAAATAGGAATGAGGCGTACAAGAAATTAAACATAAACTCAATTCTCGAAATGCATGCTATTATACATTACAGGGACTCTTGTCTTCCCAACTACTCCAAAAAAGTTAAACTGAAAATATATAAAACTGTTATTCCCGCAGTTACATTACATGTATGCGAATAATGGACTCTAACTTTAAGGGAGGAGAAAAGATTACGAGTATTTTCTTTAAAAAATTGGATTAAAGAGAGATGGACAGCAATTCGAGAAGACTATATAACAGTGAGCTGAATTATCTTTATGGGAAACCAGATATAATACGAAAAATTAAGTCTCGTAGACTGCGATAGGAAGGAAATATGACCCGACTGATGAACGAAAGAAGGGCTTGGAAGCTTTTTGTAGGAAAGCCGGAAGGATAACGCCCAGTCGATAGACCGAGAATGAGGTAGGGGAATAGCATTAACCAAGATTGGATTATACAGGGGATGATTGGGAAAACAGCTCAGGATAAGGATGGTATGGAGAGATTATGTCCGGGCGGGTAAAAAACCTATGGGTTCTATAATCACAGTGACTTAGTTAGTTCCTAGAACGATACACATCAAGTGTTGACACACATTACTCATCCGTCATTTTATTTAACCTGGGCGCAAGGCCTCTTGGAGGTTGCTACAACCCTCCCTTTCATCGTATTTTGCCATAAGTTCGGAGGCATGAAGATGTACGTGAATGATCACCACAACCATATATTTAAACACCTGTGGTTTGGTTAATTAGAATACATTTTACCTAAAATGAAATTAGATGAAAGGTGATATGAAATGAATTAATGGAGATGAAATAACATAATGGCGGAGGGAAGAGGATAGAAGAGTATTGGTGGGATTAAATTCGGGAAACGGGAAAACCCAGAAAAATCTCGGCGTAGCCCATCACCAATACCCCTCCTGAACCATCAAGATTCAAACGTGAGTTCCCAGTCGTGGCTCCTGCGCGCGCTAGCGACGACACTGTTATGTATCTCCGTTGCAACTGCTAGTTTATCCAATCACAAGTTACTTTTTTCAAAATTGGTAACAGGAGAACAGATCTAACATACACTACGTTGGCCTATATTACACATACATAAAATATCCAACCAGTCTGCAGCTTACATGATAAGAACAAATATATACCTAACCGCAAGGAGATGTAGTACGTACTAGGGCATGCCGTCAAATATTTAGAGGATGCAGAAGGCCTATAACTCATTCGTTTTAATAAGCTGTTAGTTTACGCTGATGATGTAGTGTTATAGGGCGAAAGCGAAGAGATACTAAGGGCCAACACGCACACACTATTGATTAACACTAAAAAATTGGTACTGGAAGTAAGCATCAATAAAACTTAACACATGTTCACACATATAAATATATAATGGAAATGGACAGTAAATGACAAACGAGAGAAATTTTGAAGAGGTGGCTGAATTCAAATACCTAGGAACAATAATTGCAAATAGGAATGAGATGCACAAATTAAATTTTTAACATTCTGGAAATGCGTGCTATAGAATTCTTGTTTTCCCTACTTCTCTCAAAGAACTTTAAATTGAAAATTTATAAAACTATTATTCTCCCAGTTATAGATCTATATTTGCGAAACATGGACTCATACTTTAAGATAAGAGAAAATATTACGAATATTTGACAATAAAGTTCATATTAAACTTTTTAGACCAATGAGCGATGAAGAGACAGGGGAATGGAGACGACTACTTGACAGTGAGCTACACGATCTTCATAGGATAACGCATATCATTAGAACGGTTAAGTCTCGTAGACTGCGATAGTATGGACATGTGGGACGAATGTGGAATGAAAGTGGGGCATGGAAACTTGTAGGAAGAACAGAGGGAAAAAGCGCAGTTGGTGGACCAAAACTTAGGTGGGAGAATAATAATAATAATAATAATAATAATAATAATAATAATAATAATAATAGCTTTATTTTACCTGGCAGAGTTAAGGCCTTAAGGCCTTGTCTACCACTCAACCAGGTTAAAAAAAAATACAAAAGAAAAGTCTTAAATCTAAATTACAATATATATATATATATATATATAAACGATTACAAGTTATGAATACAATACAATTAATATTTATAATGTATTTTGATTTACTCTAAATTTAACGAATTAAATATATAATATGTACAAAATATATAAAAAACGAGGAAAAGATTAATGACATAGTATAAAATTAAATAAATAGAGAAAAATTAATTATTAGACAACAGGTAACTGTATAAGCGTGACTTAAAGGTGCCAAGTGTGCGGCAACCCCTGATATCTTGAGGAAGGAGATTCCAGGAGCGGGCGGAGGCTACTGTGAAGGAAGTAGAATAGGAGGAAGTGCTATGAAGAGGAATTGTTAGCAGACTGCTATCCTTGTGACCTAGTGTCAATATTGTTGGTAGGAGGATAACTTCTCAAATCTGGACGCCAGGTAAGTAGGAATGTAGGAATTCAGAAGCTTGAAAAGTAGCGAAAGAGAGTGCAATTTACGTCTGTCAGTAAGACGGAGCCAAGAGAGGTTATTAAAGTGTTCGGAAATATGGTCATAACGGCGGATATTGAAAATGAATCGAAATGCAAGCATTATGAACACGCTGCAGTCTCTGCGACAAGGCATAGTTTAGATCATTATATATAATGTCACAATAATCGAAGTGTGGTAACACAAGATTCTGCACTAGGATTTGTTTTAACGAAACTGGGAGAAAATTCTTTAAACGTCTAAGATAATGTAAGATGGAGAAAGTCTTTTTACATATGTGTTTCACTTGTGTTTGCCAGGTTAAATTTGCGTCTAGATGTAGTCCAAGATCTATTACTGAAGAAGAATAAGGGATAATTATATTATTTATAGTAATGTTTGGAAGTGTAGATATGTCAAAGGTTGTAAGCAGTCTTTGTTGTCCCATTAGAATTACTTGTGACTTGTTAGGATTTAGATTTAGACCGATACTTGAACACCAGTTAAAGATGGATATGAGATCGTCATTCATTTTCATCAAGCTGTTATAGAGAGAATGAGGAGGTGAATGTAGGTAAATTTGGAGATCATCAGCATAGAGGTGATAACGGCAGTGCTTTAGTACAGTTGGCAAATCATTTATGTAGATTGAGAAAAGAAGAGGTCCGAGAACACTGCCCTGGGGGACTCCAGCCGGCACGTTACGCCAAGTCGAAGATCTAGAGTTTAATGAAACGTATTGTTGACGACCGTGCAGGTATGATTCGAACCAGGATACAGCGCTGTCAGACAATATTAACCATGATTTGAGAGAAGTAGATTATACAGGGGATGACTGGAAAACATTAACTCAGGATAGTGGTGTGTGGAGAGATTATATCCGCGCGTCCATGAATAATATCCTAAAGATGTTTTGCGCATAATAAGACCAAATGTTAAGTTTTATTTCTAGAATTAGAACACAACAATCCGGCGAGAAAATCATTCAGTTTTTTTTATCCAGATTACTAACTTCCCACACTACAGGGTTGCCACATGGAACAATTGTTACAGACGACATTGACGTTGAATTTGAAATGTCTTTTCTCTGACTATTTAACTCATTCCCCAAATGGGAATCAATGACCAATCACATTTCAATGATTTTTTATTTACAACCAATCACAGCCGTGTTTCGCCTAGAATTTACCAAAGTTTATCATAAGTAATGCCACGAGTGATTTCCAATTTATCCAGATAATTTGGAAATCAAGAGTTGCATTTATTGTGACTATTTAACGAATAAAATTAAGCTCTTTACTAAAAAAATAATTATTTGAATATAGTTACTGGTGTTTTAAAATAGTTATACAGTTAATGTAAACGGCGATGTTTGAAAACAAATTAGAAATGTGAGGTTATGTATATTCACTGCAACTCGATCATATTATTTATTGCCAAATAGGATCGCAATATTGTAAGAATGCACTCTAGTGGAGAAATAATGAAACACATCAAACTATTATAATCAACATTATAGGTTAATCATTTATATTTTGAATAAACAACTCGGTAAAATTACTGAATCTATTCATTATTTGCTATATTCAATGTATTTGTTGGAGAAAAATAATGGTGTAACCTGTTCAGAATATTAAAAAAGGAGGAGCTTTCTTTATCACAAAAGCAGGAACTGATAAAGAGAAATCGATAAAGAGCGAGGTGAAACAAGACTGCCATTGGTGTAAAACAGAATTCATTGAAACGTGATTGGTCAATGACTATCATTTGCGACATGAGTTAAATAGTCATAAGTAATGCCACGAGTGATTTCCAAATTATCGATAAATTCACGACTCACGAAGTGAGGAGTGAATTTATGTAGAGAATTTGGAAATCAAGAGTGGCATTTGTTAGCATTATTCAACGAATAAAATTAAGCTGCTTACTCACAAATCATTGTTTAACTATAGTTATATTTATATATTTAATGTAAACGGCGATGTTTGAAAACAAATCAGAAATGTGAGTTTATGTTCATTGACTGCTGCTTGATCATATTATTTATTGCGAAATAATATCGCAATTTTGTAAGAGTTCACCCAAGTGGAGAAATAATGAAACACATCAAACTATATATCATAATCAACATTACGGGTTATTCATTTATTTTTTTAGTAAACAACTCGTAAAATCAAGGAATCTGTTCATTATTCAATGTATTTGTAGGAGAAAAATAATGCTTTGACCTGTTCAGAACATTAAAAAGGAGGAGCTTTCTTTATCACAAAAGCAGGAGCTGATAAAGAGAAATCGATAAAGAGCGAGGTGAAACACGACTGTCATTGGTTGTAAAACAACATTCATTGAAACGTGATTGGCCATTGAGTAGCATTTGTGGCACGAGTTAAATAGTCATAATAAAGAAATCATCTCCTTTTTAACATTTTGAATAAGTCATAGCATTATTTTGCAGTGACTGACTCCCCAAGAAATACTGCTACCAGATTGTATATATAGTGCATGAATGTCAGCACATAGCGTATGCGGGAGTTAATATAAAAACATTTGTAGCAATTGATTATACCACAAAAAAAAAGAAAAAAAAAGGAACCACTGTTTGCACTTTCTTAAATGTATTTTTTTCCCAGGTAATAACAATCTAGAAAAATATTGTCTTATTTACATCATACGACATCCGATTGAGGGTCTTTCCACTTTTTCAGCGGTTGCCCTTTTACCAGCCGGCTGCTGGCCCTTCACATCCACATGTGTCAATCACAGAGGTAGATGATCAACAGCCAGTGTAGGGGTGACATGTGGTTAGCATGTCGAGTCCCCCAGCCGTTATAGCTGGTTCCTCAACCTGGAGCTGCTACTTATTGTAGCTACCCAATTGCCTCACGATGCTGGGTGGGCACCGGTCCCATACTGGCCGAAATACCATGAGAAAATTTCTTCCCCCATGGAGACTCGAACCAGCGCTAGTCCCGTAGCTCTGCGCGAAGGCTTCCTACCTTAACCGCTCGGATACGGCGCGGGACATCATACGACATCAGAAATGAATTAATAATTATACAGTTTGATGTGTTTCATTTTTTCTCCACTAGAGTGCATTCTTTCAATATTGCGTTCCTTTGGCAATAAATAACATGATCTGGTTGCAGTGATGAACATAATAGGCAAATGAAGAGTATCAATCGTTTCTAATTTGTTTTCAAACATCGCCGTTTACATTAAATATATAAATATTTCAAAAGGACTAAATTAAAATAATGTTTTGTGAGTAAATAGCTTAATTTTATTCGTTAAATACTCCTAACAAATGCCATTCTTGATTTCCAAATTCTCTAGATAAATTCACTCCTCACTTTGTGAGTCCTGAATTTATCGATAATTTGGAAATCACTCGTGGCATTACTTATGAAAATGGTTTCAACAGAAAGATAATTGTGATGTGTGAAATATTACATTAAAAAAAAGGTCCATCACGCAGGAACTGCGTATACTAAGCTAATTTCTCAGAAAGTTGAATTTATGGTCCCATTTTGCTGGTTTACGGATAATATATTTTTGTTAAATTAGAAGAACTCAATTTCTGATGCCAGCTTATTTAAAAGTGTGGGGTTGCAGTAAAAGCTAATTATGCTTAACCGTAAGTAATTACCGATTTGCATATTATTGTGTAATTTGACTACACATTAAATTACATGTAGGGCCTACTATACCTGTTCACTTTCCATTACTTTATTGAAATATTAAATAAATTAATAGATAATATAGGTTATGTTGTCCACCGCTGTGGTCTCGAGGTAGCGTGCTGCCTTGTCACGCAGCGGGCCCGGGTTCGATTCCCGGTCGGGGCAGTTTTTCTGGGTGAGGTTTTTATCGGGGTTTTTCCTCACCTGCAAGACAAATGTCAGGAAAACTTTAAGGCCCAAACTGTCCCCGAAATCATATGGCCAACATCATTATCATCCTTCACCGGTGTGGAAAGCAACGGAAAGCTACCACACCTACAATTCCCTAGTAAAGCTGCAAAGCATAGCATGAAAATGCTATGATTGCAGTGAAAGACCTCGGGTTCGATCCTCGGTTGGGGCAGTTTTTCTGGGTGAGGTTTTTATCGGGGTTTTTCCTCACCTGTAAGACAAATGTCAGCAAAACTTTAAGGCCCAAACGGTCCCCGAAAGCATATCACCATCATCATCTTTCACTGGTGTGGAAACCAACGGGAAGCTACCACACCTACAATTCCCCAGCAAAGGTGCAAGCATAGCATGAAAAGTCTATGATTGCAGTGAAGGACCTTCCTTCGGGCAGAATTACTATGGATGGATGGATAGGTTATGTTGAGAAGTCAAGATTAATTAATTGCATTTAAACACTGAGTTAAACCAGGCAATTTTCAATTTCGGGTTTCAGGTAAACCTCCACTTCTGATGATCGGACAGTTTTGGAGAATACCTTCCCCGATTTATCTTAAGAGCATATACTGTAATTAAGTTCTTGTTGTGAAAGACCGAAAATTGCGCCAGCGTAAACAATTATTACGTTATTCGAGTCATGTGAACTCCTGCACCTATTGGTCCAATTTTGTTGTTTAACTAACTCGACCTTACTGTTTTTAATATCAATTGCTATATGAAAAGTTCGGTTTATATGAAACAAAAATTGTGGCCGCTAGAGCATTAACAGACATACAGATGACATTCTGGGCAAACGAGGTTAGGAGATAATTTCAAATGATAGGGATGGTTTGGGTATGGGGAAAAAAGGGACTGAATATCGCAAAAATGTGTGGAGAAAAATAAGGAGGGGTATTTAGATATAAGCCAACAAGATATTTTCGCCGAACGTACGGGAAAACGCTCACTGGTTTATAAAGAGGCCTAAAACAAGTTTGGAGAAAAGAATCTTATATACTCACTCTAGGATTTAAAGAGAGATCGGGGCTTACTTGGTTTAAGCTATGAGCATGGAAATTTCTAAAAAATGGTGACGTTCACAATGTGCGAATATGTTCAAGTGCGGGAGCTTTGAAGACGAGGTACATATATTAGGAAAATGTGATAATTTAGAATATTGTAGACGTCAGTTATTACCGGAAATATTTCTAAATTCAAATTGTTAAAGATTGGCATGCTACGAGTTAATAGTAAATCCAGAAAATTGGATAAATCTGGGTAAATTTCATGACAAAACACGGAAAATAAGAGCAACACTCATTCATGAATAAATAAACATGTTAGCAAAATGTAATATCATTAATCCTTAATAATTCTACTTAACCTAATAATTAATGTAATGTTATTGTAGGCCTATTATTATCTAATTGTAATATTATTGTCTTTTTTACACTATATTATTACCAAATACTATTTTATTGTAACGGACTGTCAACAGCACGTACGGCTTACTGCCCTGCGAATCATATTTGTAAATAAAATTATATTCATCTTACTTTTAGTCTAATAAAGTCCTACTACATACATACACAAACACAGGCGCATATACATATATATAGGCCTATATACATATACAGACAGTTTGGTCATTGTCATTTTGGGTGTCTACTAGATGGAATCGGCGAAAATTTGTAATTTTCTTTATATAAGTATTTTGATGAGAACAATCTCAATAGATTAATACATTCGGTTTTCAACAACAGTACACAGAGCTTAAGGACAATAGTGAGATGAAGCTACTTTGCACTTCTAAAGAGAGAGTTGAGTGGATTTAATTAGAACTATTTTTTCATACTTTACTGCAACATTTTTAAATAGAATTGGCAATGCATTTAAACACTCTAGGCTATTTTTAATACCTTAGTTTTTAAATTTCTCATTCTGTTTAAATTATGAAGCGCGCTACGTTCAATAAATTCACAGCAAGAGATTGTAAACAGAATAAAAATCATTCAAATGCATACAAATAAACAAAGCTACTGTTTTTAATTTATTCCCTGAAGTAGGTGTCGCATTTAAAACATACAACAAACCATTCTATCATCAGTCTAGTGTCCAAAATTAATTAGTATTCACTCACGGGAAAATCGTAAATGACGTGTTTGAATACTTCGCTTTGCTTTTCTAACGAATATGTAGTGCGATAATGGACGGAATTCCATTTTCCATTATTCTGAATAGGATTTTCAGGTAGGATTAATCATCAGGGGCGAACAAGTAGGCCTATAACTCGTTCTAGTGCTATTTCACTCCTTAAAAATTTGCGATTAATCTTTTTCTCGGTGAATTAATTTCTTCATATAATACAGCCGTCTTCTAGATACGTTAATTAAAAAATAGCGTATTAAAAATGCCAAAATGTTTAAACTGGCTCCCCTAACATCATTTTCCACAACATAGTTCTTGCAAGTATATTATTCGTATATATCTACACCGTGTACCAAAATGATTGGCGGGGATTTAAATAGTTGGCATAGCTTTATAAACGAAATTGGATGAGTCATTATTATCTATAATGAGAGGAAATCTGTGAAAGTTTCATATCCTGTATACAGTAAATTGTTTCATTATTACGTCACATCGTTCAATTTGTGAAAATGGCGACTGCTGTACAGAAGCAATTTTGTGTGTAGCAATTTGCGGGGTCTGGTTCCATTGTTGCAGTGCAGCGAGCTTTTCAACAGCTTTTTGGAATTAATCCTCCGACAGATAAGAGTATCCGTCGATGGTATAGACAGTTAAAAACAACTTTTGTATCTGTAAATGGAAGAGTCCAGGATGACCACGAACACCAAATGAAAGAATGGAGAATGCCATTATTTAATTCCCGATGGTCTCCCGATCTGACACTTTGTGATATCTTCCTGTGGTGGTATGTGAAGAACCATGTGTATGTACCACCACTTACCGTGACTTTCCAGACTTGAGAAGAAGGATTGTTGTTGCTGCTGAATCCATTACTCCAAATGTGCCGACTAAGGGTTGGAGGAATTCGACTATCGGCTAGATGTGTGCCGTGCAACGAAATGTGCTCACATCGAACACTTATAAAGTACGTTATGAGAACTCGAAAGAGTTTCTCTTTAATCCCATGTAAGTTTTTTCTTATATATATATGTTATAATTAAATGTTTAACATTGAGCAATGCAAGCTTAATATGGAATGATAAGAAAAATAAGCTTGCATTGCTCAATGTTAAACATTTAATTATAACATCTATAAAGCGTCACTGCTATAAGGTAATAATATTCTCTTTAATTTGCTTACTTGTTATAGTCGGCTGCTAGATGGCGGTGAAGACCGAGTTCTCGCGACATCTAGTAATAATGGAGAGTATAATACATATATAAGAAAAATAAGTGTTTGAATTGGATTCGCCTGGTAGTGTAATGGATATCACGCTGAGGTACAGACTCAGAGATCCGGGTTCGAATCCCGTCCAGGCATTTATTTTTCTTATCATTCCATATATATATATATATATATATATATATATATATATATATATAATGTAAGGAGAGAAAAACAACTATGAAACCCCGTCCATAATTTTAGAACATCGTGTATATACCCGTTCTTCCCCGTGTGGGGATTAGATTAAGTTATATTGGATCGCACAATAAGATCTTCATAAGTAATGCCACGAGTGATTTCCAAATTATCGATAAATTCACGACTCACGAAGTGAGGAGTGAATTTATGTAGAGAATTTGGAAATCAAGAGTGACATTTGTTAGGACTATTTAACGAATACAATTAAGCTGTTTACTCACAAATCATTATTTAACTATAGTTATTTTAAAATATTTATATATTTAATGTAAACGGCGATGTTTGAAAACAAATGAGAAACGATAGGTACGCTTCATCTGCTTCTTTTGTTTATCACTGCAACCAGATCATACTATTCATTGCCAAAGGAACGCAATATTGTAAGAATGCATTCTAGTGGAGAAAAAATGAAACACATCAAACTTTATATTAATTCATTTATGATGTAAATATGACAATGATATTTTTCTGGATTGTTACCTGAGAAAAAGTACATTTAAGAAAGTCCAAACAGTGGTTTCTTTTTTTTTTTTTTTTTGGTGGTATAATCAATTGCTACAAATGTTTTTATATTAACTCCCGCATGCGGCACTGCAAAATAATGGTCAGACCTGTTCAGAATATTAAAAAGGAGGAGGTTTCTTTAATATGGTAATTATAACACTGATAAATATTTCGTGAAATACGACTCTGATTGGTTGTAAAACAGAAATCATTGAAACGTGATTGGTCATTGACTCCCATTTGGGGCATGAGTTAAATAGTCAATGTAAATGAAAATTATCGCTCACTATTGGTAGTGTTTAACCAGGCTAATGTATTTACGCTTATTTACCCATAGATATCAGCGAGTGATATGGTGTCGGTGAGACACCTAGTGGGCAAATAAGGTATTATTTGGATGGGTATAGATATGTAAATTTTTAATAGAGGCCTCTTTATTCAGGCTTGTGGTTATTTTACGAACCTGAAATATCTTCAGAAAATGTACACGGCTTGAAGTCCTTCCCTTGGATTTCTCCATCCTAAAAATCCATCTACTCCGGTCGGATTTGAACCCGCGTACCTCGGATGTAATTGTTTTACTTTTTGAAATAGTGATAGAAGTGGGAGATGTGGCAGAATGGCATCCCGATACTTTTTTTAATGGCATACAAGCATTCCGTTAATTCTCATTATTAAGAGCATTTTGAAATATTTCATTGGTACTATTAAATTGTAATTTATGGGGCCCGGACATGTTTATTTCAAAATATCTTCGAATTATTTATACATCCTAATCGGGTCATCTGTTAATTTACCGACAACTGCAGCGCCCAAGGCAACAGTGTTAGCTCTAGACCGCCAGTGGCTGTATTTAGAGCGATATTTTTAACATATACAGACCGGAAATAATATATATATATATATATATATATATATATAATGTGTCCACCGCTGTGGTCTCGAGGTAGCGTGCTGCCTTGTCACGCACCGGGCCCGGGTTAGATCCGCGATCGGAGCAGTTTTTCTGGGTGAGGTTTTTAATAGGGTTTTCCCTCACCTGTAAGACAAATGTCAGCAAAACGTTAAGGACTAAACGGTCCCTGAAATCATATGGCCATCATCATTAGCATCATCATCATCATCCTTCACCGGTGTGGAAAGCAAGCTACCACACCTACAATTCCCTAGTAAAGCTGCAAGCATAGCACGAAAAATGCTACGATTGCAGTGAAGGACCTGCCTTCGGGCAGATTTACTATGGATGGATATATTATGTATGAATTCCTTGTAGTACATAAAATAAAAAATATAATTTGTTTTAGGTCACCGACCATTGCTATAAATTAATGCACCAATAGGTTTCTGTACAAAATATTATTTTAATGAGAGAACCGTAGATTTGTCATTGGCATGGACATGACCAGTCCTGTGCAGGATAAATCAAATAATTAACAAAACAATGAAAATCTGTTCTTTTTTCGAATAATATATGTTCGTACTCGTTGAAACAAAGATGATACATAGTTTTGTAATTATATATATTAATTAATTAAATAAAAATAAAACTTAGTTTTATTTGATTATCATATTTATTAAGATATAATTAAGTGACAGCTGTTTCGGAACACTGTAACTTCTTCAGACATGTTAAATTATGAATTGTGTTATTATAGTACATATCAACTGATCTAAGCAACAATACAGCAATAATTTATTTAAATTTCTAAATTTAACAAAGACGATTCATTCAAATCAAGTTGAGAATTTTTATTACTATTTTTCAACTTATTTATTTCTACAGCCTCCAAAAGGTCCTACTTCTTACCCTTATCACAAAAATGTAAAATTTCAAAATTTGGATCGAAACAATGATTAAATTGGAATAGGTGGTTAGCATATTTTGAAGATGCAATTTGTGCTTACTCCATTAAGGGCAACATTTTGAACAGTACCTATGATCCTGTTTTTGACGCAAACAGGAATAAAGAAATTTTATTTTTCTGTATGCTCAAAGCATGCCTCCTTTTCTAAGTGTACTGTAATATAATATAACACGTTGGTATTAATTTATTATTATTATTATTGTTATTATTATTATTATTATTATTATTATTATTATTATTATTATTATTATTATTGCTGAATTTTAACATCTGTACTTTAAAATTAAATATGAATTTGATTTTCTTTACTATTTGTCCACTGGCCAGTCAAACAATAGTAGAACTTAATTTAATTATTTATTAATTTATTCATTTTGTTATGCCTTTCCTTCGTGTTTGTAGTAGTAGTAGTAGTAGCAGTAGTAGTAGTAGGACTTTATTAAACAAAAAGTAAGATATTTACAATATGGTTTACAAACATGGGTCGCACGGGCAGTAAGCCGTACGTGCTGTTTATAGTCCGTTACAATAAAGTAATAATTGGTAATAGTATAAAGAAAAACAAAAAATAAAAATATGAAAATAACATTACACTTGCATAAAGAAAACACAATAATATTAAATAATCAATTGAGTTGGTGTTTACTTGATGAAAATCCATATTTATTAATTAAATAAAAATAAAAAGTAGTTTTATTTGATTTTCATATTTATTATATAATTCAGTGACAGCTGTTTCGGTACACTGTACCTTCTTCAGACATGTTAACAAATTATTAATTGTGTTCCAACTGATCTAAGCAACAATACAACAATATTTATTTAATTTTTTTAATTTAACAAAGGGGATTCATTCAAATCAAGTTGAGAATTTAACAGTTTTTTACTACTTTCAAATTTATTAATAAAATTATTTAATAAAATTAATTGAACCTGCGCCCACTATTCATAAAGAAGGTACGCACACTACTAGAGTTATCACTACTTTTTAAAATGATTAAATATTTTAAACCGCGATGTAGCATAAATTATAGCTTATTTACTATAATTAATATGACTATAATGTGACCGCGGTGGATATGTTCCTTGCCTCTAGTCCCGATGGTCGCAGTTTCAACTCCGGCCGTGGTCTATGGATTTTTAAAGGTGGAAAGGGAAGAGTAAAAGGGTTTACAAGAATTGACCAGATAAGAAATTATATTAGTATAGAACTGCAGATCTACTCTATAAAGGAAAATATACATAATAACAAGAAATAGTGGAAAGAATATGTAGAAAGAATGGAAGATAGTAGATTATCAAAGAAACTATTATATTATTTTCCGAGAGAAAGAAGAAATATCGGACGTTCTCGGAAGTGATATTCTTAGATCTATTAGTAAAGACGGAACAGGCAATCAATGCCTAAACAAAGAAGTGAAGAAGAAGTACAAAAGAAAGAAGAGACGAAGAAAATCCAAGGGACTAGTATTCCGGGAGGGCCTTCAAGCCATGGGTGTCGAATCAGAAGATTTTTCAGGCTTGTAATATAAGCATAAGCCTGAATAAATTGTCTCCGTGTAAAATCTACCGAACGTTCCCATCTTAGTAATACATTTGTGTCCTAGATGTCACTATGAGGCGGAACATTGACCCCGGGCCACTCAATAATAATAATAATAATAATAATAATAATAATAATAATAATAATAATAATAATAATAATAATAATAATACTTTATTTATTCTGGCAGAGTTAAGGCCATAAGGCCCTCTCTTCCACTCAACCAGCACAAATACAAATAAATATTCGACAAATACAAATAAATATTCGACAATGACATCTATATGAAAACAAGTACAAGTAAATTAGGGGGGAACGTGTAAGTCACACTGAGAGGTACAAGGCCATACCACTACTTATAGTATAATACCAAAGTTAATGTTTTAAGATTGATGTTTTCTAAATGAGATACGATAGGTTCAGGTCATCTAAATTCATAAGTTCCATAACTCTGAGCAAAAGCTGTTGAGAACTTATGTCTCTCTAGCAAACGACCTGGTAATGAGCTTAGATAAGAGATTCTACTGGAACATGACTACAAATTCATAGCTTGCCTTTATCGCTCAAGAATCAATGTTCCACAGATGGACCCGTGCACTGTCGAGCACTTCATTTCTATCCTAGGGATGTGAAACTTAAGCAAACTGCAGGTCTTACAATTACCTCTATACCCCATTAATTTGATTAATGTTATGTTGAAATCAGTTTGAGCCACCCTCCGCTGATTTCGAGACCGGGAAGCTATTTCCAAGAACCGTACCTAGGAAGAGTACACGCTAAGAAGCAGGTCTCACTTTCTTGCCGAAATGAAAATTTAGGTGTCATTAAATTCTCCATGGACAGCGCTATCATTTAGACTTCTGAAACGGTTAAATACACAGTTTAGTTATGGATTTATTTACCTCCAAATTTTGTCATACAGGTAAGGAAATGTGGGATGTTGAACAAATAATAGTACGTTTTCTAGATATCACGGGAAAAAAAGTGTCTTATCTGGTTCTTTCCCTGAATCCTTCGTATGAAAATCTGAATATAATTTTCCATTATAAAACCATTTTTTTCCCCGATGTATAAAAATTCTGTATGAAAGAGTCGTGTACGAGAGGTACCGTTACTAATAATTAATTTAGTATCGCTACAACTCATTAGAATATCTAGATAATTACAATGTGTGTAATTAGTTATTCATTTTCATAACTGTTACATTCCGAATTAACATTAAATGCATGAACGATTAAATTTAATATTTCATATCACAAAATTTGACACACACACACACATATATATATAGTAGTTCTTCCCGAGGGCAGGAATTTCACTAAAATCATAGCATTTTCATGCTATGCTATGCTTTGCAGCTTTACCAAGGAATTATAGGTGTGGTAGCTTCCCGTTGCTTTCCACACCGATGATGGATGATGATGATAATGATAAGGATGATGGTGATGGCCAGATGATTTTCGGGGACCATTGGGCCCAAAGCTTCCTGAGATTTGTCTTACACGTGAGGAAAATCCCAGAAATAAAAACTTCACCCAGGAGCCTGTACCGACCGGGAATCGAATCCGGGACCGCTGCGTGACAAGGCAGCTCGCTACTTCGAGACCACAGCGGTGGATACACACATACATATATATTTTAAAAATGTAAAAAAATATTATATAACTTCATCCGCTTCGTTATTAACACTATATTTAATAATTAATATAACCAGCTATCTCATAACCATAAATCAAGATTATAGGCCTAGTGGCCGGTTCCAGTTTCCATTGTCCATCCAGAATCGGTCAACCTTGCGTTTGGTTTGTATTGGATGATATTTCAAAATTAATATATTTAATAAATACAACTATCGACTGTCTATATGATTTTCATAAATATGTAATTAACATTCGTAACAGCTGTTTCAATACACTGTATGTTCATAAATGAAATAAATATTTATGAAAATCATAAAACTTTTATAGTTTCATTTATTAAATACATCATTTACTCTCATCAAATGAACATGAAATCAATTTATTATTTCAACATTAAGTTTGGCAACTTCTCATTAGATGTTATTCATACCTCCATTTTTTCCTGTAGTGGTGGATTTTTACTAGAAGTACATCGACAGGAAGTCATATACAGGATGAAAGTAATACAAATGCGCAGATTTTAAGTATGTATTCCTTTGTGATAAATGTAATCAAAATGTCTTATACATTTTGGCTTGCAATGTACACTTTTCTTACAAGAAAATAAATTCTTGAAGCTTCACTTTATAATGATGGCGAATACAGTATTGGTCCGAAGAGTTTCACACAATACCCAGAAGAGGTGACATGAAACAACACTGTAGTATATGGCTTTTTCATAATAACACTATTTTGAAATCCAAAGCATTAATAAATTGGAAGGTCAATAAAGTTGAAATCTTAGGAAAAATAATATTTTGAGCAATTTTAAAATATCTCTCCCACCTTTATTTGGCATATATAGTTTATATTATATGTATGTGAATTTTGGGTATCAAAAATGCTTTCATATCATAATCAGGGAGGACGGTGACTTGGACAATCAAAGAAATGTCTTGTGGGCCCTATCTAGCTGGTACCGAACTGAAAAAAAAAACATTTAACTAGTTTGGTGTGCGTAATATGATGGTATTGATGATGATTAAGATAATACACACTATCCAAGAATATAATATTTTGGTTATTTTTTCTTAAAAAAATTAATTAAAAGCTTATAGATGTAAGTTTATTATTCCATTTAAAAAATAACTTAAATTATTGAAGGAAATTAGCAAAATAGTAGTGTAATATTCGAGGTTGTACTGAGAAAATACTATAAGAAATTCGATCAAATTATAAAAGGTATGCAGATGATTTAGTAATCAAGCAATTATATTTAAGGACAGCACTCTTAACTTTGATTCGGCTACTAACGCATTGTTAATTTAAGACATTTAGAAGTAAAGGGGTGATATGTTTGGCAAAAAACGAGTTTAGTGCGTAATTATATTCTTGAAGCATAATTTTAGTTAGTGGCAAAGGGATACAAGTGTATGCGTTAGAGTTGATATAGAATTACTGTTATAATTTTCAATTATGATTCTCGTATACAACTTGAAATTTACACTTGTATTTCTCAATAATGCAAAACTTTGTACTGAACACCCATTGGCAAAACGCCTTCAATTTTAAATCAGACTCAGTTTAGTATAAACCCCACTTGTATCGTATAAGGTTTTGACTGAACGATATTTGTGCTGAAGATCTAAAATTTACTTCGAAATAGAAGTATTTCAAGTAGATAATTTTTCCCCGAACATTTCAAGCGCGCTTATACAAACAACTCGTCATAATGAGCAAAGTTCCTTACAACTATCAAATAAACACCGTTAAGTAATTTAAAGGTATAAATACTACGTCAGCTATTTTATCCTTTTTTCTCGCTTTAAAGTAAATTTAACACTCAAATATTTAACATTCAACCTGGAGTGTATCGTGAGGTTAGAACATTTTTACGTTGTGTACGTGATGACTAGATAATTTGTTTTAGCTTTTAATAGTATTTCAGTATCCTCGTTGCTTACGTTTTGTACAAATTTAGCCACAGTTTGAATATTAATAAAATCCGTCACCCTGGAACCGCGTAAAGAGAGCGGTATCCTCAGCAAGTCGAATTTGTGTTCTCAATGTGTTGTTACATTGCAGAGATTCAATTTGTGTGCATGCTTATTTAAAAGTGCCGGACTGCAGAGAACATAAATCAACGATAACCGTAAGTTATTTCCTATTTGCACATTGTTGTATAATTTGACACCAATTTGAATAATTTATACTGATTTTTTCTCCATTACTTTATTAAACGTATTTAATACATTAAAACAATGTATCATATAAGATACCGTACATTGTCAATTTAAGGATTCATTAAATACTACAGTATAAATTGCGAAAAAAAAACAAACATGTATGTTACTAGATTCGATTTTTAATTTCATATTTTCGATTCAGGCGAACTTCTACACCTTATGGTCTGATTTTGCAGATTATATCGAACTCGAGCTTTATTATTTAATTAACTGTTATATGCCAAGCTTGATTTCGATTAAACAAAAATTTCGGCCACTAGAGCGTTCATTTTTCTCAGAGATCTTTTCTTTATTTTTAGCTGTTGTAACCTATATAGCATTTAGTCTCATAAATGGCTTCAATAATCCATTTCTCCTCGAAGGTTCTTTGCTAAGAGGTACTAATTTAGGCTTGAGGTTCTTTTACGAATCCGAAAATCTTCAAACTCGAGACCAACGACATAAAGTCCTTCCCGCAGGTCCTTCCCTTTGATTTTTCCATCCTAAAAATCCATCTTTCCCTCCCTGGTTTGAACTAGCGACTCTCGGGACTAGAGGCAATGAATGTTACTATGAAATAAATAAATATAACAAATAATAATCATATTATTATCATTATTATTATTATTATTATCATCATCGTTATCGCCATCACTATTATTATTATTATTATTATTATAAAAGAAGGAAAGGAAGACCTCGAAACTCGTGGATGCAAGAAATAAGAACTGGAATGAGAACAAGTGGACTGGAGGACATGAGTGGATGGATAGAGATGAGCGGAGAAGGAAAATACAACTTTGGGCACAGAAAGATGTGTAAACATTAAAAATCTGTATATAAATAAAACTTATAACAATAATATTAATAATAACAATAACGTCGGCCACGGTGGTCTAGTTTTAGTGTTCCTTACGTCTATCCCGAAGGTCGCAGGTTCAAAACCGTCCGGGGTCCATAGATTTTTTAGAACGGAAAAATCCAAAGAACAAGTCTTCCGGGAGGGACTTCAAGCTGAGGGTCTCGAGATTGCATATTTTTAGGCTTGTAAAAGAATCTTAAGCCTGAAAAAAAGAGGTCTCTAAGCAGAATCTGTCGACCTTCAACATTCTAGCTATAGTAGAAATAGTAGTAATAAATATAAATGAAAGTTAACATTGCCTTTCACAACTACTGAAGCAAATAGGAACATATTAAGAATTAAGTACTAGAGATATGAGATGAAAATTTCATATTCCAAATGCTCATTCTTCCTTTTTTATACATATATATAATTGTTTTACTGGCACTTCCTTGTGGGTTAAAATGCTGTCCTTATCTTTCAGTCAGCATCGTTAAAAATTTAGTTTGCTTTTGCATATACATTTGTTGTATGTATAAACTAACGTCGGACATTGCATTTATGAGTATTAATAATTCATAGCAAATGAAGCGTGTTTGCTTCTGGGAATTAAACATTAATTTAATTTTAAACTAATTTTGTGGTTCAGTGTTTTCATGCAGCGCAATATTCTAGAACATTGCACGTTTATTGATTTACCGTCGTAATAATTACATTAAACTATTCATTTAACAAATATCAGTAAAATACAGCGTTAAAAATCATTTGCCTCTTGAAGATTTAAACTTTTAGAGAAATATAAAATACACACTCGTATTATATAGGCTTACTGTTAAGTCTTACGAATATCTATGGATGAGGAAAACTCGAAAATATAGGGTTATTCAGGAAGAATGAGTGCACCTTCAACATTTTCTTCCAAACTACGAAGAAAGGAAACACAATTCCAATGTTCCTGTAAAGAGAAAAGTTTGAAGTTCTGATCACAGCCACATAGGCGTTGTTGCTTGTCATGTTGAATATTTGTATTAAAATGGAGACACAACAGGACGTTGTATTGGAAGAGGAGGAGCAGAAAATCAACTTCATCGCCGGTGACCTCCCAGGTCACCAGATCTAACCCTGTGTGATCTTTATCTTTGGGGTTACATAAAATACTGTTTTATCCCCCTATGCCTGATACTCCTAAACATCTGCGACATCGAATTGTCGAAGCTGCGAATTCGATAACTAGAAACCAGCTGATTCGTGTGTGGCAAGATATGAGCCACCGTTTTCATATTTGTCATGTAATACTTAGTGCTCACATTGAACGCATCAAATAGTGACATTTGAACTTTTCTCTTCCCAGGAACGTTGGAAATGTGTTAATTTTTTTGAAGAAATAGATGTTTGAAGTCTGTTCCTTCTTTCTGAATAGCCCTGTATTAAACGTCAAACACAGTAGGTGGTGATATTACTGATGCACTGACATATATTGGGGAAAAATAATGTTGCAATGTTTAGGCTACTAACACTTAGGGTAACCAAACCAATCCCTACTAACATAATCTAACACTTAGAAATATATTTAAAAATCGATTAATTTAGCCTGGTGGAGTTAAGGCCATGTGGCCTTCTCTTCTACTCACCAGGACAAACATATATTACATATAAATACAAAACATTACATTAATAGTTATTCTAAACAATTATCTGTCAAATTAAATAATAATGAAAATAATGTCTAATAATACAATAAAATTAAATATAATTAAAATTAAATTAATCATAGAATGAATACAGAAAGGCATAACAGCTCGAATCTACTATACATAAAAAGAAATGAGAGAAAAAAATTCAAAGAAAGTAATAAACTATGATGAGTTAATCTATCGCTTATCATACAAGGCATTTGCAAATCTTAAAGCTATTTCTATTAAATAATGAAATAATGAAAAAACAATTTATAATTATTTTAAAAAAGTAATATTACTGAATTGTTTCTGTTAATAATTTTATTTTCAATTTGTTCTAAAATATTGTAAACTTTGGCAGTCTTTGACATAGGGTAGAAGGAAATTCCAAGTTCTAGCAACATAAATTGTAAAAGATTTCGAATAATAGGTGGTATGATGACACTGTGCTGAAGGGATGGGTATCTAATTTATGTGTATCAGAGAGTCTAGTGAAGCAGTGTGATAAATAATAAGGTAATGATGTGTGTAATATTTTATAGAGAAGGCATAGAGGATGGATGGTTCTACGGTCTTGTAGACGAAGCCATGACAATTCTACCAGGGATGGTGTAACGTGATCAAATCTGCATATACCACAAATAAAACGTATGCAAGAATTCTGAACACGTTGAAGTCTTTGGGAAAGAACAGTATTTAGATCAGTAAAAACAGTACCGAGTCCCGCGCCGTAGCCGAGCGGTTAAGGTAGGAAGCCTTGGCGCAAAGCTACGGGACTTGCGCTGGTTCGAGTCTCCATGGGGAAGAAATTTTCTCATGGTATTTCGGCCAGTATGGGACCGGTGCCCACCCAGCATCGTGAGGCAATTGGGTAGCTACAATAAGTAGCGGCTCCAGGTTGAGGAACCAGCTATAACGGCTGGGGGACTCGACATGCTAACCACATGTCACCCCTACACTGGCTGTTGATCATCTACCTCTGTGATTGACACATGAGGATGTGAAGGGCCAGCAGCCGGCTGGTAAAAGGGCAACCGCTGAAAAGTGGAAAGACCCTCAATCGGAAAAAACAGTATCGCAAATGGGGCATTGCAAGTGTTTCTACTAACATTTTCCTTAGAACAAACGGTAAACAATTTCTTATACGATTTAATGAGTGTATTATTGAGAAGATAGTTTTGCAAATATTATTTATTTGTTTATTCCAAATTAAATTTTTATCCATAAATACTCCTAGATGTTTTACTGTCTCACTATAAGGGATTTTAACCCCATTAAGTGTTACATGTAATACTGTATTTGTGTTAATTGAGGATAATAGTCTCTGACGACCCATACTGATTGCTTGTGTCTTTATAGGATTTAATTTAAGTCCATATTTCTCTGTCCATGCCGTTAGCGAGACAAGGTCCTCATTACTTTTGGTTACCGCGTCATTTAAAGAATATTTGTCTGAGAGAAAGTAGATCTGCATGTCGTCCGCAAATAAATTATGTTTGCAATGTTTCAGGGAGTCAGATATGTCATTTATGTAGATTGAAAAAAACAACGGGCCGAGCACTGAACCCTGTGGAACCCCAGCTTTACGGTAGGTCCAAGAAGAGCGTAATGTAGAATTTCCTACAACATATTGCTGGCGCTCACGAATGTAGGAGTTGAACCATTGCGTGACACTGTGAGAAAGTGAGAGTTTTTTTTAGTTTAAGCAGCAATAAGTCCAAGTCTACATTGTCAAATGCTTTACTAAGAATAATAAGTTTTCGATTATCAGATGCTTCGCGTATGTCTTCACATATATTTAGTAGAGCAGTATTTGTATTGTGTCCTGTCCTGAAGCGTGATTGGTATTGATCTAAAAGGTCGTGTTTAGTTAGGTAGTCAGTCACTTGTTTATGAACTAATCGTTCCAAAGCTTCTGAAAGTGTAGGTAAAATACTAATGGGTTGAAAATCGTTAAGAGTTAAGGGAGTTTTTACTTTCGGGAGTGGGCGTACAATTGCTTGCTTCCATAATGTGGGATATATAGAGGTTGGTAGTGAGGAGTTGAAGGTAGTATAACGTCGATTATTTTGTTACGTAGAGTGATATTTATACGGTCAGTACCATCTGCTTTTGTTTTTATTCGTTTGAGAGTTTTCTTACGTCATTTTCTGTAAGATATGAGAAATGGAAATGTTCTCTGTCTGGTGGATTTGTCAATAGTAGTTCACATATTGTCTGTGTTTTGTTTTTAGGTGTAAAGAATAAGCTTGTAAAATGGACATAGAGTGTGTCCAGGGAAACAGGTAGATTTTCTACCTGTAGGGTTGAAATAAAATATAGATACCAGAATAGTAATTAATTTCTGAATTCAAGGTTGCAAAATGTGACTATTAATACGTGAAACGTACACACCCCCAGCTCCATAAACGAGACTATTTACACTGGCAACATGACGCAATATGTAAAGAATTTATATGTGAATTTGTTATTCTGCAAAAAACAAACATATCTTATTCAGTCCTATTAATAGATTTATAATATTATGATTAAATAATGATAATTAATATAGCTCCAAACAAAATTTTGATATTTTACGGTTAGCTCTTAAATCGATAATGTATCCTATCAGATACAATGCTTTTGTTTATTTTATATTGTTATAAGACAGTAGAAAATAAATGTAGTTAAGTTTCTTAGACTGCGATCGGCAGGACATATGGCACGAAAGGAAAATGAAATAAGTGTATAGAAGCTTCTTGTAAAAACACCTGAGGGAAAACTTCCGGTTGGTAGACCAAGAATGAGGTGGTAGAATAACATTAACCACGATTTGAGGGAAGTAAATTATACAGGGAATGATTGGAAAACATTAGCTCAGGATAGGGTTATAAGGAGAGCTTATGTATGCACAGCCATTAAACTATTGGTTCGATAGAGCCAGTGAGTTAGAAATTACTTAAATTTGAGTCAAGTTACAATATAATGTACAATAATAACTTAGTTTTTTACATTATTTTGCTTTCATTGCGGTCCGAATCATTTAAATAACTGCCAAGAGAAATTGTTTCGCCAAATTAGGAGTTAAAGTAGATAAAACTAAATGACTTTCAGATGATATAATATAACATATGTTATGTTTGCTACTCAGAGATATAGAGACTAAGCTTTATGAGGCTACAACTACAAGATGAAGCAACGAATGTCGGATTGAAGATAAACAAAACATATGAGGATAAATCGCAACCATCAAAATAAATCAAAATTAAATGATGTTCAAATTAAAGAAGTTGATATCCTCATATACTTAGGAAGTCCATGCATCCATAGTTATTCTGCCCGAGGTCAGAACTTTCACTGCAATCATAGTATAGTACGCTTACAAAAAACAGGAGGAGCAGAAGAAGATATAAAAAGACGGATTTGTCTAGAAAATGGAACATTTGCGCAGTCATATCCCACATGGAAAAATAAGAACGTCTCTTTGAAGACAAAACTTAGACTCTTCAACACCAACGTAAAATCTATCTATAGTTGCAAAACAGTTACGGAAGCAACAAATAATAAAATCCAGACCTTTGTAAACAGATGTCTGAGGCATATTTTAAATATAAGATGGCCTGAAATAACATCAAATGAAGAACGTGGAGAAAACCAACCAATCTCCAATATGTCACCAAATAAAACAAACATGTTGAGAAAACCAGACGGAGCCATCGAGAAGGATGTACTAGATTGCAACCCGTAAGGAGTAAGAAAGATAGGAAAACATGGAAGCAATAAGTAGAGGAGGAAGCAAAGGAAAGAGGGAAAAGCTGGAAACAAGTTAAATAGCTGGCTGGAAGCAGAGAACGCTGGAGAAACTTTACTGCTGCCCTATGCTCCACTTAGGAACTACAGGAAATAAAAATAAGGAGAAATGCTGAAGGATATTATATATATATATATTATTTTTTAAAAGAAAACAGGGTATCTATAAAAAGATGTGGATTTACAATCAATAATACTGAAAAATTGAAATTTATATTTAAGGCAACGACCCGGTATAATGCAAAAAGATATTATAAAATAAAAACTGGATTTTAAAACGTTTCACGTATTTTTAGCTGAAAACACTCATAACATACATATGTTACTTAAGGTATAATAGCAGGCTTCATACAGACTCTTTCGTACCATCATTAAGGTTACATTTAATAAAAAAACTTATTTCAGTTAAGTATTCAGTAAGGGTACAGTTCAAGTATTTACATTACAGTGGCTCTTGCTGCCCATACTTCTCTACATTACTTCCCTACATTATTTCTTTGTGTGTCAGAATGAGTTTTATATTTTGAAACTTCATCCTAAATTTGATTTGTTTTATATTATTTCCTTATTCTTCTTCCTCTCATGTGATAGACCTAGTGGTCTGTTACGGTCTCAATCCAACGTCTGAAGGGTCTGCCCAAAGATCTCTTGTCTGGTGGCTGGTAATTTAAGATCTGACGTGGTATTCTTGTTCTGCTCATTCTTCTTACGTGAGCCTAATGTCTTTAATTATCGTCTTGTGTCTGGTATTAATCTATTCTATATTCTTTTTCTATTTTATTTCCCCTTGTATTATTGCTTATATTTTGATGTGCCAGAATTTATTATATGTCATGAAATTGATTTATAAATGCATATAATTTGTTTTTCCTTTTCCTTTAACTAAAACTTTGTAATGTAGGCCTATATATCCTATATGTATCATTTCTATAACGGAACTGCCCGAGCACGAGCGCTTTCTCATTCGGGAGTCAGTATTGTGTACATCTTACGAGTTCGTACAATCTTTTCTGGCTGTTGGTCCTGATCTTGAGGCTTGAAGTTCCCCGACGTTTGGACGTAGTTTCTGGCTAAAGTCGGGTAACTTCAAGCCTCAAATCACCACCAACAGCCCGAAAATCTTCTACAAGGTCATAATATGAACTCCGGTCCTGAAGTCAATAAATATGCTGTGTACATCATTTATTTGTGAATAAAATGTATTCTTGTTCTATTCTATTCTTATTTTATGTAAAAACACGAAAAACACAAAAAATCTCTAAAATTAATTTTGTTTTCATCTCGTATTAAAATAAAAAACAAAGCTTGTTCAGAAATGTAACAATAATTTAGATAGTAACTTTTTAAACTCTATTGTTAACCATCACTTTTACGTCATACATATTAACAATTAAAATTCTAAGTCATAAATGCATTCCGGATTTTTATGTAATAAAGGTAAGATTGCAATGCAAGATAGGATATATTATTCCACTGTTTGTGGGTGAAACCAAGATAAAACACAGTCAGAAGTCTTACTTCTCTTCAACTGTTTGTGTGTGGAACCAGAACAAAAGACAGTCATAAGTCTAACATGTCATTATATACAGTGTCTCATTTAAACCTCCCACGTTTTAATTAATCATAACTCTCAATGTATGCAGAAATATGAAATGAGGTGTATTAAAAGAAAGAGAAACCCAAGGAATTTTTGTTTTCATTGTTGCAGTTAATTCATCTGTCGCATGTTGGACAATAATGACATAAAACCACTTTCTCCAGACGTCACTCCACTGGACTTCTTTCTCTGGGAATATGTAAAAGACCATGTGTTTTGCGACTCTAGTACAAGATCTTCACGATTTACGAACCCGTATCCTTGACAAATGCATTAGTACCAATGGACATGTTGGACAGACAGTGGAACGAAATCGAATACAGACTCGATATTGTTCGTGCTACTAATGGTGCACATATAGAGGTGTTTTAGTGTGTGGCAATGAAAATTCTTTGAGTTTCTGTTTCGTTTAATACCGGCCTCGTTTCAAAATTCCGCATATTTTGTTAGTTATGATTAATTAAAATATGGGAGGTTTGAATGGGACACACTGTACTATGTTGCAATCTTAACTTTTAGTACATAAAAATCCGGAATCTAATCATAAATATGTCAGTTTTGTGTATTTTCATACATATATTTTCTCTTTGTACAGGTATTGTGCTTTAGTGTCTACTTGTGATTTACGGTCAACAGGTAAATAAAAAAGAACATGTTTCATATTGTTCAATTCTGTTCACACACTAACACGACACGCACAATAACTTAACATCTGATCGATACTTCGAATTTCAATTGATCTGATTTTTTTGCGTATGTTTATCCTTAGAAGGTGCAAGGAGATCGTTTTTATTTTTCAAATACTAATATGATTGCAACTGCACTAGTATTATCTTTTTTAAAAACACCACTACAATTTCAATAGGTAATTTACATGTTTTATAACAAATGGTCTTATGCCTAGGCTCACACACATTGCTATTTACTTACAACAAAACAACAATAATAAGTACTATTATTATTGTTAATATTATTATTATTACTATTTTATTATTATTATTACTATTTTATTATTATTATTATTATTATTATTATTATTATTATTATTATTATTATTATTCAATAGGTTCAACATGTACAGGGCCTATATCTTCCTGTGCCCAATATTAAGTTTTAATTCTATTCCTCCATTCATCTCTATCCTTCCAGTCACCATCCTGCAGTCTTCTGTCCTTCATAAAATTCATAATTCCCTCTATGCAAGTTTTATTAAGTATCCGTTTTATTTTCTTCCCATCTAGAACCCACTCCAAATTCTTAACTTTCAATCTATCTTCATTCATCCTCTTGACGTGTCCAAATCGTTGTAATCGTTTATTTCCCACAAATTGCATAATTCATTCGTTGAAGTTAATATAATAATAATAATAATAATAATATTAATAATAATAATACCATCATGAACAAATCCGTTTTAGGCCCTGTGACGGTAAACGTAACGAAGATGGTCTTGATCTTTCCAGCGATGATTTGGTCTTCATTGGTTCCTATGTCCAATAATAATTAATAATAATAATAATTTAATAATTTGTATTGGTTTATATAATAATATAAATCAATACAAACAATAACAAGAATGCTAAAATAGGAAAAGTAATATTTACAGTATTGATTTATGTGATAATTACAGTATAAAATTATGCATTATCAGGCGACAGTAAATACCGTATACGCTATACGATACTATCCAACTCAGCGGAACATTGAACTGCTTTCGTTTGTGGATGATTTGGGAACTAATACCGTGTCATCCCGCGTACACTCGCTACACGTCATTCTGTGAAAGTGGGTGTGGAGTAGCTGTTACCCTAAGTAAGCTGAGTAAATTTTTCATTTGCTATTTGTTCGCGACTATACATGGTTAGTATCAACGCCCGTGCTATGCAGCAACAGTGCTGCTATGATTGAAGATAAAAATGTTCCCCTGTGTCGTATAACACTAAACGTCAATAGGTGTAAACACACTAAATCACAGAAGAAAACAGAAGATGGAAATAATCAATAACACTAAATATATGGTCACACCTTACATATATTAATGAATGGGAATAAATACATAATAGCAAATTAGGTTAATTTCGAATAAGTGTCGGGATTGATATACGTGCGAACATTAATTACAAATTGGAGTAGAATGCAGATGGACATTTAACACAGGCTCGATCTGGATATTCACGATAGGGATTTTTTTTTCCAAATGCCCAAGTTGTGATTTCGACATTTCTGGTGTTCTCTCCTGGCATGGCGTCTTTGTAGAAGGCAGGGGTTACGCGGCCCCGATGATATGAGAGTTGACGATGATGGTAATGATGCGCCAGGAGAGGTCTTAAATTAAACTTAAGCTAATTATGTGAATATAATATTGATGATAATGATGGCCAGATGGTGTTCGGGGACCGTTTAGGCCTTAAAGTATCCTGACATTTATCATACAGGTGAGGAAAAACCAGAAAAAATAACTCACCCAGGAAAATTGTCCCGAGAGGGGATTGAACCCGGGCCCGTTGTGTGACAAGGCAGCACGCTACCTCGAGACCACAGCGGTGGATAGGGATTATTGACATCCGAACTCCTCTAAAAGAAATTTACATTAATATTTTTTTGTCCAATGCCACCAGGTTGTCTTTTATTGCATTCTAGATTTCTCCTCTGGCACTGGCGGGATTGTAATCAATTTTTTTAGGTTGGGACTCCTGGAAGGCGGAGACACGTTTACCTGATGATATGTTGGAATAATAATGAAGCGACAGGAGAGTCCTTCTTCTAAACTTAACCTAAATTCCAGACCATGGACGACCACAGGAATAAGTAAAACATTCCCATGGTCTGATCGGGAGTCGAACCCGGGATCTCATGAAATGTAGACAGAAACGCTGATCACTAGTCTATGAGGATAGCTATATTTCAAGTTATATTGTAAGAGCGTTGTTGAATAAAGAATTATTATTTGTGTTTGCAAAATCGTTGCTTATCCTTAGCATGTTGATGACCCTTCTCTAAGTTGTCTCATTTGGGCGCAATGTAATTGTCCTCGAGTTTCTGTCAGTTTGCAAAGCTATGCTGAAAACCATTTTTGACTAGTCTTCCAAAATTGCCTCTCCAGCGTTCACCTCCGCTTCTGAAGATGGAAAACGACTCCGCTTTAATCAGATTAAGAAATAGAAAGGTCCCTAGGGAATGAATCCGGACAATAGGGATTTGTTAGGCACGCACTTCATTATTTTTGTTTTTATAGAATATTCAACATCAAGATTTGCAATATGCGGCCTCGCATTATTTGTGAAACATTCAGATTATTTTCTGTCGCCAACATACGGGTGGAACCCAGTAACATTTTCAAGATTTCACAAAGTGATCTTAAGGCTGCTCATCTCACTATGACACCAGAAGTGTTGATATTTTCTTCCGTATGAGTAGTAACTATCTGTCACAAAAGGCATTTAAAAGAAATCGATTATTAATCGATCATTTCTACAAATCTAAATCAAAGAGATATTCCATTTATACCTTCCACGAAAAGTCTCGGTGTGTACTTCGACCGAAATCTTAGTTGGCAGTTTCATTTAAGAGAAACTTGTAAAAAAATAAATTCGATTTTCATTCCCTGAAAGGAAAATGTGCAATAAGAACAAAAATAATGATAAGCAATGTAATTATAGACGACGTTCAGAATTTTAATTATTTGGGATGTCATTTAAGCAATGACAGAAATTTAGTAAACACACTAAAATACGATTCAATTATCTATGTGGCACAATTAAACGCACTTTATTGAATAAGACTAGAAAATAAACTATTTTGAAGTTTTACAAAGTATTGGCAGTTCCATCTTTTATATATGGATGTGAAACCTGGACATTAAAAAAAGGCAGATAGTAAACAAATAGAGGCTGCTGAAATGAAGATGTTGGGAGCAATAGCAGGATACCAAAGGATCGATAAAAAGAAAAACGAAGATATAAGAACAGAACTTAATATATTTAATCCCTGTGAAAAAATAAAATATTATCAACATGCTTATCTCCAGCACGTATTACGAATGAATGAACAGCGCATACCAAGAAGAATGTATAATTATAAACCAAAAGGGAGAAGAATGTTGGGAAGACCATTGAAGAGATGGAAGGACCAATTCGACCTATAATGAGATAGGAACAGGCCATTGGGCTTAATCCTTGTTGTTGATGATGATTCCCTAAAACGGTAAAAATGTTTCCTTCCTTCCTTCCTTCATTGAAAGAAGTGTTTGTCTCAAGTTTGATTACGCCGAATTTCCATTATAGTGACTTATTCTCAACCGACATGAGCAGTTCATAATGCCTCTGCAAGTTATATATGCCACGTCCGTAAATCAGATCACGTAACTCCAGCATTTGAAATGTTGTCTCGGCTCCGATTGGAAGACAGCCGAAATATACATTACCTCTGCTTCTTATACAACACTTACCCTACCCTTTATATTTCTATTCGCTTCAATTCACTCTCTTTCCATCGCAACTTAAATGTACCATAAAGAGAACATTTAACTCTAGCTTTATCTATAAATCGAACATCCTTCTTTGTTTTAGCTACCCGACTGTGCAATTCACCACCCCCCTTAAATCAAGGACTGCCCGACTCAAAAACAGTTCAAATAAAAGCTCACTAAATATGTCCTTAGACAATATAGAAGGGCCTACATAACCATCGTCTAGGTATATTTTTATTATTCTTTTATACTTTGCACTTTCTTTGTAAAGGCAATTATTTAATCAAATTATAGGTTATTATTTTTATTTTAACTTTATCTCTACTATTATTAATATAAAGCCTATCAGCATAAAGCCAGAGCGAATTCCTCTATTTGTTTGAGCAGTAGGAATCACTGCATTATTATTATTACTTTCATTGCCAGTTCTAGTATTTTTTTTTTTAGATTTTTATTTCCTTGTCATCTGTATATTGTGTAGCATATTCATATTGTGCATTATTAATCAAGTTGTATATAATTCATAATTACTAATATATGTATTACAAATTTCACAAAAACATTTGTGATACACAAATTTCACAAAAACAACGGGGATAATTAAGAGTATAATGAATTCATATTTAGTACAAAAGAACACAAGATTACGGATGTATAAGGTTCTCGCAAGACCAGTATTAAGATACGGTAGTGAACAATGGACAATACGAAGGAGAGATGACAGCCGAATAACAGCAATTGAGATGCGATTTATGCGCTATATAAAGTGGGACCGTGAAAGAAATGAGGAAATTATGGAAGAGTTCGATATAGAACCCATTCTCCACCATATACAAAACTACCAGAACAACTACAAAGCCCATCTTCAACGAATGCCTTCTCATAGAATTCCAAAAGCATGCTTCGTTACTGCCCCAAGGCAAAAGAGCGTTGGGACGTCCAAAAAAGCGCTGGATGGAAAATTCCTCTTTGAGACTGTAACAACCACATGGCCTAATATTTGCATGGATGATGATGACTAATGCATGTAAAATTTAACCCTGGTGAAGTAGAAGAGAAGGCATTATTCTCTTAGCTCCATCAGGTAAAATAAACCATTATTATTATTATTATTATTATTATTATTATTATTATTATTATTAACTGGAGCGCCGGGTACATCTTTTCAAATTGAAATTTTCCTCTTTTATACAATTTATACAATCTTCTAGCTGCGCCGTAGGGAAGAATAAACTCTCCATAGGTCTACTGAAACATTGCATAGGCTTCAGCTGTATTTTGTTCAGACGAAAGAAGAATTTGAAAGTAGCACATTGTTCAATTCAATTGTAGCCGTAGACGGTACTGAACATGTGTCGACTTATATACCAATCACATAATCGAATCGGGCTTGAAACTTCTGTCACGTGTAGGCCTACATGAAGCTAATGCTAACAAAATTGAAAAACTAAAATTTTGCGTGTTAAATTATAACTGTAATAATAATAATATTATTTATTAAACATCCCTCATATGTATATGACATGATAAGAAAAATAAATGCTTGGATGGGATCTGAACCCGGACCTCTGGATTAATATTTCAGTGCGCTACCAATTACGATACCAAGCACAAATAGTACAAACACTTATTTTGCCTATATTTATATTCTCTCTCTATTACGAGAGGTAGCTCCTACAACAAGTAAGCAAATTAAAGAGAATATTTTTACTTTATAGCAGTGACGCTTCTTTATTTTGATGTTATAGTTACATTTTTGACATTGAGCAATACAAGCATATAATGACATGATAAGAAAAATAAGTGCTTGGACGGGATTTGAACCCGAACCTTTGGATTGATAATCTAGTGCGCTACCAAATACGCTACCAAGCAAATCTAGTACAAACACTTTATATAAATAAAGTCACCGCTGAGGTCTCGAAGTAGCGGGCTGCCTTGTCACGCAGCGGGCCCGGGTTCGATCCCCGGGGGTCAGTTTTTGTGGGTGAGGTTTTTATCGTGGTTTTTCCTCACCTGTAAGACAAATGTCAGGAAAACGTTATGGCCCAAACGGTCCCCGAAATCATATGACCATCATCATCCTTAACATTATCATCATCATCAACCTTCACCGGTGTGGAAAGCAATGGGAAGCTACCACACCTATAATTCCCTAGTAAAAGCTGCAAGCATAGCATGGAAATGCTATGATTGCAGTGAAGGGCCTGACCTCGGGCAGAATTACAATAGATGGATGGATATATATATATATATATATTACATATATAAGAAAAATAGTGTTAGAATTGGATTCGCCTGGTGGTGTAATGGATATCACGCTGAGGTACAGACTCAGAGTTCCGGGTTCGAATCGCGTCCAGGCATTTATTTTTCTTATCATACCATATATATATAAATTTTAAGAGAGGAGAAACTTTTACAAATAAAGTCGAGAATAAACAGAGATAGACTGGTGAATGTAGGAAACTACACAACTGTAAAATACATAATTTTAATTGCAAACCAGGTGTAATGAGAATAGTTAAACCTGATATAATGCGATGGACAGAGCATGTGGCACAAATTGTAAACAAAAGAGACATATGGGCATTTTTGGTTGTAAAGCCAGAGGGAAAGTATCCATGAAGTGGGCCAAAATGAGATGAGAGAACAACAATTATATGAGGGAGATGAATTAAACGGGTAATGATTTTAAAATATTAGCTCAGGACAGGGATGTATTGAAGAGCTTTACACCCGCGTGCTCATAAACCACCGGGTTTGTTAATAACAGAGAGTGAGTTTGTTATATCCTATATTTACCAGGACATTGGAATGTAACTGCATTCTCTTTAATGATGAGGCACCCCGCTAACGACAAAATGGAAATATGTCTATGAGAGTTCTCAATGTGATAGCTGAAATTTCATAACAGTTTTATTTTATTTATTTATTTACAGAATTTTAATGTTTACACATCTATGCACTATGGTTATGTTCCTTGTCTCTGGTCTCGAGGGTCGCAGTTCAAACTCACCCGTGTCTTTTTAGGATGGAAAAATCAAGGAGGGATTATTTTAATTGCGGGAGCGACTTTAAGCCGTGGATTCCGAGTCCAGAGATTTTTGAGAAACATAAAAGATCATTGAGCTTGAATAAAAGCCTCTAAGCAACATTTACCGACCTCCTCATCATATAATCCGTTTGCACAGTTAATATAATCTTCCCGCGTATAATTTCAAACGGTTGATGCACGGCCAGTCGGAGAGTGGGAACAACTAATCGAAGTTTCTAAAATATGTTAACACTTATAGCGTCTACAAGAGAAACGACCCGTCCGTGAACTTGGATTATATTATTAGGCTATATTATATTATAATATCAACTCCAGGAAAAATGTATAAATTAATACTGTACTTACAGGTAATTCCAATTCAGTAGCAACATCGTTACTTTCTCTGTTCAATTCGGACTCCGAGTCACTGCTGTCATCACTGTCATCCTCCAGGTTGATAATAAATCTATCAGACAGTTTATCCGTCGGCTGATCGCGTTCCCAATAAAATTCTTCCTTCTTATATGCATGATGGCAAGCTTCTCTCCAGTTTTCCACATTCACCGAATTAATGACTTTTTGAAAACAGTTTTTACGTGACTCATATAAAATTACGTATTATATTTTTGAACATAATCTTTCGCTTGGGCCCAAACCAATTCTACCGGATTAAATTCACAGTGATACGGTGGTAAGCGAACAACATGATCCATTGTCTCTGCTAGTCTATCTATTTCGAATGTTTTAATGTGGGGTTTTTGCAATTTTATTATATTACATAAGGTTGTCTTGACCATGCGCTCATCAAATGGTATTTTTTTCACCCGTAACCATTCCTGCATTTCACATTTCTTGGGAGTTTGATGTGGGTGCCCTGTTAAGTTCGCGGGAATGATAAGTGGCATTGTTAACAAAACCGCTCTCGCTACCGGCCTGAACAAGAACCTTTACCAAGGAGAAATTTTACTGGAGCGGTGTCATCATCTCTTACCCACATTTTATCACGTGTCATATGAGCATTAATCCTAGTCTCGTCAAGATATGTAATATTTTTTTTTCCTGAAGTACGAATATCTTTTATTGTAAACAAATATTGGTTTCTCTTTGAAATTATGTCAGAACGTTCAAGTAAATATGATCTATTATTATTGTCATTTTCCTTGAATTGAAATCCTATGTTTTTTTTATAATTTTCCATACTGCCCATCGAGTCAAGTCACCTTCTATTTTCACCTTGCATGCTCTGAGAATGTCATTAAGACTTGAGATATAGCCCTCACCATATAAGCTTAGGACTAATCTTCTTATAGCATCGCGATCAAATCTTCTACATTTGTTTTCTTATACTCACGAGGACGTTTCTTATTCGGACTTTCAAGTTCCGCTTTTCTTTCATAATTCTCCCTATAGTAGCTTTTTATAAGCCAGTTGCGATACTCGTTCTGTCCCACACCTGACTAACTGATAATAAAGGTTTGCCGGTTTTTGAATTTTCAAATTCACTTTAAAAAAATTGTGAACGCGATACACGAGCTCCTTACTATCCGAATGAATTGGTTTATCTGTACCTCCTATCAAACACACAGTCACAATAATACACAGAATAAATAACGCTCCTATTATAATTTCACCCATCGTTAAAAAAAAAAAAAAAAAAAAAACTTCACGTAGCACAATTCATACGTCAACACTAAATGCAATACAAAAGTGGACAATACCTTCGAAAGAAAGAAAGAAAGAAAGAAAGAAAGGAAGAAAGAAAGGAAGAAAGAAAGAATTTCCGATCCTTCCTATACCTGATGCAGGCCTTCAAGTACACAGAGAATTCACCCCCCGTCCCTAATCCCTTCAAATATTTGCGCGGGAAGATTCTCTTAACTGAGCACACGGACTATAGTAATGCCTTACTTGCCTGCTAGATGCCTCATTGGGTCGGTATGTTGATCCGATACCATTCATGGCATCTGTGCGTAAATAAGCGTAACTAAACTAAATTAGCTCAGTAACTCCAAATAAAGGAGTGGCTAAGATTCAACGTTCAGCTGATATATATAACTTATATATATATATATATATATATATATATATATATATATATATAAACTAAAATTAATACATATATTTTAGGCTCACAAATACACATTTATTGCAAACTATAAGGTAATGGTCATTTATAGGCACTAAATATGGCATTTACTTGTTATAATTTGATCCAAGACAGATTTTTAATATCATCCTCCATATTTAGTAGTTTCACTTATTGACATCTTTAGGTCAATAAGCTTAACTAAAATAGACTGGTTAATATACTCCCACTAGGGAGCACCCGTGTCCCATGCCGGACGTACATACATTTAGCAGTTATTACTTAAGGTATAGCTGACTTTGAGCGTTGGTACATGAAAATTCTGCCACAGATGATTCACCTACTAAGTATGTGATTTGGCAATAGTTGTGGTAAAACCGAGCACAACACAAAGCGTTAAGTTCTGTTTTTATGATCAGACGTTAAGTTACTATTAAAATTCCAAATTGCATCATACCTTTTCTAAATCTGTCTAAATGATAATAAAATATAAACTTATCCAACTACAGACTTTGGAAGGCCCTTGGGGTAATAGAGGTTTAAGGTTCCCACGCTTCTAGACATCGGTACTGTCAGCTGAGTTGCATGACGCTCGCCTTTACCCCCAGAACAAGCGCATCTTACCCACCTCAGTTAGAGGCTGAGTAGAACCCACGGCCATGTGCCGTCAGAAGTTTTCGATCAGTTAGAAAACCTGTCCCCACCGGGATTAGAATCCTGTACCTATCAGCGTGTAGCATATTGCCTTAACCAACTATGCTGCGGAGTGCCCTTATAAATTATAATGAGTTACATATAAAATACAGTAACACTTCAGCGTTATGTCAAGAATGTGCGGTGGAGTGGAAGCAAGTCGTCGGCTGGTAAATTATCATGTATACATAGAGTAATTATCTCAAGCGATTGGACTACTCAACTTCAATACTAAATCGGCTACCTTTGTCACGTAAGATGTTGGAATTGATGTCCTTGTCTGTTATAATCTGTCAGCACATGGTTATGCAAATTAAACCTCGCTTCATCCAGGACAAACATTAAATGTGGGACTTTATGTTATTATTAATACTCTATATAGAACTAAAAAACTACGGACTTACGTGTACCACTTTTTTCTTCTTCTTCTACCTTTCCACGATTAAATCAATGCGACCTGTTTTGGTTTCAAATCCTTTGTTTTTTGGCCGTCCCAAAGATCTTTTTCCATGCGGTTTGTAGATGTTGATCGTTTTGGGTAATCTTGTATTTTCTATTCTGTCTAAATGTTCTTTCCATCGGTATTTTTGCTCTTATAGTTTATCGAGTATTGAAAATATATCCAGTTCATTCCTTATTGACTAATTATGTAATATATCAATGCCTGTACATTATTTCACGGATCTTAAACATTTGAATTCAATGGCTTGAATGTGTGGGATATTTTTTTGTAAGTACCCAAGATTCAGTTCTATATAAAAGACCAAGAAAAGCCATAATTTTTAATAAATCTGAGCTGAGTTTCACTTTGAGTCTTTCGGAGGGGTCTTCTTATGGTGCCACAAATCATTTGATATCGGTTTAATTTATCATGTATAGTTTACCCCAATCGTAGTTCTATGTTACATCTGAACCAAGGTAGTTAAAGTGTGCTGTCTGTTCTATTATTTGATTACTGATTACTATTTTTGCTCTGACTGGCAGTTAGCACTGAAAATCCATAATTTTAGTTTTTGAAGTTGAGACTTTAAGATTATAATAGAGTCCTAATTGATACAACGCGTAAATGGCTCTTTGTAAATCATCTTCTGAGTTCTGTGTAATTACCAGATCGTCTGAATACATTAAAATATTAATAAAAATTGCCTTATTGATTTGTATTCGTATCGAACTTGAATTTTTTCCATTTTCGTATAACCTCGTCAAAATAAAAGAATAAACAATGTAGGTGATAATATACACACTTGTCGAACTCCTACATATACCAAATGGTTGTAATTGATGAACGGTTCACTCTATATGATTTTAATTTTAGCAAATATTCATAATAATTATTAATGTTAATTCAACATTTTTAAAACGATAACAGAAATTTGTGGCGGTACATCGTCTGTGACAAAGGTAGCAAATATTCTAGTGGATCCATGGGTTTGAATTGCTTTCATAAAGTTATATTTTTAAGGGGGGAATTTTATTAGGAATATATTTAAATTGTAATCTTAATTGATTGCATTAAGGGCTGCTGACTAAAGAAATTTTATCGGCAGAAGACTTGCTTCCATCCCGATTAGCGTTATCAGAATATTATGAACATAATGGTATTGTACATAAAGGTAAAAAACAAGACATATTAATGTTATAAACATCTGCAATTAAATGTTCACAAATTATGGATGACAATAAATTTAAATTTGCAAGTGAATTTTCTACGTGAATTTCATCGTTCCCTTTAATCGTATATTAATTTTGGAGAAGGAATAGTCTTAGAAACAAAAACAAAAAATCCTAATGAAAACAACATGTCTTTTGAAAGAGTAAGCCTGCGTACTGTTATACCAACCCGCTGCAAGGGTGGTTGTTGCAGTTATTTTAGGATTCAGACATAGCATAATGTAAATGTACGGTGTTAGAATTATTAAAACGAATTATATATTCCTCAAAAATAGAAAGGCAAGAACAATATTTTCAATAACTTCAGTAGGTGGAACAAGAGGAGGGACATCCAGATGTGGAATGTGGATGTACAGTGTTTATATAAATTCAGAAAAAGAGCATGTAGACTAATTTCTAAAATTAAACTTGTACTCTGTTTTCAAACGAAATAGGAATTTAAAAGGTATAATCTTTTTATTATCTCTTGTCATAGCCAAGATGTCTAAGTCTTAATACCGTGACGCAGAACTATAGAATATGTTCTAGATAGAGTTCTTTTAGGGAAATCCATTTTTGCATGGAACTTCGCCCAATATGGCAACGGCGCTTACAAAGTATCGTAAGGAATTTAGATAGCTACAATAATTAGATGTTCCATGTTGAAAAAAAACCACCTACAATGACTAAATATTTTGATACGCTGGATGATCATCTACCCTGTAATTGATTCGTGTGGATGTGAGGCCAGAATCCGGATTGTAAGTCAGAGCTTCTAAGCCAGTCGCTCCATGAAGTTACCTAAGTTATGGTTTTTATCTATAATCTGCTCTATTATTTAAGAATTTTAAATGTTTTAATTTACATACAGAATATGAATGTTTTACCAGACACAAACACATTCAATAATTTGATAAAAGACACTCGAAATATCGGACATATAAGATTACACGAGTTATTAATATATTACCAAATGTCATTATTAATGTAACTGCTAGAATCAAAATTCTAACTTACGATACTAGACCAAGTCATGGTTTTTAAATACTGAGGAACATATGTCAGTTACAAATATGGAAATGGATTTAAAGATAAATTACCAATGTTCTTAAAAATATGTGACAAAATAAAAATAATTTAAAAACTAAAACTTGAAAATAAACTCGAATTGTACAGAGTGGTGGTTATGCCTGCTTCTCTTTATACAGGCCTATCTGAAACATGGACGTTGATGAAACCTAATACATAGGCTGGGTAAATTAAGATTTTAAGAGCAGTAAAAGATTGTATCGTTTTGAATAAAATTCCATAAGGAAAAATAAGGAAAGAGACAAAAATAAATTATTCGGGAAAAAAATTATAAACTAGAGAAATAAATGCAGACAGCATGTTGATAGAATGTCCGAAGAGAGGATCCCAAGAAGAGAAGAATATATCCGGAAAGACCAAAGGACAGATTTTGAAACCGGAAAAGGAAATGCTGTCTAATCGCTAGATTTAGAATAATAATAATAATAATAATAATAATAATAATAATAATAATAATTAATATAACTGATCCGGGACATATATATTTATCCCGGATCAGTTATATTAATTATTATTCTTCTTCTAAATCTAGCGATTAAACAGCATTTCCTTTTCCGGTTTCAAAATCCGTGTTTCCGGATGTATTCTTCTCTTCTATATATATATATATATATATATATATATATATATATGTGTGTGTGTGTGTGTGTGTGTGTCCCGGATCAGTTATATTAATTCTTCTTCTTCTTCTACATCTAGCGATTAGACAGCATTTCCCTTTCCGGTTTCAAAATTCGTCCTTTGGTCTTTCCGGATGCATTCTTCTCTTCTCTCTCTCTCTCTCTCTCTCTCTCTCTCTCTATATATATATATATATATATATATATATATATATATATATGTCCCGGATCAGTTATATTAATTATTCTTCTTCTCCTTCTTCTTCTTCTAAATCTAGCGATTAGACAGCAATTCCTTTTCCGGTTTCAAAATCTGTCCTTTGATCTTTCCGGATGTATTCTTCTCTTCTTGGGATCCTCTCTTCCCACATTCTATCAACATGCTGTCTGCATTTATATATATATATATATATATATATATATATATATATATTACAGGATCACAGGTTGCATATATATTATATACATTGTGAACATAAGTTAAATAAAAGAAGAGCTTTCAGAAATGTTATCAATATTTGCTTGCAAGTGACAATTGACCGGCATGTCCTGGACCCACTGATATCGATTTCCAACATCAAGGGAGTGAAACAGTGAAGAAAACAGGCTATAAAGCTATATCACGATGAACTCGTGAGGAAATCGAACAAGGATTTAAATGAATATTTCAGAATTTTAAAAAAAATTAGCCAATTTGATATGTTTGTCTTTACCGATGATCAAGTTTTAATATCTAGTTCCGATAATGACGCATAGAGGGTTTTATTCAAATTATATAATCTAGGTAAAAATCTTAATTTGGAAATATCAGCTAACAAAACAAAAGTTTTTAGCATTTAGAAAAGCGGATGAAACTACAGCTTAAAGTATTTTGGAAAGAATAATAATTTAAGAGATTAGTTGTTTTAATTATCTCCTCTGCAATATTTCTTCTTATATGAGGAATGAAGATAATCGAAACAAAATGAATTAATATAGTTATCTATGGGGCGTTATCAATTGATTCTCAAAAATACCAGAAAGGAAACGTAAATTATATTTTATAAAGTAATGGCAGTACCAATGTTCCTTTATGGTTTAGAGTTTTGGGTATTGGCAAGAATGGAGGAAATGAGAAATGAAGAAGAGGAAATTATATGTTTGAGACCTGTTGCGGCATATATCTTACTGGATAAAAAACTAAAAGAAACGAAGATATAAGGAGGGAACTAAACATAGTAGGTTTACATAAAAAAACACATGGTAGAAATGATAGGAAACAACATGTAAAATGAATTAATCGTGACCGCATACCTTAACTGATGATGAGCTACAATCTAAAGGGTAGGGATAATGCTGGAAGACCGAAGACAAAGTAGAATCAACAGTGTTAAATAATGAGACCGGAACAAGTTTCATCAAGATTAATCCTTCAAACTGATGATGATGATGATTATTACAGCGAGGAATTATATGAAGAAAATTATATTAAAGTATGAAATCATAATAACAAAATATGAGTAATATGAAAATTAGAAAACAAAATATTATGAGGCTACTATTGTTTTTAACTTTTTACATATATTTATGTACACAAGCCCTGTAATTTATGGTTATACATACCAGAACAAAAATGAGACAAGAATACCTCTTTTTAGCTCAAGAAATCAAGAGTTTCACTGTATTTCCATTTTAATTAATTTTTCATTAATTCTGACTCAATATAATATATCATGTTCGTGATTTGAAGCAATTTTAATGGCTCACGTTGGAGTTAGTTGTGTGAGGAATCACGCTAACAAGCCGGAAGGTCGTGGGTTTGAGTCTCAATGGGGTCAGGTTTTTAGCCGGACCAAACCTTCTGGTGGCATCATAGCCCTAGAGTCTACTCAGATCTTAATTTAAATGAGTACCAGGCGCATGTTCTGGGGCAAAGACGGCCGTCACCCAGGACTGAGAACCCAGTGGTCATCCCATGGCGATTGTCTAGAAACGTCGAAGTTTCAAAATCCATATACCCCAAGGGCCTTTCAAGCCTGTAGTTTGGCACTTTATTTCAATAAATTATTACTGGGTGTATGTACAAAGCACGATCAATTAATTTATCCAATGCTATTTAATTACGAAATCCGAACATAAACAAAAAACAAAACATAGTAACCGTAGTAACATGCTTCCACTGACAGGTACAGTTTGGATGATTTCTGTTTGCCTTGCAGAAAGATAATGAATTCCAGTATATGTAAATGTCATAATAACATTAAAATGGATGAATCAGTACACACGTAGATCAATTCCTAACTAAGTCACTAGCATGATCGAACCCGTAGGTCCATGGCCGCGCGGACACAAGCTATCCATACATCCCTATTCTGAGCCAATGTTTTCCAATCATCCTCTCTATAAGCTAATTTCCTGAAATCATTGTTAATGTTATTCTCCCACTTCATACTTAGTCTACCAACTGGGCATTTTCCCTTTGGTTTTCCTACAAGAAGCTTCCATGCACGTCTTTCATTCCCCCATTCGTGTCACATGACCTCCCCATCACAGTAGACCAAGTACTGTACGTCATATTTGGAGAAACAAGATGTTAAAATGCAGAAATAATTCTAGGGAGTATTTCAAAACTCTCTTTGCAATTACAATTACTTTTAATCCTATACATTACACTATGAACATAGTGAAATGTAGTTAGAATTATTTTAACGTTAGTTTTTGCATGAAATTTGCCCGAGCACAATATTGGATACTTGTGTTTTGAATAATCCAATTATCAATTATGTTCGTAATACACAGTTAGGAACTTTTTCTACACTTCTAACGCCTGTCTTTCAAAATTATTTTCTACGATCAAAAAGTATGCTCCACACCATATGATGTTATGGCAGCATACATGTACCGCGCTATATATGATAGTTTGATGTAAGTGATAATAATAATTGGCCTTATCTACAAGAACTCTACTAATTTCGTAAACTGTGGAGTAACACCTTATTTCCCAGCACAACTTTAAGCGACACTTTTAAAATTCATATTGACATAAACCCGTTGTACAATATGTACAACAACATCAGTATCATCTCCAAGCGCGACAGGCCTTAAAGGCCGTAGGCCTACCAGCCGGCTGCTGGCCTCACGCCCACATGTGTTAATCACAGAGGTGGACGATGATAAGCCAGGGTAGGGGTGACATGTGGTCAGCATGTGGGGGTCCCCCAGCCGTTATAGCTGGTCTTTTCAACCTAGAGTCGCTACTTATTGTAGCTACCCAAATGCCTCTCGATGCTGGGTGGGCACCGATCCCATACTGCCCGAAATTCCATGAGAAAAATTTCTTCCCCCATGGGGACTCGAACCAGCGCAAATCCCGTAGCTCTGCGCGAAGGTTCCTTGCCTTAACCACTCGGCTACGGCGCGCGATACAACAGTACCATCAGTACAAGTTAAATTGCAGAAGATGAAACAGTGTTTATAAAAGGCCTCCAAATTGGATCTATTTAATAATTTAGTTGAGGAAGAGTGACTTATCAGGCACCAGTTTTATATAACATCTTACAACATCAAGTTTAACAGCAGCAGTCGTCCCTATATTTAAATACTGCAATCCATTCACAAAATAAGGAATGTCCTTAGGTAGCAAAAAGGAACAGGTTGCTACCTGAGAGAAAGAGTAGGTGGTTATTATTCTAACATTGTTGTTCAACTTATTCATGTTATTGTAACAGATTAGGAAATCCCTGTTCTTGTTCTCTAGCCTCCACTTGGTCATTCCATGTCTCCTTTGTTCAATTATTTTAATTTATCAAATCTATTTATCTTGTTCCAGATGGGATACTGAGGAATTTTCGCCTGTGTACCATATTACATTGTCAAAAAAATTCAAAACTACAGTCACTTCAAAAATGTTTTTAACCAATTAGTAGAAATTGTATTTAAAAAAAATGAAAGTTGAAAAACATGAAGGAATATTAAATGTTTAATAAAATATGAACACTTCACCAAAATATTATGAAATATGAAAAAAATATGTAGGTCTTATTTGATTCTACATATCATAAAATGTAAACATACTTTATTTCAGCGCTCTCTGACTAATAGTTTAAAACATGAAATATCATAAAAATCCTCGCTCTTATGATGATGAAAGACTAATGAACACGAAGAAGTAGTAGACGAACAAGGGAACTGTCAACCATTGCATGCCAGAGAAGCTTGTGATATACCACGGCCATGTAAAGTACAGCTATTGAAACCCACTGTGCGAAGAAGATGGCAGTCTCTGCGGTGGACATAGTTTAGAGGAGTCTGGCAGGACGCGGCGCGGGGGCAGGTTGTCAGGGTTATCGAATTCACCAATTGAAGAGTTGTATTATTTCCCTGCAGTTTAAATGAGAGATTTGACACTGGGTTTTAGTGCCTTGCAGTTAAAAGCGGAAACTATTTATATTTCGGACAGAGCCTCGGTATATCACAACGCTTCTTTAGGAGATATTTCAAAGTATATTTCGGCAAGCAATGGTTGACAGTTCCCCTGTAAGAAATTTATAGAAAAAAGTGGGTACATTCTGTGAAAATAGACACAATTTAATATAACAGTATATTAAGATTAAGACTCTACTTACTGTTTACACGTGGAAGACTAAAATTATACCAAAATTACTATAATACTTGAAAACGTTGTAATATCACAAACTACAAAAACACGATAAGGATTTGTGTTGCGTACGAAGAAAAAACCTACCACCGTTATAATTAATGATGCTTGGCTCTAATTCTCTCTCTCTCTCTCTCTCTCTCTCTCTCTCTCTCTCTCTCTCTCTCTCCCCTCCCTCTCCTCTCCATTCATAGTTTAATGCCACTACTTTGTGGTGCTGACGAGCTAATGATGATGGGGGATACAAAAATCCTGCTTCGCATGTAGCTGCTCACGGGAAACGTAGTGTGTGATCAGTACAAAGCACATTGAATATCCTAAGGAAACTGAAGCACTTAATGCAATGAACAAAATGAGAGGAAATTTGCCTAAAATTAAAGTGACATGACGTAACTGCGTCGATGTTAAACATCTGAATGCCATATTTAATAGTGAAGACTTCAAAATGAAATAACTTTTCCTAATAACGCACAGAGGCCTAGTCAGATATTAAACTCAATTCAGTCCGAGGTTCGAACCCTGGATGTTCCAAAAGGGTATTGGTGGGGGGCAATACCGGGATTTATCGAGGTTTTCTAGGATTTCTCCCGTTTTCCGAACTTCTTCCTACTAACACTCTCCGTTCCCACTTCATGTCATTTCTCATTCATTAATTTAATATAAACCTTCATCTCATTTAACTATAGTTTTCTTCGAGACGTACAGTTGTTGAAAATGTGTGCTAACGTAATATAAGGGAGCCCACTATAGTGCAGCCTCCTAACTCGAAGCCTGAGCAATAAAAAAGGTCCTCCCTCGCAGCCACGGGTTGAATCAAAAAGTGGCCGTGAACATCATGGGAGTAGAATCTAGTGTTTCGGGCCTAAAACTTATGTAACACCGTAGACTTTCATTTCACTCACCTCCATAATAGCTGGGATAGCGCAATAGATATTTCAAGTCGCGGTTCTCAAGGCATCGTCCTCCCAGTTTGAGTAAAGGACTAAGAACTTTACAATTAATCGGAAATGGCTATTACTTTCAATTTGAAGCATTCCTGTTGGAATTTACAAGCCATTGCCCTGCAAGGTTGTCTGAGGGTTACATTCGCGAGTCTTCCTGAATAAGTGATTAGAAGGATATTCGGACCATCGTTGAAGACAGTACAAAACATCACATAATTATCCAATACGAAGGTCCCCATGTAAATGGAATCCTGGTCTATGTAGTGTAAAGTAGGGACCTTATAGCGACTGAAAAATTGAAAATGCACTTAATATTATAACAACTTTAAGCAAATGTATATGAACTAGCAATGATAAGCAACTTCGTATCTTCAAACGGAGCATTAATTACTAACATTCCGATAGTTACCGCTAGTTATCAACATGTTTATTACTATCCGACACAACATAACACTGACCTGCTTTGTTTGTGGTTGATTTGTGAACTAATGCTGTATCATCCCGCGTACATTCGCTTCACGTCAGGATGTGGCGTGGTTGTGCAGCAAATATTACCATACGTAAGCTGGATAAGTTCTTTATTTGCTATTAGTTCCTGAATATACATTGTGAGTGTCTACGTTCGTGCGACGCAGCAACAATGCTGATATGACTGAAGGTAAACATTCCGCTGTGTCGTATGATTATGTTTACGCTATATCAAAAGTTATACTCGGGTTTTAGCAGGTTTAATAATGTAATAACCCACGAATATTTACCGAATGTTTATTATTGGTAAAAGGGCATTTTGATGGGGATGTTTTATTAATATACTACTTTGATTCGCGTATTTTGATGAAAATATAATTTGATGCTCATATTTTGATGAAAAGGCAATTATATGCGCATTGATTCTATATTGTTTTGTTTATTTTATTTCCTCTTGTATCATTTCTGATTTTTTATGTGCCAGAATTTATGTCTGAAACTGTCTCCAAAATTTATATATTTTGTTTTCCCTTTAAGTAAAACTTTGTAATGTGTATATTCTATATATGTATTATTTCTGTAAGTGAACTGCATGCGAGCACGAGCGCTTGTACATTCGGGTGTCAATACTGAGTATAACATTAATTGTGTACAAAATGTATTATTATTCTTATATATTTCGTACGTTTCAAGTTTCCAGACATGGAAAGTAGCAAAATGTTTACTCGAGCTATCGCTGATTTAGTCCTGCGATAATCCGCGAAAATTTACTGAAGATTACGCTAGAGGCACATGATTTAGAATGTCACATAAATATAACTTACAAATCATGGGAAAAATCATTAAGTTGTGGTATATTTAGGTAGGTTAGATTATGATTTGTGTAGGTTACATACAATTAAATGATGTAAGGAATGTACCTGAATAGAATTTCGGATAATAGTGACTAATTTGCCGTCCACAGCTATCTTAATTTTTTTGTAACAGTATTAGGCCTATGTGAAAACCACACGGTGGGAGATGTATTTTCACTATTTGTGTTAGCATATTTTCGATATGTTGGGTATTCTGCTTCGTCTATATAATCAATAATCGCAGTGTTGATATATTGATAGATTTAGTGTGATGCTACGATAATTTGTTGCTCTGTGGGTTATATTTACAGTATGTGAATTTCTAATTCAATATTAAGGCATTTTCAGGAATTGTCTTGAGAAAAATAATACATGCATACACTCTTGAGGTAATTCTTTAGATATTTATAAAGTATTTTGTGTTTCTTTCTTGAAAATAATGCAATTAATCATTATTGCTAAAAACACCGCATATTGTTTGATATTAACGTATTCTGTAGAGGATTGATGATAGTCAGTAAAGCAAATATCCAACACTCTCTCTTTAACTCTCAGATTAGCCTCTTACCTTATAGATACTTTTTATAAACCACACGCCACCCGGGCCAGTACAGTTGCACGACCGGTCGGGAGAGGGATTTTAAACTGTAGTATACACACACACACACACACACACACACACACACACACACACACACTTCTTAGACTATACAATGACCGTGCTCAATGTGAGGGCCTCCTCCGAGACAAACTAAATTAATTCGAAACAATTCATTGAGACTAAACATGGAGAATACGATAATGTGAATTATGATGGCCAGATGATGCTTGGCAACTGTTGAGCTTTAAAGGTCCTTGAAATTTGTCCTAGAGAGAGGAAAAACTGCAAAAAAAAAACATCTCCTAGGGAACTTGTCCCGACCAGGGATAGAACCCGGGCCCGCTGCGTACGAAGCAGCGACGCTGTATCGAAACCACAGCGATAAGTAGAGTGAGTCCACAAAGTCTGCTTCAAAACAATGTAACTTAGCTCGTAAACTATTTGACATGGAGACATGCAGTTTTTTGCAACGTATTCTATATATTTAAACGTTATGTTTACATTTGTTGCAGATTGTGATTTAAACGACAATGACGATACCACAGGAAAATACCCAATGTGTATGGTGGTATGCTGAGTCTGGTAAATCGGCAGTACCCCCATATCCGAATGTTATGGCAGTTAACATGTCCAGACACAAAGAAATTCGCTTCATCAGAGAACATCACCCTCTGCAGGTACTCATTGCTTTATCAATTGCGTACACCGAGAGAAGTCAGTTGGCAGCGACGCTTGCATAATTTGCAACCTCTTAAGGAGGAATTTATGAATGGTTGATTTTGGTAAATGCTGTTCCCGTGAAGCATGACGAACCGACTTTTGAGGTCTGAGTTGAAATGCAAGTTGCCCATTGTCGATAGTTTCTTGGCTCAAACCTGACCACCCACTCTGTGGCAAGTCCATTACATTGCCAGTCGCTAGAAATTTCTCGAGCCTCTACTTATGAATGGAGGATCTCTTCCATATTGCCGACAGAAATTTCGCTGAACAGTTACTGGTGATTTACCAGACTCAGCATACCACCATACACATTGGGTATTTTCCTGTGGTGTCGTCATTGTCGTTTATAATCACAATCTGCAACAAATGTAAACAGAAGTTTGAGAGATGTAGAAAAACTTGCAAAAACTGCATGTCTCTATCACAATTAGTTTACGAGCTAAGTTACATTGTTTTGGCAGCAGGAGTTTGTGGACACCATGTATATGCAACACTCATTTATTTTTATTATTTATTTACATACACTTTAATATTTAAACTGATATCGCAATTAGGAACTTTAGGTGTATCTAGAAGGCTGCATGTTTCTATTTTTCCATTTATAATATATTTTCCTGAGGGCGTTCACTGTATTTTATTTTAATATTATAATGCATTAGTGGATATGATGAAATAGCTCCTCATTACGAAATTACCACACTACGAATTCCATGAATGTTGAGGAAAATCAGAACAAAAACCTCAGGTTATTCGGTACCAGGAACCTCAAAAATACTAGTCTCAAAATTTACTCCACAGTCATCTAGCTCGGTTAATATTAAAAATACTAAAGTTTAAATTTAGACGTTAGAAGAATTTATTTCATATTTTATATGTAGATCTCAAGAACTTAATACAATTTCGTGACGGTATTGATAAAAAATGATGTAATTAACATCCTAAAATAATAAGAATAAGATGTTTGCTCTTTTGTTTCAATATTGCGGAATTATTCTATGAATTTACTCGTGTTTGCTTTGGTGCTTCTTGTCTTTTCAATTACAGATCATCTCATAACGTAACACAATTTGATAAAATTAACTTCAAAGACGTCTTAAGCGTAAAAAACTAAAGAGAGCCTCACCTTAAATTGAAAACTTGTGTCCGTTAGCGCTCTAGTGACCACACGTCTTGTTTCAACAAAACCAAATATGACATATAACATAATTTTTTTTAAAAAAGTGGGTTGAGTTCGATAACAAAAAATCGAGCCATTAGGTGTGGGAGTTCACTTGAAACAAAAATTTAAAAAGAGCTCCAAGGGTCGCAATTATCGAGGTTTCACAATGGATCTCAGTATATTCTATTTAAATGAACCGAGGAAGGCGTTTACCAAAATCAAGAGAAAATTAACATTGGAAGTGGGGATTTAGCTGAAACCCGAAATTAAAAATTGACTCTAGCAACCGCCATGTTCGGTTGTCGCAAAGTATACCATATAATTTATTATCACTTAAATTTATAATGTATCCGATAAGATACATTAGTCTATTTTAATTAATATATTCAATAGAGTAATGGAAAAATGAGCCGGTAGGTATTATTTAAATTGGGGTTACATTATACAACAATTTGCAAATAATTTATAAGTTAGGGTTATGCATGATTCGTTTTCATTTCAATCCCTTACAAGGATAATGAATTTATCCGGAACTATAACAAATTTTATAACTTTATCACCTTATCACCTACCCTGTAGGAACATTTTAGCGTTCACACTTTTGAATTAACTGTCTTCGGTTTAGCAATATATATATATATATATATATATAGGGTTTCCAGTATAAAACCGGACACTCTGCGGCTGGCAGAGTGAAATGCGGACGAGGAGAGAGCGCAGCCTGACGGGTGAAACCCCGTGAGGCGTGTCCGGTTTTATATTGGAAGCCCTGTATATATATGCGTGTGTAAAAATTCAGTAAACCAGCAAAATTGGAACACAAATTCGATTATCCAGGAATTCGCTTAGTTTACGCAAGATCCTGCGTGACGGACGTTCTTATTTTATGTAAATATTAGAAGGCTTAAGTATGTATAGAATATTCCTGAAAAGGATATAATATAAGGAAAAGAGATAGTAGGCCCAATTCAAGAAAAAAATAAAAAGATTATACAAACCTAGGTCTCGAATTAATCCGTCAATAAACAAATTACGGCTATGATTTTATTATTTGTATTGTTCCATGATATCAGATAAAAACTTAAATTCATTAAATTCACGTCCGTCAATTTTAAAGCAAGATTTAATTGAGTGTAACATTTTTAAAATTGCAGTGCATATAAAGTTATAAAAAATATGAAACTTTATTTTGTCCTTCATTCAATATCCGGTGGAGTTATGTTTAAGGATGCTCTATAAACACGTAGGTTATTATTATAAGTAATTCCATGAGTAATTCCCAAATTATCGATAAATTCACGACTCACGAAGTGAGGAGTGAATTTATGTAGAGAATTTAGAAATCAGGAGTGGCATTTGTTAGGACAATTTAACGAATAAAATTAAGCTGTTTACTTACAAATCATTATTTAACTTTAGTTATTTTAAAATATTTACATATTTAATGTAAACGGCGATATTTGAAAACAAATGAGAAACGATTGGTACGTTTCATCTGCTTCTTTTGTTTATCACTGCAACCAGATCATACTATTTATTGCCAAAGGAACGCAATATTGTATGAATGCTTTCTGGTGGAGAATAAATGAAACAAATCAAACTGTATATTAATTCATTTCTGATGTCGTATGATGTAAATAGGACAATTGTATTTTTCTGGATTATCACCTGGAAAAAATACATTTAAGGAAGTGCAAACAGTGGTTTGTTTTTTTTGTAGTATAATCAATTGCTAGAAATGTTTTTATATTAACTCCTGAAAGCGCTATGTGTTGACATCCATGCACTATATATATACAATCTGGTAGCCGTATTTCTTACAGAGTCAGTCACTGCAAAATAATGGTCAGACCTGTTCAGAATATTAAAAAGGAGGAGCTTTCTTTAATATGGTAAATTTAATATTGATAAATATTTGGTGAAACACGACTGTGATTGGTTGTAAAACAGAAATTATTGAACCGAGATTGGTCATTGACTCCCATTTGGGGCAATTAAATTCTGAGCGTGCAAGTGTCGACAAATTTTGTTCAGATACCTCTTATTTTATTTCTGAGTTTCTTTTACATACTGCAAATATATGATATGGGGCACACGTCCCTTTTGAAATATGTTATTCCCTTACAATTCCATCGTTTCCTGTCGCGTTTCAACCCAGAGATGAGCATAGTCACTAGAGACTATATGTATTTGCATGTTGCATATACATTTGCATATTTAGACGTTTTTCACCTGTTATTGCATACTATAACCAAAAGCTAGTGATGACGCAATTTTTTGCGCTATATTTACTACATTTTAAAAATGTGTATTCCTTTACAATGAACATTTCGAGGCCATCAAATGTGAAATAAACGATTTCGATAGTGCAGAGGCTTTGGCAGTTCGTCAGTGCAAGGAAGTATTTAACGATTCAAAAGCGAAACTAAGCTGTCATTAGCACTCATTTTCCCCACATGCCTGCAACTATTAAATAGCTTAAACTCAAGGTTTAGGCATTGATTGAAACTATTCAGTTAATGGATAAAATCCGCCAACTGAACTCCTTATTGCCGAAGTATTACTGAAGTGAAAGAAACGTTTGAACGAATTTTGAACGATAACCCAGGCTTTGAACATTTGTGTCAAATTAACAGTTTTATAAATAGGTCGGGCGAGCTTTTCCCAGAAAGAATAAGTGCCAAAATAGCACCCAAATCCAAATACTGCCACTTTTTCTTCAGTAGACATAGAACGGTCCTTTTCTGTTTATAAACATATTTTGAGCGATCGAAGACACAACCTTACTACCGAACATTTGGAACAGTACCTGATCATTTCTGTTTACTATAGTAGCAAAATGTACAATATTTTAATTTGTTAACAATGCTTTTGCCTGATACTGACTGATAATTTATAATTTATCAGTGATAATTTAATATAATGATAAATAGATAATAGAAATAATAATATTTTGTTAATTTAGAAATAAAAATCTAATAAAGTAATAATGATGTTTTATTATTATTTCGTATTGCATATATTGACAATTTTCATGCGTATTTTAAGCATCTTTCATGCATATTTTGAGCTTGTTATGCTGCATATAATCCGGTCTCTAGAAATATCTAATCCGGTCAGGATCGATTGCGTTACTTTTTAGTTGAATATCGTACTTCTTACATAGGACCACTTAGGCCAAACTTAAAATATTACACAATCTATATTCAAAGTGACTTTCTCTACTTGTATTTAATTCTTCTGTCCTACATCAGATGCAATATATATTTGGGAGTCTATTTAACTCATGTCCCAAACGGTAGTCAATGATCAATTACGTTTCAATGTTTTACAACCAATGATAGCCGTGTTTCACCTCGCTCTTTATCGGTTTCTCTTTATCAGCTCCTGCTTTTGTGATATAGAAAGCGCTTTCTTTTTAATATTCTGAATAGGTCAGACGATTATTTTGCAGCGACTGACTCTCCAAAAAATAAATTGAATATAGCAAATAATGTACATATTTCACGTAGGTTTTCACGGCCGGAGTTGCTATGATGATCTTAAAAACGCAGAATGTAAACGCTACAATTACAGTCAGCACTTGTAGTCAATGAAGTGTGTTCTATGGTACCGACCTTTGTGTGGTCTTGACCCGTTCATTAATGTGCTTGTAGTTAAGGTCTGCTGCAATTTAGATGTTTGCTAATAAGAGTGATCCTCTCTTAGCTTTTTCTAGTTGAATGTGATGTCTTTTGGTGTCTTCATTAATTTTGCTGGAGTTTGACTTAAGCTTAGCGGTCTTAAAGTTTCTTTCTTGAATTTTTCTTCATTGTAGTTTATTTACTTGAAGATACTTGTGAGTTTACATAAGATAAAGTGGATTGGAGGATTTGAGGGTTCTGAAGGATGGTGGCCAGGAGCAGAAAGATGATTGGACTAAATTCCCAGGCTTAGAATCGTTGGTCAATAATGGAGGAAAGTTATCTTCAGTATTTTCTGGTTTTCTATTTGCAGTTTCTATTTTTCTTGGTGTTGTAGATTGTTTTGTTCTCGTCGTGTCTGTCGTCTCATCTTCAGATATTTCTGGAAGACGGAGCATTTTCTCATGACTTGCAGCAAGTTCCTGGTTGCAGTTAGTGCACCTAGTTGTCGTCCGAGTACACTCGGATAACTTATGATCGCCAGAACACCTTACACATTTTGTAGTTCTAAAATAGAACTCCGCTATGTGGCCGAAGCCCTGACAATTGAAGCACTGAGAGCCTCGTGTTGGTTTCCTGTAAGGTTCCAATCTGATGCGAATATTGAATAGTTCATTGAGGTCATTTTCTATTCTTGATTTAAGATATTCTGTTCTGCGAAAAGTTAGAACATAAATTGGCAGTTCAATCTTCTTCTTCGACTAGAACTTCAAACAGCAATCTCATTGGAACACTGGAAGTCCCTACCGCTGACCAATCAGAAGATCTAATGTACTGTCGACTAGACCATCAAACAGCAATCTCATTGGAGCAATGGCAGTCCCTAACGTGGACCAATCAGAAGGCAGATATAACTTATGAACACATCGCGGTGAACGTACAAATAGGACAGACAGGGGACAGAATTGCCAGTCTCAAGACAACCCTTGAGGATGCCAGGCGCAGTCTCTGGCGAAACGTCGGGGAACTATGAACCTCACGACGACGGCCTATAGCCCGAAAATCTTCAAGATCATCAATGAACAGATTCCTTAATTTTACTGACGTGAGTGGTTTCTTAAACAAATAACTATTAACCTATGATGTTGGTTATAATATACAGTTTGATATGTTTCAGCAGGGTGCATTCTTACAATATTGCGGCCCTATTTGGCAATAAATAATGTAATTAAGTTGCAGTGAATAAACATAACCTCACATTTCTGATTTGTTTTCAAACATCGCCATTATATTAAACATAAAAATATTTTGAAATACCGGCAATTATATTTAAATAAGTCCACCGCTGTGGTCTCGAGGTAGCGTGCTGCCTTGTCACGCAGCGGGCACGGGTTCAATCTCCGGTCGGAACAGGCTCCTGGGTGAGGTTTTTTCCGGAGTTTTTCCTCACCTGTAAGACAAATGTCAGGACACTTAAGGCCCAACGGTCCCCGAAAATCATCCGGCAATCATAATCATCCTTATCATTATCATCACCATCCTTCATCGGAGTGGAAAGCAACGGGAAGCTACCACACCTATAATTCCCTAGTTAAGCTGCAAGGCATAGTATTTTTATGCTATGATTGCAGTGATATTCCTGCCCTCGGGCAGAATTACTACGGATGGATGGATGGATGGATGGATGGATATTTAATTAATGACTTTTGAGTAAACAGATGAATTTGATTTGTGAAATAGTCCTAACAAATGCCACTCTTGATTTCCAGATAAATTCAGGAGTCACTTGGTGATTTATCGATGATCCGGAAATCACTCGAGACATTACTTATGAAGTTAATACATGTTAATAAATCTATGGTCTTTCGATAATTTTTCCAATATCTGAGGTGAATGCCAAGCAAGAGTTAACATTCCATCTATCCATAAAACGCCGTCTCGATATACGCGTGGCTCGTGAGCGCGGCTGTCCTGACTAGGATCTCGAGTTCGAACCCTGGCGGTTCTAGAGGGGTATTGCTGAGATGAAATGAAAGATGATATGAAATGAATGAATAAGAAGTGAAATGACACGAGGAGGGAACGGAGAATGATGATGGAATGAAATTCGGGAACGGGAGAACCCGAGATGAAACCCTAAATAAATACAGGCATTTTTAGAGTTTTTCCTCGGGTTCTCCCGTTTCCCTAATTTCATCCCACCAACATTCTCGGTTACCTCTTCGTATCATTTTATTTTTCATTCATCCATTTCATCTCACGTTAGTTAAATAGTCTAGTTGCCAGCTACCAGGTATTAAAAATATGTATGTGGTTGCGGGGATCGGGTGACGGGCCCACCAGGATGCTTCCTAATGACTCCGATCCTGAGTAAATATAAACGGCAGAATGGGCCAAGAGAAGGATTTTAGACCCCGTCGCGGCCATGGGTACATCCTAAAATGGCGGAGGGCCATGAGAGTAGAATCTGGTGTGTCGACCTGGAAGATGATTATATAACACCGTAGAGTAGAGTATCATCTCCGTGATACGGGCATAGTGAAACAGATATTTCAAGTCACGGCAATCTTCCCTCCCAATCTGAATAAAGAACTAAAGAGCTACCCCTAAAATTCCTATCCTTATTCACAAGCTATTGGGATATTTTTACTATCATCAGTCATCTGTTCATTAATTACACACCACTGTTTCCCATATATCTAATGTGATCCACATGCATAGAAGTAATAACTGCTCAAATTTCAAGTATAAATTTCCTGGAAGAATAATTAATTTGTTTTGTAAATAAACAATAATCATCATAATCCAGGGATTAAGCCTGTTGGCTCATTCCAGTTTTATGAAAGCTAGAATTGTTAAAATTGTTCAGACCATCTTCTGTGTGGGCGACCAACATTACTCCTTCCGTGCGGTTTATAATTTAGCAATAATTTTGGAAATCTTCCTTCTGGCATTCTATCAATATGTTCTTTCCAGTCGTTCTTGTATTTAATTACCCTATTCGGTCTGTAAGTTTGCAAACATTTAGTTCCTTTCTTATATCTTCATAAACAAGTGCCGCTAATATGCGGGTTTCTTCGAGAAGTTCACTCGTGCGTTTCTTTATAATTATCACACTGACGCTTGAGAGGACACAAGGTGGAACATAATTTTCCATTAATGTATATATAAGTTATATTTAATACATAAGCGAGGAACAATATTATCAATTCCTCTTCACAATAATTTATTTCCTTTATTTTCTTTCAACTACATTTGTGATAAAACCAATTATGGAATAGAAAATGTTCATTTTCAATAGAAATTAGGCCTATGCCATTTAAAGGGAGAATTAAGACGTCCGCCACGCTGGAATTGCGTATAGTAAGCTAATTTCTGAACAAATCGAATTCATGATCTCATTTTGCTCGTTTGCAGATGTTTTGTTGTTGCTAAATTGGAGAAACTCAATTTCTGGTGCCAGTTTATTTAAAAGTGTCAGACTGCGGCGGAAAACAATCATACTTAACCTAAGTTATTACTTATTTGCATACTGTTGTTTAAATTGATCTCTATCTATCTTCGGGTTTTTACAGCTGCTGCCGTCTTCCCGTGCCAAACCTCCAAAGCCTACGGTCTTGGGCATCTTCGATGCTTAGCCCTCTAGCTTGCATTACTGTCTTCATGTTTTCCTTCCATGTTAACCTTGGTCTTCTTCTTTTCTTCTTTCTGTTAGGATGCCATTCATATAGTTGCTTCGGCCATCGCTCATCTTCCATTCTTAAAACATGTCCTAACCACTTTAATTCCTTTTCCTCAATTCTTTCAATTATGCTTTCTTCTGCTTCCATCTTGTTTCTAATTTCATTATTGGTGTACACGTTCTAATTGAGACTTTCTGGCACTTATTCGTAAATAATACAGTTCTAGAGCTATTATTAGTCTATTCTTGTAGTACTTACTGATTGTTCCAGACCGCAACTTCCGTACATTGCAACAGATTCCACCAATTTGTTGTACCCAATATATTGTTTTGTGTCTTCCAAATATGATCTATCCCACCATATGGAAAGTCTATGATGATATTATTTTGCGACTCAATTCAATTCTATGTTTGTTGATGTTATCTTTGCCTTTATACATTCGATGTTATCCATAATTATTACCAAATATTAGGTGTGTTGCACTTGCTTTATTTTGGATTCCATCTTCCAATTTACTAAGTTTTCCCTGCCATTGGGTTTAAGTTGATACCAATTTTAAATAAGGTATAGTCCTACATTTTTTTTTCATTGCTTCATTAAATATATTGCATAAATTAAACTCGTGTTGTATCATGAGACACGTGGCTAAGTTAAGGGTTAATTAAATTGTAGGACTAAAGTCTACATTGTGATGAACCAAATATGAGGTTTCCGGTAAACTTCCACTTATAATGGTCGGACGCCCCTAATTTTTGGAGAATATCTTCCTGGTTCATTTTAATAGCATATACATCGACCATTTCGATCGCTTAGAACGATTTTAACGTTTTTTCAGGTGAACTACATCCAATGATCCGATTTTCTGTTTAATAAACTCTACCTTACGTTCTTTTAATTAATTGACATATGCCAAGTTTAGTTTATATCAAACAAGAATTACTGCAGCTAGAGCATTAACGGACGAACACATACACACATAAACACACACACACACACACACACACACACACACACACACACACACACACATATATATATATATATATATATATATATGGTATGATAAGAAAAATAAATGCCTGGACGGGATTCGAACCCGGAATATGTATGTATATATATATATATATACATACAGGGTGTAAAGTCACTATCCATTTCAATGAGGGAAGGCAATTATTAAAAATCAACGTTATTGTGAAGTATTACACATGTTCTACTGCATTTCTACATAACCGCCATCTAGGTGAAAACACATACTCCATCTTTTTGCTCTGAAACTAAATGTAGACCTTAACATTTTAACCGTAAAAGCCTGCGGTTTCTGTGATAAGATTCCGTAAATAAAACAGACGAGATAAGGACGTTTTCGTAGATTGAAACGAATAACTTTCCCACTGTTTCGCGAAGGACATTCTTCTCCCTATTGAGGCGTTGAGTTGGTGCATTCGGACTATTACTGGTAATTCGAACCTGCTGTACTGTTTCTGCTGTACTGTTTCTGCTGATACACGTGGTCGTCCATGACGTGCCTCATCACACAAACTGCCGGTACGTTTAAATTTGTACATAAACAGGCGAATATGTGCATTTTCGGGGCAGGTTTATGGAATTTATGGGTAAATTAGAGCTCTGGCGTCTTCATATGACAATCCGCGCACCAGTGGACAAACAATGGCAACCCGCTCTTTCGTGATAAACATGTTGCACTGAGCTAACAGTGTATGCAAAGAAATGAAAAAAAATAGTACTTTTTCTTGGAAATGGATAATGACTTTAGAGACACCCTGTATATAGAGTTTTATAGAATTGTATGTAAATTGTATAGAATGTTCGGTGTCTACTAGATACGATCGGTGAAAATCTATAGTAAATTCATGAAAATTATTTTTATCAGAACAACATCAATAGCTTCACTCCGTTGAATTTGCTAAAATAGAGAGAGAGAGAGAGAGAGAGAGAGAGAGAGAGAGAGAGAGAGAGAGAGAGAGAGAGAGAGAGAGACAGGCAGACAGACAGACAGACAGAGAGGAGTGAAGGGAAACGTTGTTTAAATTGTCTACATCTCTTTACGAGGCTACCGGTCTAGATCGCGATGGTCGTGGTATTATGGTCGGACGGTGATCGGGGGGTTGGTTGTGGCAACAGCAGCAGTGGTATAGCAAACGTAGAGGTAGTAGATTATTCAACAACATTTGTAGGTCATTAGCTTCACAATCTTAAGAGGTGCTTGAGAGAACTGACAAATTTTGTTAACAGACTGAGTTTTCATGAATGAATTGGATACAATTGCAAAACATATCAGTGTTATTAAAACGAGAATAAATAAAAATGATTTGTGAACTTCGTATCCCACAGTTCTCCATGAAGAATTCTGTTTAATGCAAGAACTTTATTTCTATCTTGAGGAGTAAAGTGTTTCTGTCACATCCTTCTCCAAGTTTAATTTCCGGGATCAATGTCGCAAATCTACCACTTTCCCCATGCCTAGGTCAAAAAACCTCAAATAACGTGGAACAACTCACATGTGCGAACAGCGATTGTTTATTGAACAATTTAAATATTTAAAAAGAGTTAACGATAATTTTTCTATATTGATATATAAACCTATATATTAAAATAATACCCATTGCTAGACAGGCCTAGAAGTATCTTGGCCTGCTTGGCCTCACTCACAATTGTGGAAAAAATATTCATAATAATAAAGATAAAAATAAACTAAAGATGGGGCAGGTGACCGTATTTTGAGCCCCATAGCCATTAGACTTTATTTTCTCAACCTATAATTATTATGTAACGTAATTGTCTAAGTACTGTATGATGTTGACAGGGAATTAGAAAAATCTCTGCTGTGGGCTTTCGAAGCAGTGCGCGTCTCGTACCTCTGCGCCTCGGATGCTTATGACATTGTAAGTTATACAATCTTCATAAACCTGCATATTAATCGATTATTTGATCTATATATTTTCCCAACGTACTTGTCTCTCTCTATGTGACTTCCCACCACCTACAATGATTAAAACTCCGCAATTTACCTCAAAAGCATGCAATAAGATTAAGAACAGCCAGGACTGAGGTTTTCAAACTATGGATCAGACATTTCACAGGTGTCTGAACTTCCCGGTACAAACAACGCAGTGGTTTAACAATAATACTTTATTTTATTTCCTGTTCATATAACAAATTGGGGTTGAAAGTAAATATCAATAAAACTAGACATATGCCTATGGCCACACATAGAAATACATATACAGGGTGGACCGCTCGAATGGACCTAATTTCAATTGCTTGTTACTGACAAACGGTTGAAGATAGAAACTTAAAACAACGTTCATAGTACAGAAAAACTCACCAAGTTTCGAATCCTGTCGGTAGATGGCACAAAGATACGTTTCTCGTTCTTAGATTTAATTGTTTGTGAAAATGGCGACTCCGCAGATGAAAGCGCAAGCTGTTTTGTGGTATGCGGAGTTTAAATCAATCATTAGAGTTCAAAGGGAGTTCCGGCGTGTGTTTAACCGTGATGCTCCAACTGCTAGAAGCATAAAGAAGTGGCGTGATACATTATTAGCTACAGGATCTGTGTTGAAGAAGCATGGTGGTGGTCGCAGAGCATCCGATGAAATGGTAGCAAATGTTCAAGCCGCATTTGAGCGAAGCCCCCGGAAGTCATTAAGAAGAGCTTCGCGGGAACTTCAAATACCAAAATCGACATTACAACGGATTGTCCACAAACGCCTCAAACTGCACGCATATAAAGTGCAGTTAGTGCAACGTCTGGAGCCGAATGACATGCCGAAACGAGTGGAATTCGCCAATACGATGCTGGACCGTCTCGGCGCTGATCCTGACTTCATGACCAAGATTTTCTTCTCGGACGAAGCCACTTTCCATTTGTCAGGCAAGGTAAACCGGCATAATGTGCGGATCTGGGGATCGGAGAATCCTCACGCTATTCAAGAGCATGTTCGTGATAGTCCGAAGATGAATGTTTGGTGCAGTTTGTCACATAATAAGGTCATTGGACCGTTTTTCTTCTTCGCCGAGAAAACTGTTCGTGGTACCACATATCTTGACATGCTGGAGCAGTTCTTCTTTCCACAAATTGAACAACTGCAGCCTAACATCGTTTTCCAGCAAGATGGTGCTCCTCCCCACTGGTCCAATGAAGTTCGTACGACTTTGGACAACATTTTCCCTGGCCGTTGGATTGGTAGGGGAGGACCAATCGCGTGGCCCCCGAGATCTCCCGATTTAACACCACTGGATTTCTTTCTCTGGGGCTATGTCAAAGATAAAGTTTACACCACCCCAGTCAAAGACCTTCGTGATCTTCGTGAGCGCATCATAGAGGCTATTGAGAACATTCCAGAAGACATACTCCAACGTACTTGGCAAGAAATTGTTCATCGCTTTGATATCGTCACAGTGACTGCTGGGGCTCATATAGAGATGTGGTGATCTGGATATCAAAACTTGGTGAGTTTTTCTGTAATATGAACGTTGTTTTAAGTTTCTATCTTCAACCGTTTGCCAGTAACAAGCAATTGAAATTAGGTCCATTCGAGCGGTCCACCCTGTATAATGGAAATGGACAGCTAATGACAAATGAGGAAATTTTGAGGAAGTGGCTGAATTCAAATACCTAGGAACAATAATCACAAATAGGAATGAGATGCACAAAGAAATTAAACATAGGCCCAATTCTGGAAATGCGTGCTATTATGCATTGCAGAGTCTTTTGATCGTCCCAACTCCTTTCAAAAAACGTTAAGCTGAAAATATATAAAACTATTATTCTCCCAGTTATATGGATGCGAAATATATAGGCCTACTCTTACTCTTACTGTCAAACTATAACATCCTTCAAAAACAAACTAAAGAATTATTTAATAACAAACTAACTTATACACCTCACTGATAGTATTCTTTTAGCAATATTAATATATTTAATTATTTATGTAAATAATATTAAGAATAACAAATATTTTTATTTGTTTTGTTTTAAATATTGTATAATCGTAAAATTAGTTTTCTATATCTCATTATTTTCCTGTTTTTTATATACACTAGACAGGGACAATTTAATATGTCTTGCTTGTATACATTTTATTATTAGTTTTAGTCTTAATTTTAACTAATATTAACTGGTTGTATTATAGATCGTAATATGTATATTAGATATTATCTTTTGATCAAATTTTTACTTAGTGTTTAATATTAGAGTTAATTAAGATTGTTATATTCTTATGTAATATATGTTTGTCCTGGTGAGTGGAAGAGAAGGCCACATGGCCTTAACTCCACCAGGCTAAATAAATCTTAAATCTTAAATCTTAAAGGGAGAAGAATATATTACGATTATTTGAGAATAAAGTTTTTTATGAAAATTTTGGACCAAAGGTGGATGAACAGTCAGGCGAATGGGGAAGACAACATAACAGTGAGCTATTTAATATTTGTAAGAAAACAGATATAATAAGAGGCAAGACATATGACACGAATAGGGAATGTAAAGGGCCTTGGAAGCTCATTCTAGGAAAACCAGAGGGAAAACGCCCTGTTAGCAGACCAAGAATAAGGCGGGAAAGTAACATTATTCATGATTTGAGGAAGTAGATTAAACAAGGGATGATTGGGGAACTTTAGCTCAGGATAGCGATGCATTGCGAGTTTATGTCCGCACGGCCTTGAATCTAGGGGTTTGCATGTGCCAATGAGTTAGTTAAATAGAAGAATGCCGTAATTCCGAACTTGGCTGTATCATCATGTTAAATATGTTATTAATCTATGTTGAAGGTTTATTTATCTCCCAAGATCTCGCGTGGAACCGTAAAACGTTTTAGAATGCACACAACACAGCTGTATCCCTCAATGCATTTTCATAAATTCTGTTGTAGGATGCTTAACAAAATTTACAAGGACCACATGAATGCACTTATTTCTTTTTTTAGTTATTTATTTGGACTGGCTGGCAAACTGCCCTGAGCACCACGACCTAAGAACATCTATTAGGTTATCCCAGTGAATTATGGATGAATGGAATGAAGTCTATTATACTGTGTTATGTGAAACGTAGGTCGTCTTACTGGTCCGGCACACCAGGTTCTTCTGTCCTGACTCACACCGCCATTTTTGGCTTGGGTCTTTGGCAGCGAAGATGAACAACAACCCTCCTGTTAATCTCTAATGAGCTTTTTTATTTTTCAGGCTCAGAGTTATAATCCAGCTATATGTTGGGGCTCCTATTAGTATATACTGCAATTAGATATTATCATGACCTGTATGTGCCAAACAAACATTTTTTTTCCAAAAATGAAATGACATGAAATACGAAATGAATGAGCGAGAAATGAAATGACATGTAGGGGCGGAAAAAAGGGAGAATGGAGAGTGTTGGTGGGATAGAAATAGAGAATCTGGAGAACCCCGAGAAAAGCCAGAATAAATCCGGTGTGACCCACCATCAATTTCCTTTGGAACCGCTAGGTATCGAACCTGAGTTCCAGTAGCGGCAACCGCGAGCGCTAGTTACGCGTATACCGACACGAATAACTGCCCTTAATCCTCTAGTTACATAATTATAACAACATTTTAGGCCTACTTTATTGCCTGTAAATGATAAAGTGAGAGGAAGCGTTTGTATAAATGTATCACACTTTTTATTTACACTCCATAAAACGTATAAACTACAATGTAATTTTCACTTCCTAACTTCTGGGCATGGATTCGGCAACCGGCTGGATTCAAAATTTTCATTGTTAAATTAATTTAATCGTAAAATGCCGGACTGGTCGAAGGTGATAAGCCAGACGAAAGAAGTACCTTGGGCGAAAGAGTTACGATCTTTCACCGTAAAAATACAACCGTTCATCTGGGGTAAAATTTTCCGGAGGTCAAATAGTCCCCCATTCGGTTCTCCGGGCGGGGACTACTTCAGGGAACCCATGCCAAAGGCTCAAACACAGGGACATGTTCCTAGGAACACGGAATGTTAGGACTTTATACAATAGCGGGACACTAGAGATATTAACGCGGGAATTAGATAAATCACCCTTGGATATAGTCGCTTTACAGGAAGTTAGGTGGCCAGGAGTAGGTAGTCAGGTATCAGGAAGCTTTGCATTATACTATGAGGGTGCAGAAAAGACCTGCATTTGGAACGGGTTTTTTAGTCAGAAGGAGGATCCTATCCGCTATCCGAGATATTAAGTTTGTTAGTGATAGGATATCATACATAATTCTAAAGGGTAAACAACATGATTTTATAATTGTAAATGTACATGCCCCCACAGAAGATAAAGATGACAAGATCAAGGATGAGTTCTATGAAGAATTATAATGCTTATTTGATAGCTTTCACGATATCACATGAAAATTATCTTAGGAGATTTTAATGCAAAAGTGGGGCGGGAAGATATATTCAAACCAACAATAGGCAAATTCAGTCTTCATGAAGATAGTAACGACAACGGGGTTAGATTAGTCACATTTGCCACATCAAAGAATCTCATTGTTAAGAGCACAACATTTCAGCATAAGGATATTCATAAATACACCTGGACGTCCCCAGATGGAGAAACGCGGAACCAGATAGATCATGTATTAGTGGATAAACGCTGGCACGGTAGCATCATCGATGTTAAATCAGTTAGAGGGACAGACTGCAATTCGGATCATCATCTGGTCAGAGTGAAAATCAGACAACGGCTATCGCTTATGAGAGGAACAAACGCTAAAGATGATTGTGTGAAATATGAATTAAAAAACTTGAAACATGATGAAATGCGGCAAGAATACCAAATCAAAATTGCTAATCGATTTGAAGTTCTGGAATCGTCAGATAACAATGTGGCAAACAAAGAAGAAACTGATATAAATAAAGAATGGGAGGCTATAAGAGATACTATTAAATTGCCAGCATCAGAAAGCATTGGTTGTTTAAAAAAGAGGCAAAACAAGAAATGGTTTGATGAGGAATGTGCCGACATTATAAAGAAAAGAAAGCTAGCAAAAATGAAATGGTTACACCAGTCAAATGAGGTAAATTTAGAGCAATTGGGTAGTGTTAGATGGGAACCACCAAGTTACTAAAGAGTAAAAAGAGGGAATATTTGAGAGAGAAGATTAATGATCTTGAAATGAATGCAAAAAATAGGAACATTAGAGAATTTTATCAGGGATTTAGTATAGAGAAGAAAGGGTTTCAGGCTAGAACAAACATAATTCGGAATGAAAATGGGGATATGATTGCAGATTCTAGGAGTATATTAAATAGATGGAAAAGTCACTTTAATCAGCTATTAAATGTACATACAGAACAGGACATTGAGGAGGATAAGTTACAGACAGCAGAAATGCTAGTCGCAGAGCCAAGTGCATTAGAGGTTGAAATGGCAATTGAAAAATTGAAGATGTATAAAGCATCAGGTTCAGATGAGATCCCAGCAGAACTGATAAAATCAGGGGGAGAAAAATTTATGGACAAGATACGCTGGTTGCTTAGTATGATTTGGGAAAAAGAAGCTCTTCCAGATGAATGGAAGGAATCAATTATCGTACCAATTTATAAGAAAGGAGATAAAACTGATTGCAACAACTACAGGGGCATCTCATTACTTTCAACTTCGTAGAAAATTCTAACAAATATATTAGTAAGCAGACTTACTCCCTATATTTATGACATTCTAGGAGATCATCAATGTGCATTTAGAAGAAACAGGTCTACAACAGATCAGATTTTTAGTATAAAATAGATTTTAGAAAACAAATGGGAATATAATGGTACTGTACATCAACTATATGTAGACTTCAAAAAAGCATATGATTCAATTAAGAGGGAGAAGTTATATAGTATCTTGCTGGAGTTCGGAATTCCTAAAAAGTTAGTTAGAATTATACGAACGTGTCTAAATGGCTCAAACAGTAGGGTGCGTGTAGGCAAACAGTTTTCAGACACTTTTGAAATCCAGAATGGGTTGAAGCAAGGAGATGCACTATCTCCTCTACTATTTAATTTTGTACTAGAGCATGCCATTAAATCTTTAGAGAATGAGGAAGGCTTACAGCTCAATGGTATTAATAAGCTGTTAGTTTATGCTGAAGATGTAGTACTACTGGCCGATAGCGAGGATATACTAAAGACCAACACGCACTCACTATTGAGTAACACTAAGAAATTAGGACTGGAAGGAAATATCAATAAAACTAAATATATGGTCACACGTAGAAATTCAGTATATAATGGAAATGGACAGCTAATGACAAATGAGGGAAATGTTGAGGAAGTGGCTGAATTCAAATACCTAGGAACAATAATCACAAACAGGAATGAGAAGCACAAAGAAATTAAACATAGGCTCAATTCTGGAAATGCATGCTATTATGCATTGCAGAGACTTTTGATGTCCAAACTCCTTTCAAAAAACGTTAAGCTGAAATTATATAAAACTATTATTCTACCAGTTATATTATATGGGTGCGAAACATGGACTCTTACTTTAAGGGAGGAAATGAGATTACGAGTATTTGAGAATAAAGTTCTTAGGAAAATTTTTGGATCAAAGCGAGATGAACAGACAGGTGAATGGAGAAGACTATACAACAATGAACTACATGGTCTTTATAGGAAGCCAGATATAATAAGAACAGTTAAGCCTCGTAGACTGCGATGGGCAGGACATGTTGCGCGTATGGGGAATGAAAGATGTGCATGGAAACTTCTTGTAGGAAAGCCAGAAGGAAAATGCCCAGTTAGTAGACCAAGAATGGGGTGGGAGAACAACATTAACTATGATTTGAGGGAAGTAGATTATACAGGGAATGATTGGAAACCATTAGCTCAGGATAAGAATGTATGGAGAGCTTATGTCCGCGCGGCCATGAACCTACGGGTTCGATAGTGCCAGTGAGTAAGTAAGTAAGTAAGGAAAATTTTAAGTTTCGGGGTCAGGTGGGATGATGGTGCACAATATTTAATCGCTAGATTGTGCACCCGATAACCGCATTAAATTGGAAATTGCCCCACAATACATATGCTGAGAAAGCATTGTGGTACTGTTCATATCAATTCGTCCATCGTATGCGGAGGTTAAACCTGGCGGCCCACTTGGTATTTTTCGACCAGAGTAGGCTATGTTCCGGCACCAGTTTACCTTCTCCCTTATCTTATCTTCCCTCGTACAGCATACAAACATATAAACATACACTCATCCTACATCCTCTCTATACTACACAATACAAGAATATATTGTTCATGTAAAGTAGTCTGACGAATTGGGTCATAAATTGAAAATAGACCACATTAACGCCATCTATCCATCTAGAACTGAACCCGAATCATGTAAAGTGCAGTGAGGGGCATTACAAACACACATAAATATTGTAATGTTCATTTTGTATCGATAATGTTTAAGGCCATCAGGCATATTTGCTCATACAGTAGTGTTTGATCACTAATTTTGGAATCTTCCTTGTTCAAATCTCCAAATAACTCAATATTATTTTTTCGGGATTTTCTTGTCTTCAAAATGAGCGTGGGTCTTTATTTCAATACGTACACCAAATTACATTAAACACTATTGAATCAAATATTACAGTAAATTTGTGAAATTAAAAGAATAATGAGACGGAGGTCTTTCTTAACGTAAGGTTATGTGCCTACTTATCCCCTATTCTAAGTTAGTTCAACACTAGATACAAACGAAAAAAGTAGGGAGAAAACCAGGTAGGTCACAATTTTTTTAATGTAGAAAATTCAATTCTACTTGTACAGTGCCTATACGTACTTACCTGTTTGTTAAACGTAGGATGTAAATAAACCAATGATTAAACTGTATTTTTTTTACTTTTCCACGCTTCCAAATAATACAGAAGCTAATGACACCTCAAACTCCATTTCGACTAAAAAGTGGATCACCTATTTCATTATACTACACTTCAGACGAAAACGGCATAATCTAATGAGACTGCAATAGAGAAAATTTATGTATTTATGTTTATACATTGCTCGGCAGTAGTCCCGCTTTTATATCAACGGTTCAACAACTAACTAACTCATTGGCATTATCGAACCCGCAGGTTCATGTCCGCATGGATAAGCTCTCCATACATCCCTATCCAGAATAACGTACCTCCTAAAGTCATTGTTAATGTTACTCTTCCACTTCATTCTTGGGCCCTATCTACTAGACGCTTTTCTTCCTCTAGTTTTTCTACAAGCAGCTTCCATGCCTCTCTTTCATTCACAATTCGTGTCATATGTCCTACCCATTGTAGTCTACAAGCCTTTAACTGTTCTTATTACATGCAGATCATTTAGCTCACATTTATCGAATTCCCGTGTTAATATTTCTAGTGTCGTATGCTATATGTCCTAACATTCCATGTCCCTAAGAACAAGCCCCTATGCTCGAGCAATTGCATGGATTACATGAAGTATTCCCAGCCCGGAGATCCGGATGAAGAAATTATTTCACCTCTGGAAAATTTTACTCCAGCTTAACCCATGTCCGCATTTCATGAAGTTTGTACTTTACGATGGAAGATCTAGAAAATATATAGAATGAACAAAATGAAACACAAAATTTAATGATAAACTTCAAAAAAGTTACATAAACATTACGGAGCCAATAAATAAATACGAATAGAACAGAAGAAATTGTTAGAAGAAATGAAGATTACGAAAACCAATGAAAACTTATCACCATACCTAAGGGTTATATATTATCAATTAATATGCTATGATACGAAGAGGAATTTTAAAAATTGAGTTTTATTTCGTGGAAATTAAATGCAGTGGAGATTTAATAACAAGGGATATTTTCTTGAATGGAGATTTAGTAAATTTTAATATGTTGTAGATCGGACGTTCATATTGGTGGACATCTTGCATTGGACATGTAGACTCAGGATCTAATTGAGAGCTCCGATATTTTTAAGGTACAGCATGTGTAATATACATGCAATTAAGTCTGTTAGAATGCGATGGAAAGAATATGCTGCATGAATGGGGAATTAATGAATGGGTAAAAAGATAATATTAACCATGATTTGAGGCAAGGATTGGAAAATATCTCATGTTAGGAGAGTATGGAGATCTTGTCCCTCCTTCCATAAACCTGCGAATTCGGTTTTGCTAATGATTTAGTATGGAACACCCTCTTGGTAGACGCGTGGCTAGCCCGCGCAGCTGCCCCCACTGTGACCTCTGGTTCGAATCCTAGCGATTCAGGAGGTGTATTGGTGGTTTCGGTTATTTCAGGGTTTTCTTGAGGTTCTCCGTTTCCCGAATTCCATCCCACCAGCACTCTACACTCTTCTTCCCGCCCCTATCATGACATTTCATCTCCATTAATTTTTTCAAGTCACCTTTCACCTCATCTCATGTTAGGTAAAAAAATTATCTGATTTAGTAAACCACAGGTGTTTAAAATATGTGGTTTGGTGTTCGAATGGGTTCATAATCGTGTACTTCCCCTTTAATCCGAGCCTGTGTATCAACGTAGAGCAGAATAGGTGCTAAGGCTGGGTTGTAGCTGTTCCACGAGGCCTCAAGTCCAGCGCAAATAGAACGACGGTAATGAATGAGTGTATGTGAAAGCTTGATGTGTGTCGAACCAGGGACATCATAACAGATCACATATCACCGTAGTGTAAATTTCGTCTCAATCATTCCATAAAGTTAATATGGGTAATTATAATGAACCTAAAATAAAATAATTTAGAAATATTAAAATAAGTACCTGATATATCAGTCGTCCTCAACTAAAATAAATTTATGTTTAAAAAAGCTTCGTCAATTATTGATAACTATAGGCCTTTCAGAACATGTTCCATCTTCGGCATATCATTTGGTACTGACATAGGTGTCTAATTTTTTTTCTTTTTTAGTAGTAGTAGGACTTTATTTGACAAAAGTAAGATATTTACAATATTATTTACAAATATGGGTCGCACGGGCAGTAAGCCGTACGTGCTTTTGACAGTCCGTTACAATAAAGAAATAATTGCTACTAGTGTGAAGAAAAATAAACAACAAAAAAAGCAATAACATTACAATTACATAAAGAAAACGCAATAACATTACAATTAAATATTAACGCAATAGCATTATACACTAAAAAAAGCAATAACATTATAATTACATAAAGAAAACACAATAATATTGCAATTAAATAATAACACAATAGCACTATACACTAAAAAAACCATAACATTGCAATTACTTAAGAAAACACAGTAATATTACAATTAAATAATAACACAATAGCATTATACATTAATTAATTTATATATATAATTATTAAGAATTAATGTTATTGCATTTTGATAACATATATTTATTCATGAATGAGTGTTGTTCTTATTTTCCGCGTTTTGTCCAGAAGTTTACCCAAGTTTATCCAATTTTCTGGATTTACCAATAACTCGTAGCATGCCAATCTTTCCCGATTTGAATTTAGAAATCTTTCCGGTAATAACTGACGTCTCCAATATTCTAAATCATTACATTGTCCTAATATATGTATTTCATCTTCAAATTTCCCGCACATTGGACATATTCGCATATCGTGCTCGTCGCTAATTTTTTGAAATTTCCATGCCGCTAGCCTAAACCAAGCAAGCCCTGATCACTCTTTAAATCCTAGGTTGAGTATATACGATTCTTTTGCCCAGACGTGTTTTAGGTCTCTTTATAAACACAGTAAGCGTTTTCCTGTACATTCGGCGAAAGTATTATGTTGGTTTATATCTAAGTATCTCCTCCTTATTTTTCTCCACACGTTCTTGCGATTTTCAGTCCCTTTTTCCCATATCCAGCCCATCCCAATCTTTTTGAGTTCTCTCCTAACCTCGTCTGCCCAAAATTTAACATCTATGTTTTTAATTTGGTGATCGTAACAAATTGCTCTAAGCATTGTTTGTTCACCTTGGATTACTCGCAACCAGTATTTGAGTACACGAATTTTACAATTTATGTCGTCCTGGAATGACCCAAATTCATATAGAATTCCACAGTTAGAAACGGCCTTACTAAGTTCTGTAATATATTTTAGAAAATGCATTTATACCTTATTTAGTATTTCCGTTCTTTGGAAACCCCAAATCTCACTACCATAGTGCGTTACTGGCCTGACCATCGCTCCATACATTTTTTCTAATGTGCTGACTGGAATATCAGGCACTCGACCCAGAATGCCGAGTACACTGTTAAGTTGTCCCCTCCCTTTAAATAATGCTATATCAATATGTTTTTTCCACTTCCCGTTCATTTTCAACGTCGTACCTAGATATTCAAAATGCTTCACTTTTTGAAGTACTTATCTTTGTATTTCCATTCCTCTGCTCTACCATAAACCGTTCCATTTTTAAAGGTCATTGTTTTTGTCTTACTAACATTTACAGTCAATCCCCAATTCCTACAGTATATTTCCAGTAGGTCAAGACCTCTTTGCAATCCCTTGATTGTCTTGGAACAGATAATTAAATCATCTGCATAAAACAGGACTGGGATTTTAACATTTCCTATCTCCGGAGCCTCAATTTCTCCTTCTAGCATTACGTCTACAATATCACCAACGAATAGATTAAATAGTGTGGCGAGTGTTACCACGCTCTGATAACTATTAGACGTCACTGCTACCTTCCGGGATCGCTGGGTTATGATACTGCTGTACTTAGTAAAGGATTCCAAACATTCAACGAAGTTATTTACGACAAAACAGCCTGCCTCGGGCCCATAGAAGGCGGCTAACCATTCATCTTTCTGTTTCCACTTGAACATGCATATGAGTATGACACTGATTATAATTTGCATGGACTGACCTAATTTCGTTATGGGATAGAGAACAATGGCTATTCTTTAAATAACGACAATGGGCGTAACATAAAATATTGGTTTTTAATACAAAAATAAGTGTGGATTATTATAAAAAAATAAAGTAATATAAATAACAGAACTATATCTTGGAACAATCAATCAAAGCCCAATAATAAACAAAACATAATAAGATAACGACGTACCATTCAAACAATCACACTCAAACGTCTCTAAGCAGAATCGAAAGTCCTTCTTCCATGCTGACTTAGATCAAATTAAATCCAACCATTCTTGGGTGTGCAATCCACATGCTTATCTTCTGCATTACCATGCTAACTTCACCCTTCGCATGGTACACCAGAGTAGGATTCCAACACTGAATCCACTCGTAAAGAACCCAAACGCCACTTGTTAGGCCGATCGACTGACTGTTCAAGTCCACTCAGATTGCCGAGCATATATCAGGTTCGCCAGGAGAAGGGATGTGCGCTACCAAGATGCGCAATGGAAAGGGTAAAGAAGGAAGGGGTAACCACACGGAACACAGGAAACATTGGCAGGCTTCACAAATGTTCGTAAGCGGGAAGGAGCACGAAGATGATAACTGAACCGCAAAAGGCACTTTCGGTTCAATAGCTCCCGCTACACCCTCCGGGTAAAAAGAAAAAGTCCATAGACTTCCAAATAAAGTCCAGAGAAGCAATCCCACGTTGGGAGGGGAACATAAGCACTATTGGATTCCAGCGGTAACTTCAAAGCAAATCTTCCATCGTCCCCAATATCACGATCACCACACCTGCTTTCATGTAGACTATTCCAGCGCTGAAAAATAGACTCCAATTTGATTCAGCCGCCATAGCACAACATTGCGGCGTTCCAGGTGAAGACTCGGGTGACGATAATCCTCGGATTGCCGGATCGCAATCCCGTTCCACCGCTTTCCAGGAATCCATAGTTCCAAAGCCACTATGTCGGTCAGCTGGGCACTCGGGGGTCGGCCGGATCCTCCAAGCGCTCGACTGCCGAACACTCCAGGCATATAGACTGTAGAACTGCCAATGTTTAAGGAAAGGTAACTGAAACAAAGAACAGGCGCAAACAGGAAAGCAGAACCATAGATATGCTAATTTAACATGTGTCATAATACATAGTAATTTAGATTTAACATTCCACTTTTTTTCTTCAAAAAAAAAAAAACAAACTTGGAATTACTCGTAGCGTTACACAATTTGACATGGCCACTGACGTTTTCTAACTCCAGAGTTACTGGTGTTAGCAAGCGTTTTACAACATAGGGTTCAGACCATTTGAACATAAGTTTTCCGATGCGTTGTTCATCAGTAATACATTCTACTATCCCAAACGAAAATATATACATATATAAACAAACTACGTAAACTAAGATTGACATTCTCTGGACAAATGCCCATACCGCTGACATTTCCAACACTGTAGATTCTTTTTTGAATACCCAGAAGGACGATTCGCCGAAGTATTAGATTTATTTAAATTGTCAGCTTTACTTCTTTCACTAAAGTCCCTCTGTTTTTCAGCAATTTCGAAATCCGCCACTTTTCTGGCTAAGAGACACATTTCGGCTACATTCTGAGGTTTTGTAGAAAATACCAAATGCTGTCTAGTAGCCGGGGACATATTTTGCAGAATAAGATCAATTAACTTCTCTTCCGAAAATGAAGGATTCAACACAAGTGAAGCTCCTTGCACATTGGAGATAAACTCCAACAAAGATTCCTTAGGCGTTTGGAATCGACGTGACACAAATTTAATCCAAAAGTCTTCCAACAATCTAGGAGGCAACAATGAACACTTCACATGTTCTAAACTTTCCATCCAAGAGAATCTCAACTTAACAATTTCACTCCAGATTTTCAATAAGATTCCTCCGATGCAACTCAAAATTGAGTTCACAAAATACTCATCGGAAACCAATTTCAATTCAAAAATCGAGTTAATTTTGATGAGGAAGACCACTAGCGATTCCTTATCTTCACCATCACAGGGATCTACCTTTCCAATCAACTCTCGGAAAATCCGCTGATTATTCTGCTCCATAAAAGAAGAAAGGTTGGAGACAGTTCCACTAGATAAATCTTTGATAGAGCTAAGTCTACGATCACTCATGTTCTTGTGTTGTTCTGCCAAATAATCTTCTTGGGTTGTACCATCTACAATGAACTTACGCTTTATTAATATTTGTTCAGGCTGGGAGAGAGAATTCATGTAATTTTTAAGCCGCTGACGTAATGTGTTTACATCACCTTCAACTTCTATACCTAGCAGGCCTAATTCACAAACGAGCTTATCTCTGGATATTACATCCACCCAGCTAGGCATGTTTATAAAGTATGATAGACACAAGATGTAAACAACAATAAGCGAACGTAGTATTACTTGCATAAATCAGTCTCTGTTTTGGAACGAAGAAAGATGAATCAATGTTTACGTAATGTACAACAAACACGTAAACCAGTACTTAATAACTTCAACATAAGTACAGCATATCTTTCAATATGAAAAATACAAAGTAAACACTTTGTTACCATTTGGGCGCAATTAAACCCAAAAACCAAACCCTTAACCACGCTCTGAGAAACCATTTGTGGCGAGTGTTACCACGCTCTGATAACTATTAGACGTCACTGCTACCTTCCGGGATCGCTGGGTTATGATACTGCTGTACTTAGTAAAGGATTCCAAACATTCAACGAAGTTATTTACGACAAAACAGCCTGCCTCGGGCCCATAGAAGGCGGCTAACCATTCATCTTTCTTTTTCCACTTGAACATGCATATGAATATAACACTGATTATAATTTGCATGGACTGAACTAATTTCGTTATGGGATAGAGAACAATGGCTATTCTTTAAATAAGAACAATGGGCGTCGTAAGATAAAATATTGGTTTTTAATACAAAAATAAGTGTGGATTATTATAAAAAAAATAAAGTAATATAAATAACAGAACTATATCTTGGAACAATCAATCAAAGCCCAATAATAAACAAAACATAATAAGATAACGACGTACCATTCAAACAATCACACTCAAACGTCTCTAAGCAGAATCGAAAGTCCTTCTTCCATGCTGACTTAGATCAAATTAAATCCAACCATTCTTCGGTTTACAATCCACATGCTTATCTTCTGCATTACCATGCTAACTTCACCCTTCGCATGGTACACCAGAGTAGGATTCCAACACTGAATCCACTCGTAAAGAACCCAAACGCCACTTGTTAGGCCGATCGACTGACTGTTCAAGTCCACTCAGATTGCCGAGCATATATCAGGTTCGCCAGGAGAAGGGATGTGCGCTACCAAGATGCGCAATGGAAAGGGTAAAGAAGGAAGGGGTAACCACACGGAACACAGGAACATTGGCAGGCTTCACAAATGTTCGTAAGCGGGAAGGAGCACGAAGATGATAACTGAACCGCAAAAGGCACTTTCGGTTCAATAGCATTGGTGATAAAATGCAACATCGTCTCACTCCCCGATTGGCTTCACTGCTCTCTGTAATGTGCCCTTGGTCTACTTTTATACATAATTTAACATATTTATAAATTGACATTAAGGCATGTATCATTTTATGAGACAATCCTTTCCGATTTAATTTTTCCCAAACTGCGCTTCGGTCCACAGTATCAAATGCCATCTTAAAATCTATGAATGCACAAAATAATTTACCCCCCTTCATTTTCAGATTGTCATCAATTAATGTTCTCAGAACAAATACGTTGTCCACCGTGGAGTACCCTTCTCTAAAACCTGCCTGATATTTTGAGAGCCTATAGCTCTCTCTAGCCCATTGTCTTATGCGTTCGTAAAGTACTTTACAATATATTTTTCCGAACACTGACAAGAGACAAATTCCCCTGTAACTTTCTGGTACCTGTGTCCCACCTTTTCTTTTGTATAGTGGTTGGATGACACCTGTCGCCCAGGCTTCCGGATAATCTCCTCCATTAAAAAGTTTGTTGAACGCAGTTTTCAAAACGTCTAATAATTTATTGGATGATATATTTTTCAAGAATTCCCCTGGTATTCAATCAATTACAGGTGCTTTACCATTCTTTAAACATTTAATGGAAGAGACCACTTCATTTTTCGAAATATCCTGATCCAGTAATTGAATATGTATTGGGTCAGGAATCTCAACCATATTTTCTTGATTATATCTTAACCACTCATTTCCCAGCACCCTGTCAAAATAACTTTTCCATCCCCCGGGCGTTATTCTTGTCCGATTTATGGACTTTACTTTGAGTTCCCTTACCGCTTTCCATATGTCTGCAATGTTCCCACTTTCAGTCACGACTCTCATTTCTTCGGATTTCTTATTTTGCCATGCTAGTTTTGTTTCTCCTAATAATTCTTTATATTCCTTTCTCTCTTGCGCATAATTTTTTCTGCTTTCATCTGTGCTTTCTTTTCTAAACTTTAAAAGACTACTTTCGACAAACTTCTTCTTTTTACATGTATTATTGTACCACCCTTTGTCCTTCTGGTTCATTGCGCATTTAACCTTGAATTTTTCCCCTGCTTTCTGAAAACATTCTGTCAAAGTTTTAATAATTTCCACCCCGCTAAGATCAATCAATTGCAGGTCCTGTATTAGCGTTTCCAAACTCCTGATAAATTCTTCTCTCCGGTCCTCGATCCATCTGAAACGTGTAATTGGCCTCAATATTGTTGCCACCTCATCATTAACTGTCTCACTAATACCTTTCGTATTTAAAATAAGTTTGTTTGGGAAGTGGTGTGATTCGATTCTGGAAACTATACAGAAATTACTTAGGACTGGAATCATGTCTTGTGTGCATATTGAATAATCGATTACGCTACCTCCATTTTTATTAATAAATGTCAGTTCTCCATTTATATCTTCCCCATACTTCCCATTCAGAATTTCAAGTTCAAATGCATCGCAAAAAGCTAACAATTGGTTCCCTTCTGAATTTATAATCTTATCTTTGCTTCTCCTACCCTCACCTCGTGTTTCATTATAATTTGATTTTATAGTGATATTTTCCTCCCCAATCCTACAGTTAAAGTCCCCTAAAACTATTATTCCCGCTTCCGGAAACCTATATTTTATTTCTGCCAACGAGTCAGACAATTCAACGAAAAAATTTGGATTGGCATACCTGGAATTTAGTGGTTGGTGGTAAACAGACAACAGACACATTTCTGCTCGTCCTGTATGGTAATATATACAAATGGCCTCGTTTAAAGCAATATTTACCTTTTTAATATATGGGTCTAAGTTAGCTTTATATAAAATGGCAACTCCACCTGGATATCTACCTCTCTTCCCTCTGGATTGACTGCCCTTGAAATAACCTTTCATATTACATAGATTTACGCATTCATTAGCTTTTAACCATGTTTCACCTAGAGCTAATATATCAAAAGTCTCAATAAACTCTACACATCTGTCCATTGAAAGTTTTTGTTTTAACCCTTCGATATTCCATGAACCGACTGTCAACAAACCCTATTGTGTTCCCTTGTCATTAGTCTTACCTGTATTTTTCGAACTTCCCCCTCTCAATAGTTAAATTCAGAAGTCTTAGTGATTTTCTTGTTTGAATTCTTGTGTCTACCGGTCGTTCACTTCTTAGAGGTGGGGTATGTTTTTTGCGTTCGGACGTTTTGTTCTGTATGTTTACTGGATTCCTCGGAGTTAGTATCGTAGTGCTCCCTCTCTCTTTCTCTCGTGTAGAATTTTCTCCCTCCTTTGCTGTAAGGAGACCACCTGCTGTTGTAGCGTCCCCTGTTGGTTTTGGGGACTCGCTGTCAATGACCTCTTCAAATTCATTTTCAGGGTTGTCCATATTTTGTAGTTGTTCCCTGCTCCAGATTCGTCCATTTATAATCAATTTATTATATTGCAGGATTGCATGGCAGCCCTGCCTCCTCGCCTCGAGCACGTGTCGCTTAAGAAAGTCCCTTTCGCGACGCACCTTCTCACTAAAGTCTTCGGCAATATTGATACCGGTCCCTTTAACACATTGGTGACCGACTGCTGTTCGTTCCACCCACCGTTGCTGGACCGGACATTTGTCAGTAGCGTGGACTTTTAAATTTTAAACCGCGCTAGCACAGTGTGATTTTTACATCAATGTATTTACCGTCAATAACAATAATGCATATGTAAATCTTTATTAGTGTTCTCACCAGACCTTCTAATAGAAATTGAGGGTTTGATAGCGTTGGAAACATTTCCCTTTATGTAAAGGCACAGGGCAAAAGAGCATATGTAGCGAGTTTCTTTTCTTGTGTTCACGGCAAGGTTTGGAGGGTTTTTTTCAGACACAGTTAGTGTTAATTTATGTTTCTTCATGTCTCAGCCTTCTTGGTGGGTCTTGACGTGGTGTCCTTTTCACTCTGTCTTCCCTCCTCTTCCCTGTCATCTGTTCCTAATTTCACGACTGCCAAACATGAGGCTGTTTCAAGCAAAAAAGTCTGTTTGACATATTGTTGTTAGGATTTTGAAATTTATAGACCCAAAAAGCATTAAAGAGTGCACAATTGAGAAGCCATAATACAACTTTCTTGCTTCATTTCACTGTTTTTCTAAGGATGGTACTGGTCAGCCCTGTCTACACCCTTCACATATTTGTTATATTGAAGTATTCAATAGGGCATTTTTACAACTTTACCCCTCCCACTCTCGTGTTGCCTGTTGCAATGTGCTAACCATTCTTACGTCTCTTTTATCTTTCGATGTTTGTAGCAAAAGGTCCCCCTTACTACAAAATACACATTCTCCTGGTTTGAGTTTATTTCCTGCTTCCACAAATGATTTTGGAAGCCCTCTGTTAATCCTTATTGTTCCACAAACTATCGTCTCTCTTTCGAGCAAATTTTCAGCTATACCCACATTGTTATAATAATTATCCTGGTAGACATGATGCCACAGATATAAATTCGGCTCCAGAACGCAAAATAGTGTTTCTTCTAATTATTCCCCTCTGCAACATATATTTACAGGTTACATACATATCCCGTAATCGCCTAACTATCGGCACTAAAATTCCATACTTCACCAGCCATCTGTCTTAAAATTGTAAACAACTATTTCTGTAAAGTTGGCATTTTCATAAAGGAGAAGAGAGGGGTACAAAAACAACTAAAGTTTATATCAAAATGAGATTCAAAAACGAAGTGGCTGGAAAACCATAGAAAACGTAAACACGGAAATCTCCGTGACCCGTCGTCAGCGCTGGCCATTTAAACACGGAGATCTCCGTGGCCCGTCACCAATGTGTTAAGATATTTACTGTCTCTAAGGATCCAACATTTTATTTTTAAATGTGATAATGTGCATACAATCGGTCTCTTTCCACTATTCCTACGACCTACTCTGTGCGCTCTTTCAATATCACTGTCCACCAAATCAATCCCGATTTGCGCCACTACTCTTTTAATTATAAGTTCAGTTTCCTCCCAGCTCTCCCTGTCTTCTTCATACACTCCATATATCACAATAATATTACGGCGACTCTGGTTTTCGAGATAGTCTAATTTAGATTCCAGCCATTTCAATCTGTCCTCCATCCGATGCATGTTCGTCTCAATATCACGAATTTTTTCCCCCACGTTGCACTTATCAAACCCCTCTTTCACTTCAGCTGACAATGTTTCAATCAGCTTTCTAACTTCTTCCATAATGCTTTGTCCCCTGCACACTTCAACCACTCTAACAAAAACACGTCCGCTCTTCTCGACGGCCTGCTTGGAACTCGTGTCTAAATTGTGTAACGGGTTCCGGTCTGTGGGTGTGTTAACGTTTACCACATCTGTATTCCTTGTTTCTCTCAAATTTTCCACGTGTTCTAGAATGCTAAGTTTGTTGTTGTTATTCTCTTCGTGCAAGATTGCAATGGTATCATCGATTTTGTTAAACTGATGTACCGTTTCCAGTATATGTTGGCAAAACTTCATTTTTCTTCGTGATTAATAAAATGTTTAAAATATTCATTGCATTTGTGTTTTAATATTTAAAAAATACTACATGACCTCAACTGTGATTTACAATTAATTTTAGAAGTATTAATAAAAATATAGTTAGGGTCTTAAAACCCGAGCTCATATTTACTAATATAATCTAATCTAGACTCCAAGGAGATGATAATCAATCAGAAAGCCTACATGAAACAAGCAAATGTCTTAATTACTACATCAATGCTTTCTTAATCAACTGAAGCGACTTACGTGACATAATGGCGATTTGTTGCTGTAGTTTGATTCAATAAACGATTAGTCAGTACGGAACGTATGTTCATTAGAGCACATCCATATGTAATGGACGGAAACATTAACTCTTTCTGCCAGACAAACTGCACTAATATATCCTCTTATAGTAACTATGCTGTCTAAATTAAGGTACAACATTCTTAGCACATTATTAATAAAGTCATATAATTTACTCTAATGTATGTAGCAGGAACATGTAGTGTTAAAAATGTTTAAAGAAACTGTTCATGTTACGTATCACAATTCCATCCAACCAAGCGAGAGAGAGTTTAATAATCTATTTGAAAAGTCACAGGTTCAAAACGCAAGAACTAAGAATATAAAGTAATGGAGATTTGAACTAGAACTACTAACGTTAAGTATTACAATTGTATTCAATAAAGCGAGTTTACTTAGGGTGTAGTATCTGGGAATCAAACTGGAGATCACGTGTCTCAACCGCGAGATCCAACAACCACCTGAAGCTTTTCTGATTTTTTCGGTCGTTAAGGCAAATATTGAGTTATAATTTCATTACCATTATTATTTCATCATCACCATGTCATAATGTTATTAACAATAACTCAGTCATGCACACACACACACACGCACACACACACACACACACACACACACACACATATATATATATATATATATATATATATATATATATATATGTCTGTGTGTGTGTATGTGAACGACACTGGGAAATAACCAGGTAAGTCACTTTTTCCTGGTTTCCTACAGAGATCATGTAGTTCATGTTATGTTGTCTTCTCCGTTCATCTCTCTTTGGTGCGAACATTTTAGTAAGAACTTCATTGTTAAAGTAAGAGTCAATGTTTCCCATTCATATAGCAGGGAAAATAATAGTTTTATGTACTTTTAGTTTAAGGTGTTTTAAGAGGAGTTGGGACAAGAGTCCCTATAAAGCATAATAGCATGCATTTCCATAATTGAGCCTATGTTTTATTTCGTTGAGCATCTCATTCCTATATGTAATGATTATTCCTACATATTTTGAATTCAGCCACTTATTCAAAATTTCCCCCATTTCTTTGTAACTGTACAATTCCATTATATGATGTATGTGAATGTGTGAACATATATTTAGTTTTATTGATGTGTACATCCAGTTACAATTTCTTAGCGTACTCAATAAAGTGTGTGTGCTGACCGTTAGTATATGCTCACTATCGCCTAATAATGGTACATCAGCATAAACTAACAGCTTATTAATAGTTAATGTATTATAATAGTAATAAGAATTGTACTAAAGTGAGTGGATTAGATTATGCTAGATAGAGGCAGGTTGTAGTGAAAGCTATTAATAATAGGTTGGTTCCTCCACCCTACTCACTGAGTTCCCCAGTTAAGTTTTCGTATCACGCGTCTGTTTATTTTTTTGTGCGTTTGAAAAGCCTATGTAGTATTATTTATCGTAGATATGTTCTGTATAAAGAGCTCATTTTTCGTTTATAACTGTTAAAGTCTCATATTTTTAACTGCTATATTTCGCGAATTATTAAACCCCTTTATTAATAAGAAACCTGTACATTATTATTCAGCAAAAGAATGGGTTATTCTATGCCTGTGGATATTCGATCGGAGAAAAAGTGACTGCTAGCGTCATGTTGACCTATGTGAAAACACACGTTTCCGCTACAGCCAATTGTCAACATGTTTACTCACATATAAGATTATTCTATACCAGTGGTCCACCTACTCGGAGGGCTGAGAAAATGGGCGAGTTATTATATACCAGTAGTCCACCTACTCGGAGGGCTGAGAAAATGGGCGAGTTATTATGTACCAGATTAGTTTAGCATTCACTTGTTTGTTAGCAGGTTCTGTGATAAGTTGACCACACTGTCTAAGCAATGGCTAATACATATTTTACTCTGTGAAAGTAGTGATTTTAGGTTACTTCAAACCTAGCTCCTCACTTGATTCTAAGGCATTTCACATATATTTTTTTAAAATCAACATATATATTTCTCTCAGGTAAATTATTCACTTAATGCAACAATAAATTGTATTATAAAATTACAATAGAAGGTAATATTAAATAAGGGCTGTTGTATCTTATCTCATAAAAATTGAGTTCTTTTAGGACATGTTTCAACACAATTCTGCTTTATTGTCAGTTTGTTCGGACTGTTGACGTTTAAGTTGTCGGCCCTGAACATCGACTCCTACTCCATCTTTTGGTGGTCCAAAGAACTTGCATATCAAATATCTCTTTTAAGTTCACTGTTCTTCTGGATCTTTATCTTCTCCCAAATGGAACTCACTATACTAAAGAACTCGTAATTTGGGAGAAGATCTAAGTCTGGAAGAACAGGGATAGAATCTTGAATTTTGAAATTTCCGGGGAATGTGATTTGATATACAAGTTCTTTGGAGCACCAAAAGAGGGAGCAGGGCCGACAACTTAAAAACTGACGGTGAAACAATTTTTTAAACATGTCCTAGAAAAATTCAGTTTTTTATTAGATGAGAATCTATAGACTCACTTTATTTATTAATAAATGACGTGGTTTTCCTTTTTTTTATTTCAATTTATATAGGTGGCACATAATCCCCTAAGAGTATATATTTTAGTGATGCTAGTAACAGCAGCTGTAGTATTATATTTTATTTACTGGCAAAATGAATATCCAGGAGAATTAGTGTGGCATTCTCATGTGCTCATGAAAGATTGGATAACATTTCCACAGTGGCCATTTTTGTCAGTCTTGAGGTTTATTAATCAGCCGTAAATTAACGATACGGGTTTCCTCCTTTTTAGCAAGTGGTACAAATGTTCTTCTACTTGGCTACAGATGCATCACTTAGTTGTCTCACAAGGGATTGAACTCCTAATTGAGGGATGATATATAATAACGAATGTGAAAATAATGAAGATCTATTATTGAACCAGGCCGGCTTGTAAATGCAATCACAATGGTTACTTTTGTTAACGGAGTGTAGCTACCAAGGTAGTCTTCTTTATTTATGAGTTATAAAAACTTTCACATTTGTAATTACAAGAACATTATAATCTCTCATATCTTGGCACAAGTTCAGAAAATTAGCTCATTGTAAAATCCATTCACCAGATTTCTCAATTCAGAAACAATGTCAGAGTAAGCAATTAAGAGATAAGTACAAAGCCAAGAAATTAGTTTGCCTTGAGGTAATGGTTGTAACTTCGCTAGAAATAATTTTAATTTTAATCCACAAATGGAAGAACAGGGAGAACAAAATATGACGAGACATTATTGTAAAGACGATATTTAAATAGATAAACATAAGAATAAAAAAAGGCCATTTAATTCCTTTGACCACATTATCCCATTAGAATCCCCTTTACTTTAAATATTAATATGATTCAAATAAGCAGATGTAATATCAAATTATATGCTCTGTGCCAGTTATTTGTCGACCGCTGTGGTCTCGAGGTAGAATTCTGCCTTGTCACGCAGCAAGCCAGCGATTCCCGGTCGGGACAGGCTCCCGGGTAAGATTTTTTCGGGGTTTTTCCTCACCTGTAAGACAAATGTCAGGAAGACTAGGGCCCAACGGTCCCCGAAAATCATCAGCTGTCTTCATTAGCATCCTTTTCACTTTACCGGTGTGGAAAGCAATGTGAAGCTACCACACCTATAATTCCCTAGAAAAGCTGCAATTCATAACAAAAAATGCTATGATTGCAGTGAAAGACCTGCCCTAAAACACTATAGAATAGACCAGTAATTTAATGCGAACCATGGACTATTACAATAAGGGACGAAAGGAGATTTCGAGTATTTAAGAATTAAGTTCTTAGCAAAATTTTTTGACCTAAAAGAGATGAACAGATACGTGAATGGAGAAGACTACAAAACAGGACCCCAGATATAATAAGAACAGTTATGTCTCGTAGACTGCAATGGGAAGAACATGTGGAGAATAAAATAGATGCATGGAAGATTCTTATAGGAAAACCAGAGGGAAAACGCTTAGTAGACGAAGAATGAGGTAGGAGAATAACATTAACCATGATTCGAGCAAATATATTATAGAGGATTTTTTTAAAAATAGCTCACGATAAGGATGCATGGAGAACTTGTGTCCGCGCGGTCATGAACCTAAATGTTCGATAGTGCCAGTGAGTTAGTTAGTTATACCAGCAATTTAAGTATTCTTACCTCTATATTTTTAAAATACTTCCATCTCCATTCCGACTACAATCCCACAGCTTGATGTATCGAGTAGAAATAAATAAATTAAAGAGCGCCTCGTGGTGTCGTAGGATTCAGATGGAATCTCTTTAAATGAATTTCACAGATGTTTTAACAGCACTTCTAAATTCACTTGATTTATTACACACTATTTCATTTTATACACACAAAAAATGTGCTGCTAATAAACTCTCGCTTCACAATTTATTTTATAACCCAGTTCTTCACACTAGCTGACGGTTTGACTTAGAACACCATATTGTCTTCACATTTAGGTCGCATTTACTCGTCCACACTTTGGACACAACTTGCTTGTCGATCTTCCCATACTCCCATATGTTCTCCGGGCATCAGTCTCGAACTCTCTCGCATAGTACGTTCGAGAGATTGATAGTTGTAGATTCCATGTTTCTGGAAACTAGTTTATCCAGAAAGTACGTCTAAAAATGTCGTTAACTAGCTGCAAACTATCCCACGCTATCTCATATTAAGCTTATAAGGAGTCCTGATGTCGCCCTCGAAATTCAAAGGCGGAAATTGTAGCAAAAACAATGCGTAACAATATTCATAATGATAAGTTAAATATCGTATTTGTTCCCGGTATTCAATTATATAATCTTTAAGTCATTTTAGTTGAATAATGTTACACTGTATTTACTGTTTTTGTTTATGGATTTCCTTTTAAGTTTGTTGTTGGACTAAAATTCAATTGCACAAAGACGACGACGTCTCACTATAATGAGAAACAATCTTTTAAGAATGTTTTAATCATAAAATAACATTAAGGCACATTAAAATAAGCGAGAATTTCGCGAGCCATTCAAAATAGCTTTAGAGGGCCCCCATTTGGAGAGTCTTGCACGTTCACAATAAGCATATATAAAATGGCATATTTCTCTCTCTCTCTCTCTCTCTCTCTCTCTCTCTCTCTCTCATATATATATATATATATATATATATATGTATATGTATTTGTGTGTGTTATATTGTAGATTTTTGCAGATACAAGTATGATAAAGAAATATTTCCTGTTTTTTTTTCGCGTCATAGAGACAAGGTTGGCCTCTGGCCACTGATTCCAACGTTTTGACATGTTTCCATATGTCATTATCAAAGATGATAGGTTATTCTTGCCAGTTCGCATGAGCGTGATGTGGGAAGGGAGAGTCCATATTTTCGAGGTAAGGCATATATGTAACTGTCGTGTGCTACCACCGTCATCTTTAGGTTCCGTCACATGACGTTTCTACAGCCGTGTTGCCACTATTAAAGTTCTAACCATCGTATATATATATATATATATATATATATATAGTGAACTTGTTGGTGATAAAATATCAAAATAAATAGTCAATATTCCTAATTTACCAATTAATTACGTATTAAAGTGGTCAACATGTTTCTACAGCTAAGCTGTCATCCTCAAGACCAGATATTGGCAGAAAGACAATTTTAATAATTTAAATTAATAATTAATATGGTCAACATGTTTTTACTGCTAGGCTATCAACCTCAAGACCAGTTATTGGTAGAAAGACCAATATCTAGTATTCAGGATGACAACTTAGCTGTAGAAAAATGTTAAACATTTTAATTATTAATTGGTAAATTGAGAACATTGACTCTTTATTTTAATGTAAGCCATCGTACATTTTGAATTAATTCTGCTTTCATTGATTCGGCACTGTGATAAATACTTTCATCCACCGAATAACTCCTAGTAGCTAGTGAACGTTTATTTAAAGTACCATACCATGTTATGAATAACAATTCCCCCTTGATTTTGATTGTTTTTTTTTAATAGTTACATTGAATAGGTGTGCTACTTGAAAAGTAAGTAAGTGCATAGGTCTCTCATCAGTAGTAACAAAAGTGAACTTTATGATTAAAATTTTGGTAGGAGAACATCTTTTATTTTCAATATGCGGTCCACCACTTGATTAAAAAACATATTTCTATCCTTCATGTTCATTAATTGGACACCACTAATTTAAGGGTAAAGGCGGCCTTAACGCAGGTCTTAGAACCTGGTTAACATATCGTGTCGATTCGCTGAAAGGGTGGGAGCCTCAAAAGGCCTGATGCGGAATTTATTGAATTTACATTTAGAAAAGTTTAGAGACAACGTAGAGGATTATAGAGGAAATATACATAGTTGTATAGAAAGCTTGGATATTGAAGATTAAATGGTAGCAAGTAATGCGATTGGATTTTAGAACAAAATTAAAACATCATCATCATCATCTGCATTCATGGATTAGGTCTGTTGACCCGTTCCGAATTCAGCCCATCTCTTTCTAGGTCTGCCCACATCTCGGGTGCCTTTAGGTTTGTATTTTGTCATTTGTTTTGCATATCTATCTTCATTCATTCTGTCTATGTGTTGCTTCCATTTTTGTCTATATGTATCTATTTTATCAGTTATTGCAAATATTTCAAGTTCCTCTCTTATTTAAACATTTTCTTCCTACAACTCTTACAAGAATTTTAATCCAAACTTTAGTGATGCCGCATTTTGACTACTGTGACGTTCTACTAACTGACATAAGTGACGGATTGTCGGACAAACTGCAGCGTGTCCATAATATGTGTATCAGATTCATATTTAATGTTCGAAAATACGATCACATTTCTCCATTATTCCACGAATTGTCATGGCTACATCTGAAAGAGAGAAGAAAATTGCACTGTCTAATTCTCCTATTTAAGATCCTACATACCTCGATTCCCAATTATTTATCATCCCGTTTCCAGTATCTATCCTCAAACCATAACTTAAACACAAGATCACAACATAGTCTCTTACTTAATATACCGCAACATAGGACATCACATCACTCCATGTCATATACCATCTCCACTTCTCGCAACTGGAATTCCCTACCACAAGAAATAAGGGGCTGCCGGACATTGGCATCTTTTAAAAGAAATCTAAATTTATATTTGCTCTAAAATCGACTTCATTATTATCCAGTGTAAGATATATATATATATATATATATATATATATATATATATATTAATTGGTGTTTCCCGTATAATGCATCATATTTATATTATTATTATTATTATTATTATTATTATCATCGTATCATTATTGTTATTACCCTATAAAATGTTGTTTGTACATGACATTTACATTGTTACATTTATTGTATCTTTAAGTGTTTATAATTAGTATAGTGTATATCTATATTTGTCGAATATTTATTTGTATTTGTACTGGTTGAGTGGAAGAGAGGGCCTTATGGCCTTAACTCTGCCAGAATAAATAAAGTATTATTATTATTATTATTATTATTATTATTATTAATATAGGCATAATAAAAAAGTAAGAAAATATAAATACCGTAAAGTTAATTAACAACTAAAACGTGATTTACTCATAGTTGGGTAAAACACATTTGGAGGGACTCACCTTCATAGGAGCTTTATAAAGAAGGGTATATTGATGATTAATTGGTTGGTTGATTGTTTGATTATTTCCGCATGGGAAACCGGTGCACCCTAGCACGATTTTCTTAACTAAGCTAATTCAATCACGCTTATTCCCCTACAGACGTCAGTGCGTAACATGTTGCAGCACATCGCCTCGAACAGACATCTATATGGAACTAATGGGGGAGGCCGATTAAATTTTACTCAGAGAATTGATTTCTTTTATGAGCCCAATATTGACCCACGGCTTAAAGTCCTTCCAGGAAGACTTTTCCCTTGGATGTTTCCATCCTAAAAATCCATCGACTCCGTCCAGGTTTGAACGCGCGAGCCTCGGGACCAGAGAAAAGGAACATACCTCCTAGATCACCGAGGCCGATAATAAAGGACATATACAAACTAAGTAACTAATTAATTCCCTATCCTGAGCCAACATCTTCCAATCATCCCCTGCATAATCTACTTACCTCAAATCATGGTCAATGTTATGGTCCCACCTCATTCTTTCCTACATAATGGGCACTTTCTGTCTGGTTTTCCTACAAGGAGTGTCCATGCTCCGCTTTCATTTCCTATTTATGGTACGTGCCCTGCCCATCATAGTCTAGGAGATTTTACTGTTTTTCTTTTTTACATCTGATTCCCCATAAAGATCACGTAGCTCACTGTTATGTTAGTGATCTTCTTTCACCTGTCTGTTAGCCTCTTTTAAATAAGCTATATAGACCTAATACAGGGTGGACCGCTCGAATGGACCTAATTTCAATTGCTTGTTACTGGCAAACGGTTGAAGATAGAAACTTAAAACAACGTTCATATTACAGAAAAACTCACCAAGTTTTGATATCCAGATCACCACATCTCTATATGAGCCCCAGCAGTCACTGTGACGATATCAAAGCGATGAACAATTTCTTGCCAAGTACGTTGGAGTATGTCTTCTGGAATGTTCTCAATAGCCTCTATGATGCGCTCACGAAGATCACGAAGGTCTTTGACTGGGGTGGTGTAAACGTTATCTTTGACATAGCCCCAGAGAAAGAAATCCAGTGGTGTTAAATCGGGAGATCTCGGGGGCCACGCGATTGGTCCTCCCCTACCAATCCAACGGCCAGGGAAAATGTTGTCCAAAGTCGTACGAACTTCATTGGACCAGTGGGGAGGAGCACCATCTTGCTGGAAAACGATGTTAGGCTGCAGTTGTTCAATTTGTGGAAAGAAGAACTGCTCCAGCATGTCAAGATATGTGGTACCACGAACAGTTTTCTCGGCGAAGAAAAACGGTCCAATGACCTTATTATGTGACAAACTGCACCAAACATTCATCTTCGGACTATCACGAACATGCTCTTGAATAGCGTGAGGATTCTCCGATCCCCAGATCCGCACATTATGCCGGTTTACCTTGCCTGACAAATGGAAAGTGGCTTCGTCCGAGAAGAAAATCTTGGTCATGAAGTCAGGATCAGCGCCGAGACGGTCCAGCATCGTATTGGCGAATTCCACTCGTTTCGGCATGTCATTCGGCTCCAGACGTTGCACTAACTGCACTTTATATGCGTGCAGTTTGAGGCGTTTGTGGACAATCCGTTGTAATGTCGATTTTGGTATTTGAAGTTCCCGCGAAGCTCTTCTTAATGACTTCCGGGGGCTTCGCTCAAATGCGGCTTGAACATTTGCTACCATTTCATCGGATGCTCTGCGACCACCACATGCTTCTTCAACACAGATCCTGTAGCTAATAATGTATCACGCCACTTCTTTATGCTTCTAGCAGTTGGAGCATCACGGTTAAAACACACGCCGGAACTCCCTTTGAACTCTAATGATTGATTTAAACTCCGCATACCACAAAACAGCTTGCGCTTTCATCTGCGGAGTCGCCATTTTCACAAACAATTAAATCTAAGAACGAGAAACGTATCTTTGTGCCATCTACCGACAGGATTCGAAACTTGGTGAGTTTTTCTGTACTATGAACGTTGTTTTAAGTTTCTATCTTCAACCGTTTGCCAGTAACAAGCAATTGAAATTAGGTCCATTCGAGCGGTCCACCCTGTATATAGGCATGTATATATTATACTATATGTATGCAACAAAGGTTTTTTTAAGCCATTTTGACAAAAAATACTAAGTACAGATAGTTCCACAATAATGTTTAAGTAATTATAAGAAACAAATTATAAGGAAATAGATTTAAAGGTGATCCTATATCAGATGTCCACCTACATTAGTACAGTTCACATGGAATTGCCTAATATTCTATATGGTGCGCCAGACTATCCAATAATTGCACATGGATTATACTAGCTTGTATATTTTCCCAACTGACGAAATAAAATGACAATATATAAACCCATCTCAGTTTCCTACATTAGCATTTAAGTATCAACCTAAAGAACTTCGAGATAAAGGAAGACAAAAATTAAAGTAGACTGACCAACCACATCTTGAGATCTCATAACAGCAGTCTGAAACGATATAAATCTACATGTGTCCATCATGATGATAAACGCCTAGCATAGAATAGCTGGATTAATACATTACATCACAAATATTTGGAGGGATGGGAATCCCCTCCCTAAATAAAGCATTGGGAAATACAGCAGGTTAGGTTACCTGATATATTATCTAAGTCCTATAGAACAACAGTGCTCATGAGTCGGAGTTTATAGAGACAGCGATAACCCATCATCGAATCACTTATCAATTATCATCCTTGCCACATATCGATTACTATCGAAATCGTACTAAAGTTTATACAGCTTACGCTAGATGACAGAATATCGCTCTGAAATTTAAATGACCGATCTTTGCAATAAATCCCCATATGTATGTAAAGAAATATATTAGTAATATTAAAATTACGAAACGTTATTAATAATGGGTGTATACTTACTTATCACTCCCTAACGCTGATCCAACAAGCGATAACCCAAAACAGCAATAGAAAAATCATAGACAGACTAAGTAATATACTCCATGGAGAAAATAGCAACACAATATTGTCTGACGATGTAATAATATTGCGATTTGTATATTTAAATAAATACTTCAAAATTGTCTAATAATGTTATAAAAATTGTTTCTCATTCTAAGCTGGAGACATGAAAGCTGGATATCAGCAAAGCAGATCACGGCAAGAATCAGCTGTTCAAAATGGAACGGCTAAAAAGGAAACGAAGACACCGAATTTACCTAAAGAAACAGAAAAGTATAAAGACATTGAAAAGAACGGAGACTTTATTCTTCCTAAAGCAAAACATACGACCAAAAATGTCACCATAGACAAAACAAATATGATAGAGATAAATAATAGATTTACATCTCTACAGAAACTTCCAGACTTACCACCTATCGTCGCCGACGTTAGCAACCTGAATGCCTACATACTAACTCGCATTACTGGAGGAAACGATAAGACGTCACAATGAAGTACACCAAAGTTCAGCTCAAAATTTACGCAAAAACTAAATCCTCATTAGAACACGCTACGCGCGTACTTCGAAACACTCACACACCGTATCATACGCATCTCTACACAAGAGTACGATCACAAAGAATCACACTTGAAAGACTTCCAACGAAAATAACAGCTGATGAAATTCTGCAAGAAATTGAAGACTAGAATTATCCAATATTCTCTGTAAGACAACTACAAAAAAATTAGCTACCAAAACGGATCGAGAATCAAGACTGCTATTCCAGTTTGGATTCTGACCTTCCGTGAACATGAAAACTTCAAGACAAAAATCGCTCAACTCACAGATACCTTCAATATAAAAATCAAACTATAGGCATACAAAACATCATCAGGCGGAATCTAGTGCTACAATTGCCAAGGCTTTGGACATCTAGCAATAAGCTGTCATAGAACTCAGAAATGCGTCAGATGTGCCTGCAATCATAGAGTTCAAGAATGCACTGAAATAAACTTAAAATGCACTAACTGCAACGAACCTCATGCTGTAAGCTACAGTCAATGCCCAATCTACAAAAAATACACAAGTTCATGACCGCAACATACATCGAAGACTATAAAACGAACACCAAAGCCTGAAACACCAAAGATCAATACATCCGCACCTAAAATGAAAACTCCAATAACTCCTACAACCATAAATCCAGAAAACCTAACTCATCGACTCTTATCCCTCCTATATAAAATCCTCATGATTCCAGAACTCCTACAGACCACTGTAATGATCCTAACAAATCTGGTCACTTCAAGTCCTTAAAATATTAATAAGCTACACTTAAAGAACACCTTTAATACCAGGAAGCTTAAGCACAACACAAGAAGAAACCATCTTCATATCTTCAAGAACACTTCTAAAACCAGCTGAGAGATCATTCTTTCAGCTGAAAACATATCTACAAAGAACCTCAAGATAAGCACAATAAGAATCAGTCATGACCCCTAAAAGGGTCGATACCGTAAAACAAACATCAATGACACGACAGTGCTGTGTTTGAAAAAAATTAAAACGTTAAATAATATTAGTAAATACAGAAGAAGAGCTATAGTGTACAACAATATAACTGAAACATCAAGCGCTAGTAGAAGTGCTGTTGAGCCCAAAGAATTGTAGAAGTAGAAATGAGATTGATATGGAACAGAAAATAGGATGAAGGAAAATACAGGAAAGGAAGACCGAAGTAGAGAGAGAGAGAGAGAGAGAGAGAGAGAGAGAGAGAGAGAGAGAGGAGAGAGAGCGAGAGAGAGAGAGAGAGATCTAATATCAAAGAATATAGTTTTCTTCCACAAATGAGCTAGTTAAAATGACCGAGAATGATGAGTTAATGCAGTTATCGTTCATTTATTATTTAATCGTTCATACAATGTTTCTTGGTAATAACTGAAGAGAATTTAGAACAATAAACTAAAAAATCAAAGGTAACCTGAAGTGCTGTTCAGCCAAGCATTGGTTTACTCGAAAGCAAGGATATAAACTGGCTATCCAAAACAAATATGTGTAATTGACTGCAAGTCCTCATCTGTAAAATTTGGCAACATAACCTACAATGTATATCAGAGATAATTATATTACATGGTACTAAAATAATATATTTATACATACCGTAACATATTTACACTTATTCAATTAACGTTTGCACCAACACCACTTTTTGTACGCTAATTTCACCTGTGTAAATGTATTAGTTAAAAGTCAACAGGACACCACGTTTTGCATACAAAGTTTTAAGTTTATTACTCGCTTATTACACATAACATATAATAAATACACACAGCGAAACACTCCAAAATAATTATACTACACGATTCAATAACTATATCAGGATAACACTTGTAAAATTACATGATTAGAACGAAAACAACTTGATACGAAGGAACTGCTCGCGACCGCGTTCATTTTAAGCGTCACATCACTATTGTACCGCTAGAACAAATAGGAAGTAAGTCAGTGATAACTGATGAAGGGCGTATTTCGAACAGCATTGCATGCTCAAAGACAAATTTATTTTAATTTTAAGCCATTTTTATTAAATTTAATTTTACTCATTTTGCATTCGGGACAACTATCAATTCCATTATTTAATAAAGTAGAAATTTAGGATGTTATATAACTTATAGAGAAAATAAAGTAAATAAATTTCAGGCTATTTGTGGAACCATGAAAAGAACCTTAGGTCGGAAAACAAGGAAAGATACGAAACTTAAATTATATAAAACAATGGCTGTTCCTTTGTTGTTGTATGGAAGAGAAAATTGGATAATGAAATCAAGGGATAAAAGCAGGATACAGAGTGCAGAAATGCTGTTTTTACGTAATGTGAAAGGATGCACAAGAGCGGATAGAATAAGGAATGAAACTATACGAGAAGAATTAAATATACATAAAATTGAAGATAAAATCAGCGAAAATAATAAGAAATGGACAGAACACTTAATGAGAATGAAGAACGAAAGAATACCAAAAAGAACCTTCCTGTATAATCCCAGAGGAACAAGAGATGTTGGCCGACCACGCAGAAGATGGACTCCACTTTTAACTTCGCCGGAACAGGCTGCATAGCCTAAACCTTGTAGTACAAGAAGAAGAATAATAATAAAATAGAAAAATACACATATTTTGTTATAAAAAGTTAATAATTACGTCAGAAATATAAAGTTACTTCTGTAAAAAATCCTCAAATGAATGACAAGTTTATGTAAACATAATCTCGAAATTATCATGCACTCGTAACATCATGACTGCATCCAGCGATAACCCAGCTATTGGTAATAGACCTATTAGTAATAATAATTCGTGCGATTTTCCTCACATTGTTATTAATAAAAAAAGATGAAGATTACTATAGATGGCTGGAGACAACAGATTATTCCCTATTATTGGGAAATCCACTGGGATACATTCGTAAAGTTAAATAGATGTCAGCTAACCTAACCAAATCTTAATCAAGCCCACACAAATGAACTCAAACTTAAGGAAATAGTGGTTTTGCACATTTTTGAAGTTATAATTTACTGCCTCTAGCGGAAACTTGAGTAAACATTCGTGGGCTATCGCTGGACTAAATCACGGATCACTTTACCATTTTGCTACAGCGTAAACATAAGCGATAACAATCGATATGTTTAACAAACCAGTGGTCCGCGTGTAGATACGTATGGCCTCGAAATTTATGAACATTTCTAGTTCAGCCTTGCATTCTTTATACTTAAGTAATTTTTTAATTATTTAAATTACTATATAACAAGGTCAGCCAATTGGCGGCCCACGGGCCGTATCGGATTCTTCAAGCCGTTTCAAGCGACTCACGTAGTTCTCGCTTATTTTATTGTAATTTAACATTATTTTTCCATTATTTTTTTTAATGATTGTACGAGTTGACAATTTTTTGACGCATCTTTCTTTATATTTCATAGAAAATATATGAAATTATTAAGTATTGTATTAGTATTTCTACAATTGAAATTAATTCTGTATTTATCGATTCTGCGTTGTAATAAACATATCCATCCTCCGAAAAATCCCTAGTAGCAAGAGAAAGTTTATTTTTGGCACCATAATATGTGAGCAAGAACATGGTTAACTAAGTGACAATTCTCTCCCCTATATCTGTCTTCAGTGTGATTGTGTTTTCAAATATCCATAATAAATAAGTAGTCAATGCTACTTGCAAAATAATTAGGTTATTCTATGTCACTTTGCCACAAGTGAATATTTGGAGAACAAGTGACTTTTAGGTTGGTGTTGGTGATAACACATGTTTCCGCTAGAGACAATTATCAATACTTTTGTTCACATATAAGGGGATTCCATCCCAAGAGTCCTACTATATTAGTTAGCAAGTTAGAATGAGGACATGGGAAAGTTAGTGGTAGTTTTAACAAGTTATGGTAAGAAAATGGGCGAGTTAGTACACCAGACTAGTATAGCGTTCACTTATTTGTTGGCTGGTTTTAGTAATAAGTTAGCTTCGCTGTCTGAGCAATGATTAACACACATTTTATAATACAAACATGATTTTAGGTTAGTTTGAGATAAAATTCTCAATTTTTAAGGCATTTTTCACATTTGTTGGGAAAAGGTTAACAATGTATTTTTACCAGGTAATTATTTACATACTATGGAAATATTTTTTTGTTTGTCTTTTATTCGAATTTATGTTTGTAGCATGGTGGCATAGAATGCTCATTAGTTACAATTTTTTTCCTTCATATACGGTAATAACTAAGGTGTACTTTTGTTTATAATTTTCGTAAAATAATCTCATATTTTCAATCTGCGGCCCTCACCTGATTAAAAAACATATTTTTGGCCCCCGGGATCATTATAATATTGGACAGCACTGCTGTAGAATAACAACAAGATTATGTCCTTCGAGTGGGGTTCATAACATTCACAACGACAATTCAAATGGAATAAGTTGGCGCGATTCATACTTGCCAACATTGTACAGAACATGATTATAAGCAATCAAGGTTTGTGGGCAGCCATGTGAGGTAAAGTGACAGAGCGTCAAATAAACTTCCCCATATTACCTCTCACACGAGCAAAACAACTTCCCTATTGCACAGTAAACCACAAGCAGATGTAGCTATATTCTCTGTACAGTGCCCTTATTATGGTTAGCATCCACAAATGTCCCAGTATTTGCAATGTTCATCACACAACAATATATAATAATAATAATAATAATAATAATAATAATAATAATAATAATAATAATAATAATAATTGGAAAAACTGCACTTAAACTAGCGTGAAATATTTTCAAAGTCGTATAGAATAACAGTGCGCATGCGCCAGAGTTTATAGAGCCAGCGATAACCCACAATCGAACCACATATCGATTATCATCCTCGATTACTATCGGTCGCTGTGAAATTTAAATGATCAATATTTGCAATAAATCCCCAAATCTATGTTAAAAAAATATTAATAATATTAAAATTACCAAACGTTTATTAAAAATGGGTGTACGCTGATCCAACCAGCGATAACTCAAAACAGCAATAGAAAAATCATAGACTAAGTAATATACTCTCTGGAGAAAATAGCAGTTAGCATCACAATATTGTCTAACACTGTCAGAATATTGTGATTTGCATATTTAAATAAATACTTCAAAATTGTATAATAATGTTATAAAAATGTTTGAAAAAGTTTAAAATATTAAATGATGTTAGTAAATACAGACGTAGAGCTACAGTTTACAACAATATAACTGAAAAATCAAGCGCTAGTAGAAGTGCAGTTGAGACTAGTAATTATTATACATATCGCAGTTATGAATCTTTTGAAACTTGATCAATAATGCATTATAGGCGTAGGCTACATAACACACGGATGACAAGAATGAACAAAATATATTAAAATTTTAATAACAATAACCTATAATTTGATTAAATAATTGGCTTGGTAAAGAAAGTGCAAAATATAAAAGAATAATACAAATATAGTATCTATGGAATTATACCGTACTTGAAGAGAGCCTAGACCCACCGAAATGTCTGCACGTAACAGTGGTAGATGTCACTGTTCAGTGTAAGTCAGCGTTTCTCAATCCTTTTCGACTCGCGAACCCCTTCCACAACGATCTGAGTTGGGTGAACGACTGACTATTAAAATATACATACATTACTGACTTTTGTATGCATAAAATTTAATTCCAAGCAAAAAGGTTTAATAACCTTAATTTAACTTAACTCTTAACGGTTATAACCTAAAATTACTTTAGTTACTGCTTAAAAGTTACAAAACTTGTAGGCCTAGTTGGGAAATCGTATGCATTCCTAATGTTGTTACGTAACTTTAAATTAGGCATTCGCGGTGATTATGAATTTATTGTAGAAATAATGTGATAAATTCCCGATGTTACACATATTTAACATAGAACATTATAGGATTAATTTAATTTTAATATAATAATTATTATTTATTATTATTATTATTTTTGTCCCTCATCTATAATAATAATAATAATAATAATAATAATAATAATAATAATAAATAATAATAAAAAAATAAAAATAATAATAATAATGGAATTAATCAAAGATGTGAAGAATATAATTACCTGGGGATCAAAATTAACTCAAAATGTACCCAAACAAAGACAAAACATATAGAATTGAAAAGGCATATCGGTAAAAACAATGTTAAACGTAGTTTTGTTGGGTAAGAACATAAGAATAGATACCAAATTACAAATTTATAAATCAATAATACGAAGCACGCTAACATATGGTCCAGAAACTTGGCAGTTGAATAAAAAATTTAGTTTAAAGGTTATGTCTACTGAAATGGATTGTTCTAGACATTCTAAATAGGAAAAAATCAGAAATATAATCATCAGACAACAAATGAAAGTCCAAAATTCAATATTAGATTTTGTGAGATACTAGAATGCTCTATGTTCATATACGTAGGATGCCTCAGAAAAGAATTATCCAGACAAGCTTTGGAATGGATTCCACCTGGAAAAGGAAAGAAAGGTCGACCTAGATTTAAATGGATGGATAATGTAATAAGTGGTATGAGGGAGCTAGGTCTGGAAGAATTGGAATGGGGCGATACAGAAGAATGGGAAATAAGATAAAAATTTAAAATGCGTTGGGCACAGGAAAATGTTTTATAAATAAATAATAATAATAATAATACTTCCAAATAGGCAGTATGTGTTTTTTTCTTTAAGAATCGAGAGACAGAATAAAATAGGAAGCATTTTAACAATTAAAACATTTAGCCTCACTGGAATCGAACCTGAGACCTCTCACATACGGATCAAGCCACTAAGCACTGAGCCAAGAGTCCGCTGGCATGCTATGCTTGAAAGAATGCTCTTCAAAGGAAGGGAAACGTATTGTAATTCTACTGTGGCAATTAGTTTACTCGTGTGAGTCTGGCGTTAGAACTTAAAATATTCCAGATCAAAAGTCAGCCCATTTTTTTAAGCGTGCATGAAACAGCTCACATACCTCATGTTTGCAGCATTGTATTCTGAGGAAGGAAATTTAATATCACATATGTCCAACAATTAATTAACTTGATTTCATGAGAATTTTAATATTAATTTTAGCTTCTTTTTAATAAGTTCTGCTCAATATAATATTTCATTTAAAACATATCAATATATTCTTACTTTCTTTCGTATTAATTAAAAATTAGCGGAATTTCGCAATAATCACTCAAAGATCCCTCCATATTTGATAACGGTGGCACTGAAGTTTGAAACATAATAGTTCAACTGATGTCCTATTTACAAAATGCTTTTGTTCAATTAAAGGTAGGAAATTCAACATAGTTTAAAATAAAACATAGGCGTTACTTACGATATAACGATGGGAGACTTGGGATATTCGTTAAAAAAAATATGCCCTTGTCTAACGAATTGGAGAAAGCATTTCAATTCCTACGTAAAACACTGACTTTCATCCTTGTGACGTAAAATACTACGCTATTAGAGTTTCCTTCCCACATTTTGTAAACCCTTAACTGTAATCAATAATATTATTATTCGGGGATTATCTACCACCTACATAAAAAAAACCGAAAAACACACTATTTTTTGGTGCAGTATCCCAATTACCTGAGAGAAATATGTATGTTGATTTTTTTCCAAACATAATGTGAGAAATGCCTTAAAATTACGTGAGAATTTGAGTTAAAATGAACTTAAAATCAGGGTATTTTCAATATAAAATATATATTAGTCATTTCTCAGACAGTCAACCGGCTAACGAACAAGTGAACGCTAAACTAATTTGGTGTATTAAATCGCCCGTCTAACACTAATGTCCCATTTTCTCAGCCTAATTTATCCACTAATGTAGGTGGACCCTTGGGAGAGATTCGACTTATTATGTGAGTAAACATGTTGGTAATTTGCTCAACCTGGAACACGTGTTATCATATTGGCCAACATGACACTTATTCACTCATCGAATATTCACAGGTGACATAGAATTACCAACAATTCTAATAAATATTTTCAATTCGAAAAAAACACTTACACTTCACAAAAATTACTTCTTCTTCGTCACGGTTTAGGTTTATTTACTAGGCTGGTCTGGTCTAAATTCCTGCTGTTTGCATATTTTCTTTGGTCTTCCCAAGCTTCTTCTTCCTCGTAGTAAATTGTTGTATGCTGCGTTTGGTATTGTATTCACAGTCATCCTTGCTAAGTGTTCTTTCCAGTTTGATCTGTATTTCACTGTTGTTGTGTTTAATTCCTCTAATTCTAGTTATCTTATTTTCGTGTTGTGTTTTTTTGCTATTCTTTGATATCCTGCTATTGGTCTGAGGAATTCATTTCAGCAGTTTGTATTCTAGCCGATTTTTACAAAAAAAATTACACATACATAAAATTGTATTATCATCAATAAATAAATATCCTGGTGCATATGACGTGGATAATATTTCAAATGGCCGCGTTTAAGTACGAAAAATGCCATTGCTAGAATTTGCAACTACGGAAATGTTCAAAATGTATGTGATATCAAGCTCTGTGTGTTTAAAACGCTGCAGTGTCTTGTGGATAATGGTTAAAACAGCGCTAAACCTTTATTAAACATGAAAATAATGCATCATATTTATATTATTATTATAATTATTATTATTATTATTATTATCGTATCATTATTGTTATTACCCTATAAAATGTCGTTTGTACATGAAATTTACATTGCTACATTATTGTATCTTTAACTGTTTGTAATTAGTATAGTGTATATTTGTCAAATATTTATTTATATTTGTACTGGTTGAGTGGAAGAGAGGGCCTTATGGCCTTAACTCTGCCAGAATAAATAAAGTATTATTATTGTTATTATTATTATTATTATTATTATTATTATTATTATTATTATTATTATTATTATTATTATTAAGACGAACATTCAATAACAGTGGTAGTACAAGGAGAACGTGAAAATCTAATTCCACATAACAAACAAATATGATTAACATGTACATTATCAAAATGTATTCTTGGCTACCAAAAGCTTTGGTTGATACAGTGTCCAGTATCCCATGTTTCTATCATCTTCAATATTCTCGTATCTTTTTTCAGACAAAAGATGACCTAAAACCCTTTTCATTATATATATATATATATAAAAGTTTCTATTCATCATATGTAATCTTTCTTTTCATATTTCTACGTAATCCGTTTCCAATCTTTTTCATCCAGTCATCTCTACGCGAATCATTCTACGAAAATGCTACTTTTCTTACTTCATTCCATAAGCTTTGCACTTTTTACTTATTTCGTAATAAATTAAATATAAATAATACTCATGGCAAAAAAGAAAGCTTGGATAGCTATTGTAGATATTTTAGTTTATACAGAATGTCCAGAAAATATGTATGTATTTGTAGAATAAAAAGCTTTATTAGCAAGTTATGTCATATATCAACACGTGTTACGTGTCATTTGTTAATTTGATGCTAACAATTGAACACCTGTTTCATCGTTTACAGATTGAATTTGCATGATGTTTACCGTACAATAGAATATGGCTACTGTGACTAGGAGGATACAGGGGTCATCATACGTTGCATTTGGACGAAAGTTAAACGCAGATGCTACCATGATGGTCCCACAGATCAAACAATCCACACATTTGTAAACAAGGTCAAATGCACTGGATCGCTGGTAATGGGGCACGGACAAGGACGTTCATGACCGTATGTTTATGCTTGTATAGTGTAAAGTATGTTGTATGAAGCATGATGATGAAGAGAAGGGAGAAGGTAAAATCCGGCACATAGTCTACTCCTTTCGAAAAGCACCAAGAAGGCCACCAGGCCTAACATCCCCATTCTACGAACGAATCACTATCAACAATACTACATACCTTCTCAACATATGTACTGCGGAGAGGTTTGCAATTTATTGCACGAATCTGGTGCACAATCTAGTGATTAAACATTTTACATCAGCACCGCTCCTGGCTCCGAGATTGAAGATTTTTGAATCAAATTAATTGAATAAAATTAATTAAACAATTAAAAGTTTGAACACCGCCGGGTATCGAACCCGGACCCGCCAGTCATGAAGCAGACATGCTACCACGTGAGCCAACACGGCGCGGCAGTGAGATATCTCAGTACCTTTTTCAAAAGAAAATGTAAGAGACATAGCAATAAAATACAGAGCTAACATTAATAAACCCAAAAATCCTAGAACAAGATTTGACTATAGACACGGTCATTAAACATTATCAAATTAGAACTGAAATTTAAAACAGTCCGTCGCTTCGGAACTGCATAAAGTAAGCGGATTCCTCAACAAGTGTAATTCATTGTCCAATTTTGCTGGATTACGGAATATAAATTTATCTTGTTAAATTGGAAAAACTTTCTACTCTCAGATCTTTAAAGTGATCTGATCTTAAATGTAATCTCTAATATATTTTTAATTGTCCACCACTGTGGTCTTGGGGTAGCGTGCTGCCTTGTCACTCAGCGGGCCCGGGTTCGATCCCCGGTCGGGACAGTTTTTCTGGGTGAGGTTTTATCGGGGTTTTTCCTCACCTGTAAGATAAATGTCAGGAAAACTTTAAGGCCCAAACGGTCCCCGAAATCATATGGCCATCGCAATCATCATCATTCATATTCATCATAGGTTAAGCCTAGGATTAGGGACTCTCCTGGCGCACCATTATCACTATCATCACCCATCATATCATCGGGGCAACGTAACCCCGCCTTCCAGGCGCCCTAACCTCAGAAGTGGGTTACAAGTACGCCATGCCAGGAGAGAAACCAGGAATGTCGAAAGACAAACCTGGGGCATTTGAAAAAATATATATATATTTAATTCAATGCTCCAGGTTGTCATTTCGACATTTATGGTGTTCATGGCGAACCCACTTCTGAGGTTGGATCGCCTGCAAAGCGGGGGATATGAGAGTTGATAATTATGGTAATGATGCACCAGAAGAGGCCTTAAACTAAACTTCGTCTAATTAGGTGAATGTGATATTGATGATTAAGATTGTCAAGTGGTGTTCGGGGACCGCCTTAAAATTTCCTGACATTTATCTTACAGGTGAGGAAAAATCCCGAGAAAACCTCACCTAGGAAACTTGTCCCGACTGGGGATCGAATCCGGGCCCGCTGCATGACAAGGCAGCACGCTTCCTCGAGACCACAGAGGTTGATTAATCTCTAATATAAAATGTATATAACAATTACATTTTAATGTGTTTAACATTTCATATGTTAAGAAATGTCCATGTATCCTTGCTATTTTACCTAATGTTACTACAGAAACAACTCACTAATACTACTTTTTAAGAATTAATAATGCGTTTTTGCGTTATTTAATAAAAATAGACTTAGGATTTGTTAATATATTTACCTAATGCCTTGTATAAAAAGCGTAGATTAATTCATTGTAGTGTTTTTTTTTCTCTTCTTTTTTATGCATAGTAGATTCGAGCTGTTATTCCTTTTTTATTCATTGTATCATTCATTTAATTTTAATTGTATTTAGTTTCATTCTATTATTAGACATTAATTTCATTATTATTCAATAACTATTATTGTAACTTTTTTTTTGTATTCATATGTAACATGTTTGTCCTGTCTAATATGACTACTATTGTAATTTTTTTTGTATTCATGTGTAACATATGTTTGTCCTGTTTTATATGACTATTATTGTATTTTTTTTGTATTCATATGTAACATATGCTTGTTCTGGTGAGTGGAGAGAAGGCCACATGGCCTTAACTCCACCAGGCTAAATAAATAAATAAATAAAATAAAAATAAATTAAATAAAATTATATAAATAAGTATATATTTTGTATGTTAATATTACATAAACATCCTAGCCTTATTAATTATGTTATAGATAACAAAATATACCTAATACTGTTATAGGCCACTTATAGAAAAAATGGTATCAAAATAACTTACCTTAATAAGTTATAATATGGCATACTAATGTCGCTATGGGAGAAGGAAATATTTTCCTGATATGTAACGACACTACAGGATAACAAATACAACTGGCACAACTTGGTCACTAAAAACATTGTGGAAAAGCTTCGCCGTTAATTCGAATCACGTACAATTCTCGTTCGTACTTATTTCGATTACGAACTTAACGACTTACCATTCAGTGAAATGACTATCTCTGATATAAAACGTGTGGATGAGAATAGTACCAAATTTTTACATCACTGCAGCCTGCACGTAAAACCAAGTTCATTAATTCTACAACACAGATCCCGCATCCACTTATGTAAAGATTATATATTTTTCACTCATTTATAAATATGAGTAATATGGTAGTAAAAGATTCCGGGCTATGTGGCCGTGGTCTATAACTGGCGTTTCTTCTAGACGTTTCTCCCTCAACTGCGACCATCGCAGTCGAGTCTACGACAGGGAAACAACAGCTTCTAGCGCTCGCCACTGAAGATGCCCTCCGCAGTTGAGGGAGAAACGTCTGGAAGAAACGCCAGTTATAGACCACGGCCACATAGCCCGGAATCTTTTTACTACCATGATTACCGGCCGTGAAAGCCTGCATTCCACTAATATGAGTAATAATTATGCATAGGCCTATATTTTCCAATTAACTCAATCTGTTCATTTTATAAGATTACAGATAATTCTAATATCACTTTGGAGATAAAAAATATTGATTTCCTCATTTGTGGTAAATGTTGAAATCAGTAATAAATTCTTGAAAACATAGTAAGTAAATAAACCAAGTTAATAATAATAATAATAATAATAATAATAATAATAATAATAATAATAATAATAATAAGAATAATCATATTCTTCTTCTTCTTCACGGTTTAGGCTTATTTACTAACCTGTTCCGGCTCCAAATTGCTGCTCTTTCCATTTTTCCTTGATCTTCCCAAACTTCTTCTTCCTCGTGGTGAATAGTTGTATGCTGCTTTTGGTATTCTATTCTCAGTCATCCTTGCCAAGTGTTCTTTCCAGTTTGTTCTGTATTTCTCTATTGTTGAGTTTAATTCCTCTATTTTTAGCTGTTGTCTTATTTCTGTGTTATGTTTTTTGTCTGTTCTTTGATATCCTGCTATTGGTCTGAGGAATCTCATTTCAGCAGCTTGTATCCTGGCAGATTGTTGTGTTGTCACTGTCCATGTTTCGAATCCATAAGTAATAATAGGCACTGACATTTTCGTGTATAATTTCATTATAGAGTCTTTCCTGGCTTTATTTTTCAAAGTTCTTTTTAGTGTATCTGCTACATAATTAAACTTTTTATTTTGTTATTTATATCTGTTTCTGCTGTGTATGATATTTCGCAACCTAGGAAGTCATATGTTACTACTTGTTCTATTGGTTTATTTTCTAATATTATCTTTGTCCGAACTGGATGAGCACCCTTGAAGGCCATTGTTTTTTATTTTTGTGAGGATATTTCCATGTTGTACTTTTTTGATATTTTACTTTAGTTTATATAGCATTCTTTGTAGTTCGTCTTCTGTGTTTGCTATTAAAACCTGGTCATCTGCAAAGGCTACTGGTTTTATTACTATATTTCCTAAGTTAATTCCTCCAGTCGTCATTTGCTTCCATGATCTTATCATGTCGTCGAAATAAATGTTAAAAAGAGTGGTTGATAATGGACAACCTTGTCTAACTCCTCCTTGTTATATGTATTGGTTCCCTTTGATTTATTTTTATTTTTGCTTTCTCATACATTTTCTTAATTACTGCTATCAAGTGTAGTGGAATTCCTTTTTCACTTAATATGTTCCATAATGTTGGTCTAGACACTTCATCAAAGGCCTTCTTATAATCTCTAAAGAGGATATGCGTCTCTAAGTTGAATTCTCTTCGCTTCTCTATTATTTGTTTTAAAGTGAATACGTTGCATGTGCAACTTCTCTTTCCTAAATCCAATAATAATAATAATAATAATAATAATAATAATACTAATAATAATAATTTATGTAAGCCCTTGTTTCCCTCAACGAGATTCAGGCGCTCTCCCCCTACAGGGAAGAAATTGAACCATACTACTTTAGTTAAACTTGTTTTCGTATAGATGTCTTTGGAGTGGCCTGTGATCAGCGTACCGCGTCTTAGTAATATGTAGAAAACCAAGGTAGTACTAGGACGGGGAAATTCGGTAAATGTTACTTAGGGGCCTTTTTATTCAGGCTTAAGAATCTTTTACGAGCCTGAAAATCTTCAGACTCGGGACACACGGCTTAAAGTCCCTCCCGGAGGACTTGCTCCTTGGATTTTTCCGTCCTAAAATATCCATCGACCCCGGCCGGGTTTGAACCCGCGACTCTCGGGAGCAGAGACAAGGGGCATAACTACTAGTCCACCTATAATAATAATAATAATAATAATAATAATGATAATAACAATAATAATATATAAACAATATTAACGATGTTACGCATTACAGGGATTCTTGTCATCTCAACCTCTTTCAGAAAACATTAAAATGAAAATATAGCCTATAAATAAAACTCTTATTTCCCCAGTTATATTATATGGATGCGAAATATTAACTATTTATTACTTTAAGGTAGGAGAAAATATTAGGAATATCTAAAAAAAAACTTAGAAACATTTTCGGACCAAAGAGAGACAAACATTCAAGTGAATGGAGAAGACTACTTAATAATGTTAACTGTTCTCATTATATATGCCTCCTTAAAGAACGTGTAAGTCTCGTAGACTGCGATGGATAGGACATTTGGAAGAATGGGGAATGAAATAGCGGGTAGGGACTCCTTGTGAGAAAACCAGAGAAAAATAGCTCAGCAGGTATGCCAAGAATGAGGTGGAAGATTAACAATAAACGTGATTAAGAGAGATAAATTGTACAGGGAATGATTGGAATAGAGTTCAGGATAGGCATTTAAAGGTAAATTATATCCTCGCGGCCATGACCCTACGGGTTCGATAGTGTCAGATATTCAGTTATTTAACAATACTAACAATAATACCAACAAAATTAATAATAATATAAGTCGAAACAATAATTTATTCTACATAATGAAGTTAAGGAAGTTTTCTTCCACATCGCCATGGTTAAATTATACAGATATTGTCCGGCGCAGTAACCGACAGTTAAAGGTATGATGCCTTGGTCCAGAGATACGGGATTTGCGCTGTTTCGAGTCCCCAAGGAGGAAGACATTTTCTCATGAAATTTCGGTACAGTATGGGACCATCCACTTAGTACCATGATGAATTTGAGAAGCTATAATAAGTTGCAGCTCCAGATTGTGAAAACCAGCTATACCAGGTGGGGGACCGAATATGCTGACTAGATATCACCCCTATACTCTCTGGATGATCTTCCATATATTTGATTATAACATGTGCATGTGAAGCCACTAGTCGGCTGGTAGGTTAAGCGTCTTCTTTAATACTCTTAATCCTGTCATGCGCAACACTAATTAGACGACTAGGCTATCTTTACAACATGCGATGCGACTTTTTTTAAATTTCTTCGTAAACTCCTGTCAAATTTTATTCGTAGGGATCCATTTTTTAAATTATTTCCCACCATTTAAAATGATTTTTAATAATAATAATAATAATAATAATAATAATAATAATAATCATATTCTTCTTCTTCTTCGCGGTTTAGGCTTATTTACTAACCTGTTCCGGCTCCAAATTGCTGCTCTTTCCATTTTTCCTTGATCTTCCCAAACTTCTTCTTCCTCTTGGTGAATAGTTGTATGCTGCTTTTGGTATTCTATTCTCAGTCATCCTTGCCAAGTGTTCTTTCCAGTTTGTTCTGTATTTCTCTATTGTTGAGTTTAATTCCTCTATTTTTAGCTGTTGTCTTATTTCTGTGTTATGTTCTTTGTCTGTTCTTTGATATCCTGCTATTGGTCTGAGGAATCTCATTTCAGCAGCTTGTATCCTGGCAGATTGTTGTGTTGTCACTGTCCATGTTTCGAATCCATAAGTAATAATAGGCACTGACATTTTCGTGTATAATTTCATTATAGAGTCTTTCCTGGCTTTATTTTTCAAAGTTCTTTTTAGTGTATCTGCTACATAATTAAACTTTTTATTTTGTTATTTATATCTGTTTCTGCTGTGTATGATATTTCGCAACCTAGGAAGTCATATGTTACTACTTGTTCTATTGGTTTATTTTCTAATATTATCTTTGTCCGAACTGGATGAGCACCCTTGAAGGCCATTGTTTTTTATTTTTGTGAGGATATTTCCATGTTGTACTTTTTTGATATTTACTTTAGTTTATATAGCATTCTTTGTAGTTCGTCTTCTGTGTTTGCTATTAAAACCTGGTCATCTGCAAAGGCTACTGGTTTTATTACTATATTTCCTAAGTTAATTCCTCCAGTCGTCATTTGCTTCCATGATCTTATCATGTCGTCGAAATAAATGTTAAAAAGAGTGGTTGATAATGGACAACCTTGTCTAACTCCTCCTGTTATATGTATTGGTTCCCTTTGATTTATTTTTATTTTTGCTTTCTCATACATTTTCTTAATTACTGCTATCAAGTGTAGTGGAATTCCTTTTTCACTTAATATGTTCCATAATGTTGGTCTAGACACTTTATCAAAGGCCTTCTTATAATCTCTAAAGAGGATGTGTGTCTCTGAGTTGAATTCCCTTCGCTTCTCTATTATTTGTTTTAAAGTGAATACGTTGCATGTGCAACTTCTTCCTTTCCTAAATCCAATAATAATAATAATAATAATAATAATAATAATAATAATAATAATAATAATAATAATAATAATTTCTGTAAGCCCTTGTTTCCCTCAACGAGATTCAGGCGCTCTCCCCCTACAGGGAAGAAATTGAACCATACTACTTTAGTTAAACTTGTTTTCGTATAGATGTCTTTGGAGTGGCCTGTGATCAGCGTTCCGCGTCTTAGTGATATGTAGGAAACCAAGGTAGTACTAGGACGGGGAAATTCGGTAAATGTTACTTATGGGCCTTTTTATTCAGGCTTAAGAATCTTTTACGAGCCTGAAAATCTTCAGACTCGGGACACACGGCTTAAAGTCCCTTCCGGAGGACTTGCTCCTTGGATTTTTCCGTCCTAAAATATCCATCGACCCCGGCCGGGTTTGAACCCGCGACTCTCGGGATCAGAGACAAGGGGCATAACTACTACCTAAAATATTATACATCTCACATACTAGCTTTAATAAATTACATTCGATAGATTTAAACTACCCCTAAGAATATCAAAAATTCCTGTGCACCATACACTAAAACATAATTATAGAGGGAAAGTAAGCACTAGTCCACCTATAATAATAATAATAATAATAATAATAATAATAATAATAATAATAATAATAATAATAATAATAATAATAATAATAATAATAATAATAATAATAATAATAATAATAATAATAATAATGATAATAACTATAATAATATATAAAAACTATATTAACGATGTTACGCATTACAGGGATTCTTGTCATCCCAACCTCTTTCAGAAAACATAAAAATGAAAATATAGCCTATAAATAAAACTCTTATTTCCCCAGTTATATTATATGGATGCGAAATATTAACTATTTATTACTTTAAGGTAGGAGAAAATATTAGGAATATCTAAAAAAAAAACTTAGAAACATTTTCGGACCAAAGAGAGACAAACATTCAAGTGAATGGAGAAGACTACATAATAATGTTAACTGTTCTCATTATATATGCCTCCCTAAAGAACGTGTAAGTCTCGTAGACTGCGATGGATAGGACATTTGGAAGAATGGGGAATGAAATAGCGGGTAGGGACTCCTTGTGAGAAAACCAGAGAAAAATAGCTCAGCAGGTATGCCAAGAATGAGGTGGAAGATTAACAATAAACGTGATTAAGAGAGATAAATTGTACAGGGAATGATTGGAATAGAGTTCAGGATAGGCATTTAAAGGTAAATTATATCCTCGCGGCCATGACCCTATGGGTTCGATAGTGTCAGATATTCAGTTAGTTAACAATACTAACAATAATACCAACAAAATGAATAATAATATAAGTCGAAACAATAATTTATTCTACATAATGAAGTTAAGGAAGTTTTCTTCCACATCGCTATGGTTAAATTATACAGATATTGTCCGGCGCAGTAACCGACAGTTAAAGGTATGATGCCTTGGTCCAGAGATACGGGATTTGCGCTGTTTCGAGTCCCCAAGGAGGAAGACATTTTCTCATGAAATTTCGGTACAGTATGGGACCATCCACTTAGTACCATGATGAATTTGAGAAGCTATAATAAGTTGCAGCTCCAGATTGTGAAAACCAGCTATACCAGGTGGGGGACCGAATATGCTGACTAGATATCACCCCTATACTCTCTGGATGATCTTCCATATATTTGATTATAACATGTGCATGTGAAGCCACTAGTCGGCTGGTAGGTTAAGCGTCTTCTTTAATACTCTTAATCCTGTCATGCGCAACACTAATTAGACGACTAGGCTATCTTTACAACATGCGATGCGACTTTTTTTAAATTTCTTCGTAAACTCCTGTCAAATTTTATTCGTAGGGATCCATTTTTTAAATTATTTCCCACCATTTAAAATGATTTTTAATTTTTTCTAACGATTATTTGAATATATTTTTCTATAGTATTTAACTACATGAAGACGTGTCAGCCATATTGATTTTATCGAATATTCTAAGCAAAAACGAAGTCGTGTTCCAGTGCAGCCAACATAGAGTATGTAATAATCAGAGACCAGCACTTTGGCAGAATGCCTTTTTAAATGTTTTAAATCTGTCTCCAATCTGAAAGTGAATCTGTACGATTCATTCCTTTGTGCGGTACAACGCCATAGTTTTATGTTACTTTTTCTACATTTATTAATATAATTGCCTAATGTACGAAATAAGTGATTTTTTGCCTTTATTTTAAATTATCTATTATTTATTAATTTATTATTAAATTTGCCTACAGGTCTATTTTAATTTATTTCTATAACCGCTACAATGAAAGTGACTTCACCGAATGTATATTATTGTCATTCAGTCAGTTCATATTCTCCTTTGTACAATAAGTGTTCCCGAACACAAAAATGTATAAATAACAGTAAGCATTTTAATTATCTCTTGTGTTTATTTGAAAAGGCAACAATAATGAGTACGGGTCTAACTTTAATTTTCTTTCAGTTTTAATTGCGACGTTGTTGTGGCTAGCAGCAAAATGCCGAAATACAGTGTTCCTTCACGCAGTATATTGCAAAGTTACGTTAATACTTTTGGATTCGACGTATTTTTACTGATGGTAAGGTACTTATATGCACAATATGTGAGCAGTCAGTGAACTACGAAAAGAAATATTTCATATCGGAACATGTCAGTACAACTAAACACAAAAATGCTCTTTCCAAGGCTACTGGGAAGAAGATTTCTTTGCTTTCAACAATAATTGCAACATCGAGTCGAAAATCTCAATTTGCATTCGGCTTATTTAAACGTTTTCTTGGTGCTGGAATCCCTTTGTTGAAATTACAGAATCCTACATTTAGGCAGTTTTTGGAGAAGCATACGAACGAATCTGTGCCTAGCGAGTCAAGTTCGCGAAAATGTCACCTAAGCGAATGTTACGATGAAACAATGAAAATCATTAAAGATAAAATTAAAAATTAGAAGATCCTGATTTATATCGACGCATCAACTGACCCTACGTGTCGTTTCATTGTCAATGTCATTGTTGGGCAATTAGATCCTTCAGAAGATGAATAAATGAAACCATTCCTGCTCACAACAGAGTGTCTGGAGAAAGTTAACAGTTCAACTATCGCGCAGTTATTCACCGATTCATTAAATTTACTGTGGCCTGAAGAAATTCAATACGACAACGTGTTACTTTTCATCAGTAATGCTGCACTTTATATGAAAAAGGCTGGAATAACTTCAAAAGTGCTATTTCCAAACATGCTTCACGTGACCTTCGTAGCACATGGTTTTCGCAGGGTGTCAGAAGAGATACGATTCTTGTTTCCTGATGTTGATAAATTGATTTCCAATATTAAGAAGATCTTTATGAAAGCCCCATCAAGAAGTTTGACATTTAAATACATTGCACCAGATATCCCTCTGCCCCCCACCCTCCACCTATCATAACGAGATGGGGGGCATGGATCTCAGCAGCACTTTACTACGCTTCAAATTTCCAGAGTATAACTGAGGTGGTGAACGCTCTGGAGGATGAAGCATCTTCAATTGTAGCAGCCAAGAAACTTCTCAGTTGTTCCGAAGTGAAAAATGATTTAACTTTCATTGCGGCCGAGTTTGGTTTCCTGCCACAAGTGATCTGCCAGCTTCAAGAAGGACAGCCTTTGATAAACTCAATGACAATTGTGGATGATGCAGTGCAAAGACTGGACAGTGTACAAGGGAAATGGGGTTCATTAGTTAGGGAAAAGTGTAAAACAGTGTTTTCGAAAAACTGTGATCTTGATAAACTTAGAAACATTAACAAAATTCTACAAGATGACAATTCTAATGCAGTTGAAATGGATCCTGCAATGGTGTTATGTTTTAGATTTGCTCCAATAACCACTGTTGATGTTGAGAGGTCATTTTCTCATATGAAAAATGTGTTATCTGACCAGGAGACTCAACATTACTCCAGAGAACTTAAAAAAGCATTTGGTTGTCATGTGCAACGAATAAGGCATTGCAATACATAGGCCTTTTAAAAATATTTTCATTTTTATTTTTTTGTGTCAAGCACAATACTAGCATTTTGTTAAAAATTAAAGTTCTTTAAAATATGACGATCGAGTTATTGAATAGTGTAATCTAGTAAATAAACGGGTGTAGTAAAATCTTTTTCTAATTGATTATTTAGCTGTTTATGATGCCTTTTGCCTGCCTATTTTAATGATTCACAGTGCCTAAACTTCCGGTCTCTGGTAATAATTAACTGTACACATAAACTTCAGAATTTCAGAACTTAGAATTTATCTTTGGGCGTTGCATCATGTCACAGGTTAGAGAGCTTAAATTGCATTAGGTTAGCTTTTAGGTTCGTTATATATCGTGTATTACATAGGCTGCATTCCGTGTTGCCATAGTGTAAACCGCTTCGCATTTGTTAGCCAATGCGCATGTTGTATGGTTGGAACTTAGAAAAAAAAATTCGCGTGACGTAAATACATTTTACCTGTATTTTTATCATCTAGCGAGTGAGAGCTACCACATCAGCCAGCCTTGATTATTTGAACTTGTCAAGCACCGGATTTGTTATTATAAAATCGAGTTATGTTTAATTAACTAAGCCACTGGCATTATCGCACGCGTAGGTTCATGTTCGAGCGGATATAAACTCTCCGTACATCCCTTACCTGAGCTAATGTTTTCAAATCCCTTGTATAATTTACTTCTCTCAACTCGTAATTAGTGTTATTCTCCCACCTCATTCTTGGTCTACAAGCTGGGCGTTTTCCCTCTGTTTTCCAATAATGAGCTTCCATGCCCCCTCTTTCATTCCCCATTAGTGCCACATGTCCTGACCATCGCAGCCTATGAGACTTAACTATGTAATTAAATTTGTTCCGGTAATATTTTAATTCTATATAATTAAAGGAAAATGTATTTAAAAGCTGTATATCACTTTAGGAAATGTTATATACAGAAATGGAGGATATTAAAACGTCAAGGTGATAGTGAATTTAACAAGTCTGCGAGAAATTTCTCCGGAGAGGAATTAAAACATGAAGTTCAAATTCAAGAGGACGTACATCTGAGACGCTAAGCTCATTCAGACAAGTTGAATTAAAACATTTTCTTTCTAAACGGTAACGTCGTTGACCTATATTAAAACAGGAAATTGCGTTGACATTCAGGAGTAAGTTCCTAAATATACTTCTTCTAGAATTACTTACAGAACAAAAAGTTATTTTTCATAGTTTGAGTACAGTTAACTTCATCGTGGAACTGCCAACTACTTCAAATTTTCAATTTAATGTGTGTTTTTGTTACACGAAGAGGAGACAATTTAAGCCAATGATAAATCAAGATTAACATAGAACAAATAAGGTATAAGCAGAACCGCTGAATACAGAAATTGCCAATTACTGAAGTATTACAAGAATTACAAATTAATAATTCAACCAGAAAGTACCGATACGAATTTATGAATTTAAGTTTTGGCGCCGCAGAAGCTAGTACCATATTTAATTACGCACTTAAATGCAACAAATAGTTATAAAGTTATATATTTCAAATATTTAGCCCCGGAAAGTAATTAACCTTCACTCATTTTACTCGAAATTATGGGGGGAAAATGTAGGACTATTTCCTGTCATGACCACTCTAGTTACAATAGTTATTCTATAAACCAGCGATAACCACAGTATTAATCAGCGATAACCACATTAATAACCTGCGGTAACCACACTAATAACCAGAGATAAACCCACAGTTCTGTCCATAACACAGCATCTCCGTCAATAAAAACTGATATATGTCTGATTTTAACCGTGTAGGTTGGAGTAATTGAATTGGTGAGGTTAGCTTTTAGGTTCTGTATATTTTAAATTTGTTTGAATACAAAAAAAATTATCTCTTCTATGGTAATACAAAATGGCCGACGGTTACAACGTTAAAACATATTTCCACTCGTAAATTTCACTTTACATTAACATTATTTGACGATGGTAATTGTCAGGGGATAAATGTTACAAATATCACTTTTTAATGGGATAAATTGTATTAAAAAGTCTTAAACTGCACAATTAAATACCTGGTTAAGTTAAACCCGACCTAAATCTTTGTTAGATTACGATGTAGTCTACTCACAGAGGCGTATATTTTCTATAAAATATTGACAGGTTGATGTCGGCCGCGGTGAGCTAATGGTTATGTTCCTTGCCCCTAGTTGCGAGGGACGCGGGTTGAAACCCGGCTGGGGTTGATGGATTTATAGGTTGGAAAAAAATACCTAGGGACGAACCTCAGGTAGGTACTTTAAGTCGTGTGTCCGGAGTCTGAAGATTTTAAGGCTCGTAAAAGAACTCGAAATCTGAATAAAGAGGCCACTGTTCAAAATTTACCGACTGTTACCCATCAAAGTAATACCTTAGTTACCCGCCAGGTGATTTACTTAGGAAATATGCCGACCCCATATCACTCATTGACATCTATGGGTAAATAAATTGTAAGTAATTTAGCTTATTTAAAACACTCCCACTAGGTAGTGCTCTAATCGCCACATGGGGAACTACGTGGTATATAGATAGATATATTAATTGAGTCTCGTTCGTCACATTCCGGACATTGGTGCTCCCGTAGTGGAGTTATTTAACCATACTCATTTTGTTAGGCTTTTGTTTTAATTGGATTCAAGCTGGTCAGCTAAATTGTGTTCAGAGGCCTTTTTATTAAGGTTTGAGGTTCTTACGAGCCCGAAAAATCTTCAGACTCGGATCTACAGCTTAAAAGACCTCCCGAAGAGTTTTTCTTTTGAATTTTGCGTCCTAAAAATCCATCGACTCCGGCCGTGTGAACCCGCTACCCTCTGGACTAGAGAGAAGGAGCTTTACCTCTAGACACGCCACATACAGCAACAACTGTGAAACTCGAATGAAGCCCTCTTATTAAAAAAAACCGTGCATGTAGGAGTAGAGAATAAGCTACACAAAATCCAAATTTCGTAAAAACAATAAGACCTGAGGTCTTTACATGTTATAATATTCCAGGTCTATTATTTTCCAGGGAATACACTTCAAAACAAATTGGTTTACTAGTATTTTATATAGGATGTAAGGGGTATAAGTGTCATCATTTTCAGAGTCATCTGGAATGGTCTACAGAACTAAAAATTGTCCATGCAATTCATAACTTCACGTTTTCTCAGAAAAAAATGTATTTTTTTTGCGAAATATTTCTTAAATTTTAAGAGAAAAATATACGTCTAAATCGTGATTTGAACCCTATTCCTCTGTACACCAGTGTTTTACTATTTAAGCTATTAGGCATCACGATTTAAATTTTTTTTCCTCTTATTAAATCGTGATGCGTAATAGCTTAAATCGTTAAAACACTGGTGTACAGACCAGAGATATTGGATATAAATCCCGGTTTAGGCATATCATTTTCTGTTCAAATTTGATTTGTCATTGAGTGAGAAGTGATAAATTTAATGTTAAATATCGATATATTTCTTGTATTAGTAATAACACGAAAATAATAAAATCGGTAGGTGTACTTACCAACAAGTTAATATTAGCTTCATAATATATTTTTGTTATTTATGCCATTTTCGTTAAATGAAATAAAAACATGCTTATATTTGCTAATAATACTGGGTAACCAATTTTGGGCAACTTTTGTTCCTCTCGGTTTCTTCGTGGTTTGTATATAATTCAGGCACCCTGAGTTCAAAAATGACAGTTTCACATCGATAATTCTATGGAAAATTAATATATTTGAAAATGTGGGAATTAACACAAAATTGAATCCACAAATATACATTGAATAAATGCCACCTTATATTGGTATTGTATCTGATGATATGAAATGGGATTTTGTTTCAGCATCACTGACTTGGCCATCAAATTTATTAAAAATGAAGTTGTGACCGCCCTTTTCTTTTGTGGGTCGTGAAATGTCCCTCACTAAACTTCAAACATAGTCCCCCATCATATCTGTCTTGATATCTTGATTCAATGTTTTTGAGATTCTGGTGGAATCGTTCTCCACGTTCGTCACTCACATGACCCAAATTTGGTTTCAAGAAATCCAAATTTGAATGCAGGTAATGCAGTTTAATTGACATTCTGCACCTAATGTACCATATGAACTCAGCAAGTTCTCAATCATATCTCGGTAATTGGGACTCTTCTTGTTTTCCAAGGAAGCCATGCAAAACATTATGAAATGCTTGCCATGCACTTTTTCTACTGGTGTAATCTTTGTTCTAATTCTGCGGACTCCATCATCTGTCTTATTTGAGGCCCTGTAAAAACTCCAGCAAATACTTTTTCATCAGACAAACATAGGAACATAAAGCCAGTATGTTGCAAAGCATCTGATGATTTGCGAGTATGTTGCAAAGCATCTGATGATTTAACCAAAGCTTTAACATTCTATTTTTTCTAGTCCTAATTTAATGTGGAGAGATGGTAGAACGATCTTCTTCCTGTCAAAAAGAGGTTCATGTAGAACATAACTTTCTCCTGGAACAAGTTCGTTTCTTGAAGGTCACACTTGTTGGATGTAATGTTGGCCAGTTGCTCGGCGGTCCCATAAACAAAGGAAACATGGATACATGGATGCGATCGAACCGTTAATATTTGGAGAAAAAAAAACCAATCATATACTTGAAATTGAAAAAGTAACGAAACCAAAAATCGTGATTACTATCAAACCGTCAACATTTGGAGAATAATAATCACATATTTGAAATCAGCGCACAAACCTCAGTCAGAAACAGTTAAAATATGCAGAGGAACATTTTCATTGTTATCCAGTGCAATCTGGAATGAGAGGTGTGTCAACATGCTCAGGATGGTTCAAACAGCTAAGTACAAGCCATGGTACGTACAAGTCAGCTGAGTTCTCTCCCGAATCAGCTGTACACCTTCCACTCATTCCAGCAACGTTACCAAATGTCCAAAATTATAAACTTTAAGAATTGGTTAACTATGTCTATTAGAAAAATAATGTGAGAACCTTTTATTTTAATCTTAATGACTTGAATAATCATCAGTTAAAATAATGGCACTTATATCCCTTACACCCTGTATGTTGACTTCTTTAAAACTAAGGTAATTTATGTCACAATTCAAAGTTGGTTATGTAAGAACCTCAAATGTGTGGCTTTAGACATGTGCCGACGTTTAAATTTATTTAATATGTTTCAAATGAATATAACATATTTCTATGCCAAATATTAAGTTTTTATTCTCTTCCTCCATTCATATCTATGATTCCAGTCACCATCCTGCAGTCCCCTGTCCTTCATCAAATTCATAATTCCCTCTACCCATGTCTTCTTAGGTATCCCTCTTCTTTTCCTCCGATTTGGAATCAACTCCAAAGTTCTAATTGACAATCTACCTCAATTCATCCTCTTCACGTGTCCAAACCATTGTAATTGTTTATTTCCCACAAATAGTACACCTGTTTTGTTGAAGTTCATTTTTATCTCGGATAATACTGTTCCTGATCTGTTTAATCTATACCCTGTCTGCTCTTAAAGTGATCCTTGTCATAACAAAACCATGTGACCTGCTCGCTTTTCATTGGTTATGGACACCGACGTACGTTGTAGAAGCAATAAATACGCGAAAAGTAGTTCCGTTCATATATAAAAAATGTCCTCTGAATATACTTGTTATTCTTCGTGAATAAAAATGATAACATTCAAAACGTAATATAGTTTATTAAATATGGGCGATGCATTCGAGTCAAGCTTCAGTCGATTCTCATGAAACAAAATGGCTGAAAGTATCGAGTCTTCTGTTGCTGTATCGTCATCTCCCTGTCAAAAGTGACAGTAATTGTGGCTCGAATGGCGGAAGGATATTGCTTCTACAACGTACGTCGGTGTCCATAACCAATGAAAAGCGAGCAGGTCACATGGTTTTGTTTTGACGAGGATCATTTACAGGATATAGAACATCGTGCAGATCTTCTTAAATATCCATTTCAGTAGATTTTAATTTAATTAATTTTTTGAGAAAAGATTAATCACCACGTATACCTTAATTTTTGGATAGTGTTATTAGCTTTGGTGAGAATAACTATTCTACAGCTAAAATTATAAAAATAATTATTAAGCATGCTCATGAAAATAAGTTAAGTGTTCTATCCCACTGCTTTTGCTTTTTCCCCCAGAAGATGCCATACTGGAAAAAATAGATAGACCCCGGTTGGATCTGAATTCGCGAATTATAAAATATAGACTATCACTATAATCGCTAGATGCTTACCGGAGGTTCATATTACGATTTCTAAAGTCAATTATCCAACGGCATGTATAACAAAACTCAGATAAAAACGGGACAGACCTATGAAGTCACTGAGGAATCAGTTTTGATGTTTTAATAGATTAACAACAACCTACATGTTCAACAACCGCGCATTCAAGACGAGTTTTTATTAACTCTGATTAGTTTTAATGACTTAACATAGAATAACCGGATCATGTTTGAACGAGTAGAGACTGAGCTGTTATCAAGTTAAAAATATACTAATTCCGAGCTACGTTCCAGTTGTTCTCTAAACAAAACTTGCATAATGTAGTACTACTCCGTTTATTGGGAGAACCGTGGTGTTACTTTAAACTGCTATATGACTCCATGTGTACGATGTAAACATTGTTCTTACGCAACATCGTATTATTTTCTTGTATCTTGTAAGCCCATGTTTCCCTTAACAGAGATTTAGGCGCTCTCCTCCTACAGGGAAAAATTTGAACCATACTAATTTAGTTACACTTGCTTTCGTATAGATGTCATTTGAGTGGTCCATGGTCAGATTTCCGCCTCATACTGACATCTAGGAAACCAAGGTAGTACTAGGACGGGAAAATCCGGTTCATTTTGCTTAGAGGCCTTTTCATTCACACATAAGGACATTTTACGAGCCTGAAAATCTTCAGACTCGGGACCCACGGCTTAAAGTCCCTCCCGCAGGGTTTGCTCCTTGGATTTTTCCATCTTAAAAAAATCCATCGACTCCGGCCGGGTTTCAACCCGCGACCTCGGGACCAGAGGCAAACATTGTATTTTACAGGATATATACCTGAATACAACATTAAATGGTAGAAATAATTACAAAATTCCTACATTTCTTATTAATTTATGACAAAAATATATATGGACCTATCTAATCAGACGTTTACGCTTTTTTCCATGATATCAATAGATGACCTTTATTTACCGGTACAAGTTAATTACCAGCAGAATTTATGTTACATGCTGACTCACCTGTAAATTCGGCTGTTAATTTCACCACATCCACAATGGTTAATGTAGGATATTTCTTCACTAAACTGTTTGAAAATATTCATAAGTAATGCCACGAGTGATTTCCAATTTATCTACAGGATTTGGCATTCGTTAGGACTATTTAACTAATACAATTAATCTGTTTACTCAAAAGTCGTTATTTAAATATAGTTACCGGTATTTGAAAATATTCTTATTCTGAGCTGTTCAGAACATTACAAAGGAGAGAAATTCTACAAAAAATTGTCATTTTGAAACATTCGAAATTACAGTGTATTCTGCATTGCGCAAGTCAAAGAATTAAACAATGATTGTTAATCTAATACATTTGTAATTATATGTTTTAAGATTATCCCATATAACGTACATAGACATGTGCTAGTTAATACATAGTTTTATTATATTTATTTTCTTCAAAATTTCGAGCGAACTTCGTTTTCTTGTACGCTTGAAGGTAAAACTATCATTCCGCAAATGAAAATGTAGTTATATACCTGGTTTGTTTACATTACAACTGGAACTTAGCTCGAAATTAGTATAGCGCTAAGTTTCTCATTATTTCTAATTATATGTGCGGTTAGTTATGTATCTTCCATTGGCATTTAAGTTTTATAAAATCTACAATTAGAGGAAAAATACTAACATACCACTAGACCTATTATCAATTTAATTAAAAATACATATTCCCTCAACTTCATTCTCTCTCTCTCTCTTTCTCTCTTTCTCTCTCTCTCTCTCTCTCTCTCTCTCTCTCTCTCTCTCTCTCTCTCGATGTCTTCCACGTCTATGCCTATTATATAGGAAGTTATTGGACAAACCAGTTATTTCTACGTACAATTTATTAAAAGCCATTACAGTGAATTATTGCAGATACAGTGGTCATTAACTCAAGTGCACCGTGAAAATCCGAAACTAGTTTCCTTGTACAGAACGACAAATGTGCGGTAGCAGAGATCACGTACAAGCGCAAACTCAGCGTCTCTGCTTCACGAAGTACAAAGATGGCTTTCAAATTAACAAATTGACATAATACATTTTATTGTTGTGCTGCAATATTAGAATTTTGAGAATTCTATCTCAATTATCTCCTCTATCTCGCGACTTTAAATTGGTCCCTCAACTGTTGTTATGGATCTTAAGAGAATTCCTAAGCAATGAAGCAATTGAGGTCGTTCTCATGAAAATAATTTTTAGACATTTACACATCTTTACAGATACTATCTACTAGACATCGAAAATATCAATGACCAATCAATATATATATATATATATATATATATATATATATATATACATATCCGTTAACGCTCTGGCGGTCCCAATTTCTGTTTCATTTAAACCAAACTTAGCATATGGCAGATAATTAAAAAGTGAGGTCGATTAGGCTAACCAGCAAAATTGGATAATTAGATCTACGATATCACTTGAAACGAAAATTTAAAAATCAGTCCAGCGTCCGTAATTCTCGATGTTTCACAACAAAAATTAGTTTTCGCTATTAAATTAAAACGAGGAACATACTTTCCAAACGTCAAAGCAATACGTCCGTTAGAATTGTGGGTTTACCTGAAACTCGAAATTAAAAATAAACTCTAGCAAACGCCATGTTTGGTTCGTTGCAAAATATACATCTACCATAAAATTTAATTAACCCTTAAATTTGCAACGTATCCTACAAGATACATTAGTTTAATTTAATTAATATGTTTTAATAAAATGATAGAAATGTTTATCGGTAGATATTATTTAAATTGGTGCCAAATTAAACAATATGCTAATAAGTAATAACTACGCTTAAGCATGCTTTGTTTTCACTGCAGTCCGACACTTTTAAATAAATTGGCATCAAAAATTTAGTTTCTCCAATTTAACAATATAAATATATACTCCGTAAACCAGCAAAATAGGATCGTAAATTAGACTTGGTGAGGAATTTGTTTAATTAATGCAGTTCCTTCGTGACGCACATTTTATATTTTCACTTTAAAATGCCCGATATTATAGCAACATTTTATTAATGAGAAATTGAAATATGACAATTTTATCCCACTTATCACAAAAATTATGCAACAAAATATAGAATAGAGTTTGATAATTGGGGAGTTGGTTCATTTTTTGAAAAAAAATATTTAATTTTTCAAGAGATATAATTACTGGTTATGACTCCAAGTTAGTACACATGAGGAACACAATTCCTTCTTCCTGAACTTACCAAATAATTTCAATGAAAAGAAGAATTATAATTTAACTTAAAAATATATCACGAAAAACATGTCACTTAATTACCTGTCTCTACTCTATCTATAATAGAATAAACAACACATCTATAACTGTCGCTAGATAACAAATGATGACTGTTTGCTCTAAGCCATCATGTTTCTGTTACGTTTCAAAATTCTATATATTTTTTTCTAAATGTTATTAAAAACCTTGATATATAGTATATTGCGATACGAGTATGGATCGAGGAAGAGTTAAAAAAAAACGAGGCGCTTGTGCCAAGTTTTTTTTTATTTGCGAGATTTCGTTATGTGTTTACCACATGAGTATTGCATACTATTTTTTGCACTAAGTGTATTTATTTTAGTAATTAAGATATTATCTAAAATATTAATAAAAATAATTGAAGATAAATGTTAAGATTTCAGATGGTGAATCGGCTATATGTGTTGCTATTGAGATATAATGAATATTGTTGGTCATGTTGCCATCTTATATTTGTTAAAACTGTAAAACCAATTTGATTTGGGATTTATTTGTGAATATGGATAACGTTTAAGACAACGTGTTCAGTGATGATGAAATAGAAGAGGCGTGGAAAGCTGGATGTGATGAATTTAAAACCGAAATTAATACAAATTGCAGTATCACTATCAACATTTCAAAATAAATATTTTTACTTGCCGCACTAGTGATTTTGGTAATTTTTAAAGTATTGAGATTTCTTTTGTTTTCATAGCAACCAAGATTGTATGCGGGAATGTTAGATTACGGTGCACGTCAACAATAACAGAAAGTATACAATATTAATTACTTAGTGCAAAAATAATTAATATTATATTAAACAATAAAATATTATTAAACTCTTCATATAACTTTTTTAATTATAATTTATTTTTCTTATAAAATTTATAATACAGATATAAACAATAATTTAATCCAAAATATAAAACAAAAATATATTTATAATCAATTGAGTTGGTGTTTGCTTGATGAAAATCCATATTTATTATATAATTCAGTTACAGCTGTTTCGGTACACTGTACCTTCTTCAGACATGTTAACAAATTATGAATTGTGTTCCAACTGATCTAAGCAACAATACAACAATATTTATTTAAATTTTTAAATGTAACAAAGGGGATTCATTCAAATCAAGTTGAGAATTTAATAGTTTTTTACTACTTTTAAATTTATTAATTTCTACAACCTCCAAAAGATCTAACTTCTTACCCTTATCACAAATATGTAAAATTTCAAAATTTGGATCGAAACAATGATTAAATTTGAATAGGTGGTTAGCATATTTTGAATTTTCTAAATATAACCGAAATTTAGAAAATTCAAAATATGCTAACCACCTATTCCAATTTAATCATTGTTTCGATCCAAATTTTGAAATTTTACATATTTGTGATAAGGGTAAGAAGTTAGATCTTTCGGTTATATTTAGAAAATTCAAAATATGCTAACCACCTATTCCAATTTAATCATTGTTTCGATCCAAATTTTGAAATTTTACATATTTGTGATAAGGGTAAGAAGTTAGATTTTTGGAGGCTGTAGAAATTAATAAATTTAAAAGTAGTAAAAAACTGTTAAATTCTCAACTTGATTTGAATGAATCCCCTTTGTTAAATTAAAAAATTTAAATAAATATTGTTGTATTGTTGCTTAGATCAGTTGGAACACAATTCATAATTTGTTAACATGTCTGAAGAAGGTACAGTGTACCGAAACAGCTGTCACTGAGTTATATAATAAATATGAAAATCAAATAAAACTACGTTTTATTTTTATTTAATTAAAAAATATATTTTACTCTTGTTTATCTATACACATTTTAAACAACGAAGTTGTTTATAATTATGTTTTACTACTATGACTGCATTATTTTTTATTTTTATATCACTCCACTAGTATTTTTTAGCTTTATATTTTAAATGAATTAATATTTAAATAACGTTTTACTGTGTGTAATAATTACCGGTAGTAATACTTATAATATTACAATAAAATGTACATTATTTACACTATAGCCTTCTTTATATAATATTAAGCGAAATTTAAAAAAATAATAAAAAAGTAGCAGGAACATGGTAACTCAGAGAAAAGCAATCCTGTATTGTTACATATACGATGTAAAAACGAGATAGTAATAGAACATATTATTTAACCAACTAATTCAATGCCAGTTTCGAACCCATAGTTCCATGGCCGCGCGGACATAAGCTCTCCATACATTCTTATCCTGAGCTAACTATTCCAATCTTCTCAAGTATAATCTACTTCTCTCAAATCATGATTAATGTTATTCTCCCACCTCATTCTTGGCCTACATACTGGACGTTCCCGTCTGGTGTTCTTGGATAAAGTTCACATGTCCCTCTTCCATCCTCCATTTAGGTCATATGTTCTGCCATCGTAGTCTACGAGACTCGAATTTCTCCTGTTAAAGGTCAGGGTCTTATCAACTAGTTGGAACCGGTGATTTCTGTCTTGTCATTAATTTATTTTTTTTACCATTCGTCGCAGAAGGAATTAAGTTGCAGATAGTTTCAAATAGTTGTTATCCGCACAATTAAATCAACTACTCATAGAAACCTGTGAATGGATTTCCGAGCGCACTGTATACATGTGAACTATGTTTTTATTTTGAACTTGTTCAACTGTAACTGGAGTCAGAAGTCATCGTTGACAAAGATTTATGAAACCTATCATAAATAGTTCAGAGAAGGGAAGTGGACCATACATTCTGAGGATTCCCTTTTACGGAAGTTTGAAATGACTCGAGAAAACTTTAGAAAGTAGTCCATCCCAACAAAAATAGATTCTTAACAGGATTTAAGTCGAGAAGAACAAAAAATGTATACAATGATTTGAACGAAAACAGTGTTTAATAAGCATTACCTTCATAGAAGGCGGTCAAAAGCAAAGAGGTGCACGTTTTGCAGTGTTGAGAAATAGTATATTACAATGTGAGGTTGGGAGGTGGTTTTTACAGAAGTGAGGAAATGATTAAAAACCGAGCGATAGCGAAGTTTTTAATTTTCGAGATTTTGTAAAACACTTCACAAAAGTGTGTTGAACAATATTTTGTGCACGATGGTGCTTTCAAAATAATAAATAATAGTAAAATAATATCTTTATTGGAAATATTTGCGTTCATTATAATAAAGAGAATGAAGTTAGCGGTCTGGCCAATGTATACACGATAATAGCCGAAAATACTTTAGTTGAAACTACAGCGGGCCGTGACACTAATAAGATATAAAATGGCGGCACGTATGAACGTTTGTAATCAAAATGACGAAATTCAAGAAGCGTGAGAAGTTGGGTGTGCATTTTTAGTGGCAGAGAAATCTAAATTAAGATTAAAAAAAAACAACATAGATTTCATTCAGAAAGTGGCTGGAGGAGAAGAATTGTAGTGTAAGTTAAAAAAATACGGTTGCTTAATTTTGTTCTCAGAAGAAAAAAAACATTAAAGTTTCCAGCGATGATAAATTTAAAAGAAGGTATCAATATCGCAGATTATTTTCAAATAAAATTCGGATCATTTAAAATGCAGTGATTTATTTCGTATAACGTACATTAACACTACTTTTTGGATATATTTTCTTATTCAACTTACAATCCAGTGGTAGCTTCCATATTTGTGGCTCACAATTTCATTCCCGGCGAAGTTGCAAATTTTGATTATAAATTTTCCAATCTGGAGGCTGTCATAGGTGAACTAACTAAGCAAATTCCCAAGGAATGTAGCTATTGAGGTTGTTCTCATACAAATATTTATTATTATTATTATTATTATTATTATTATTATTGTCGTCATTGTTATTATTATTATTTTACAAATGTTCATTGATCGTTTTTTATTATACCAGAAATGACCAAGTCAAAAACATATGAAAGGTACAGAAAATAAAAGGGTAAATTACTTTTTCCTTAGAACCTAAAAGAGTACTTTTAGTTATACAGCACACATACTGTATTCCCAGTGAAAAGAAGTACGCGCGCGGAATGACGGTGTAGTACCGAATGGGAGGGTTCAGTTTACATGTAGGTAGATTCCTCGAATAGCATTCGCTGGTGTTGTCATGGCGATTGTTGTACTATACATAACAAATTACATAAGTTGGTGCAAATTCTTGCAAGGTTTATTGTGTTAATTTAACTATTGCACTCACATGACGTGGCACTAGTTTTAAATGTTAGGTTACTTTCTAATTATGCTTACACCGCATTATCAAACTATGTTTTGGAAGTATGCAATACAACTTAGAATCGCGTAGCATTCGGTTCAGACGTAGGCTATTTCTTCTTTGAACTTTCTTCCTCCGGGAGTACAGTATTTCTTTACCTGTATTCCAAACTTTGGAGGCAAATAAACCCATTACTAAATTGTATATATACTGTTTCATACTTCTAAATTGTAGTTCTTTTCGTGCAGAATCTAATCACTTCAGACTCAATTTTGACAAAAATTACCTGGTTCATTCCCTACACTCTTCATATATCAACAATAATACAATGCAATATAAACTTCCGTTTAGATATTAGCCACAGCATTAAATTAAAACCGGTTCCACCTTCAGTAGTACCGGTCCAACCTTTAGTAGGTTGTTTGACAAAAATACTTTCTGATGAAGATGGTACCGGTTCCGAAAATTCTGTAGACTTTTATAAGCTTTAACCAAGTTTTAGAGATCATATTTGTCAATCCTATAAAGATTTGATAGCGTGCTCTAGTTCATAATTGAATAGTAGAGGAGATAGCTTTAACCCATTCTGAGTTTCAAAAATATTTGAAAACTGTTTGCCTTCACGCACCCTATTTTTTGTGCCATTACGATACATTTTAGTAACTAACTTTTTAGGAATTCCGAACTCCAACAGGATACTATGTAACTTCTGCCTCATTTATATATATATATATATATATATATATTTAATGGGGGCACGCCGTAGCGTAATGGTTAAGGCACTGAGCTACAAGCCGGAGAGTCGAGGGTTCAAGTCCCGTTGAGGTCAGGATTTTTAAACTGACCCAAACCATCTGGCGGCACTATTGCCCTGGGGTCGACTCAGCCTCTAACTGAAATGAGTACCAGACGATTGTTCTGGGGGTAAAGGCGGCCGTCACGCGGGGCTGATAACCCGGCTGACGTAAAGTGCCGATTGTCTAGAAAAAGTGGGAGCCTTAACCTCCTACTACCCCAAGGGCCTCCCGAGGCCTGTAGTGGGATCACTTTTATTTTACTTTGACTTCTTCTTCTTCTTCTTCTCCTTCACTTTCTGGTTTAGGCAAGAGTTGCCTGTTCCTTACTTTTCTTTATATATATATATATATATATATATATATATATAGATATTATAAATATATTTTTGACATTTGGCAATGAAGGCAAATATGATATGAAAAGAAAAATGAATGCTTGAGTCGGGATTCGAACTCGAGTCTCTAAAGTCTGTACCTTTAGCGCTCTAACCAACTGAGCTACTCAAGAATTCCAATACAAGCATACAATTTTCTTATACATGTAGTATTCTCAATTCACACAAGAGGTAGCTGAAATTGTTCCAACTGCCATCTCGCGGCTAACGTAACAGTTAAGCAAATTTTTAAAGAGAATATTTACTTTATAGCAGTAACGCTTTTATATATAGATATTATAAATATATTTTTGACATTTGGCAATGAAGGCAAATATGATATGAAAAGAAAAATGAATGCTTGAGTCGGGATTCGAACTCGAGTCTCTAAAGTCTGTACCTTTAGCGCTCTAACCAACTGAGCTACTCAAGAATTCCAATACAAGCATACAATTTTCTTATACATGTAGTATTCTCAATTCACACAAGAGGTAGCTGAAATTGTTCCAACTGCCATCTCGCGGCTAACGTAACAGTTAAGCAAATTTTTAAAGAGAATATTTACTTTATAGCAGTAACGCTTTTATATATAGATATTATAAATATATTTTTGACATTTGGCAATGAAGGCAAATATGATATGAAAAGAAAATGAATGCTTGAGTCGGGATTCGAACTCGAGTCTCTAAAGTCTGTACCTTTAGCGCTCTAACCAACTGAGCTACTCAAGAATTCCAATACAAGCATACAATTTTCTTATACATGTAGTATTCTCAATTCACACAAGAGGTAGCTGAAATTGTTCCAACTGCCATCTCGCGGCTAACGTAACAGTTAAGCAAATTTTTAAAGAGAATATTTACTTTATAGCAGTAACGCTTTTATATATAGATATTATAAATATATTTTTGACATTTGGCAATGAAGGCAAATATGATATGAAAAGAAAAATGAATGCTTGAGTCGGGATTCGAACTCGAGTCTCTAAAGTCTGTACCTTTAGCGCTCTAACCAACTGAGCTACTCAAGAATTCCAATACAAGCATACAATTTTCTTATACATGTAGTATTCTCAATTCACACAAGAGGTAGCTGAAATTGTTCCAACTGCCATCTCGCGGCTAACGTAACAGTTAAGCAAATTTTTAAAGAGAATATTTACTTTATAGCAGTAACGCTTTTATATATAGATATTATAAATATATTTTTGACATTTGGCAATGAAGGCAAATATGATATGAAAAGAAAAATGAATGCTTGAGTCGGGATTCGAACTCGAGTCTCTAAAGTCTGTACCTTTAGCGCTCTAACCAACTGAGCTACTCAAGAATTCCAATACAAGCATACAATTTTCTTATACATGTAGTATTCTCAATTCACACAAGAGGTAGCTGAAATTGTTCCAACTGCCATCTCGCGGCTAACGTAACAGTTAAGCAAATTTTTAAAGAGAATATTTACTTTATAGCAGTAACGCTTTATATATATATAGATATTATAAATATATTTTTGACATTTGGCAATGAAGGCAAATATGATATGAAAAGAAAAATGAATGCTTGAGTCGGGATTCGAACTCGAGTCTCTAAAGTCTGTACCTTTAGCGCTCTAACCAACTGAGCTACTCAAGAATTCCAATACAAGCATACAATTTTCTTATACATGTAGTATTCTCAATTCACACAAGAGGTAGCTGAAATTGTTCCAACTGCCATCTCGCGGCTAACGTAACAGTTAAGCAAATTTTTAAAGAGAATATTTACTTTATAGCAGTAACGCTTTTATATATAGATATTATAAATATATTTTTGACATTTGGCAATGAAGGCAAATATGATATGAAAAGAAAAATGAATGCTTGAGTCGGGATTCGAACTCGAGTCTCTAAAGTCTGTACCTTTAGCGCTCTAACCAACTGAGCTACTCAAGAATTCCAATACAAGCATACAATTTTCTTATACATGTAGTATTCTCAATTCACACAAGAGGTAGCTGAAATTGTTCCAACTGCCATCTCGCGGCTAACGTAACAGTTAAGCAAATTTTTAAAGAGAATATTTACTTTATAGCAGTAACGCTTTTATATATAGATATTATAAATATATTTTTGACATTTGGCAATGAAGGCAAATATGATATGAAAAGAAAAATGAATGCTTGAGTCGGGATTCGAACTCGAGTCTCTAAAGTCTGTACCTTTAGCGCTCTAACCAACTGAGCTACTCAAGAATTCCAATACAAGCATGCAATTTTCTTATACATGTAGTATTCTCAATTCACACAAGAGGTAGCTGAAATTGTTCCAACTGCCATCTCGCGGCTAACGTAACAGTTAAGCAATTTTTTAAAGAGAATATTTACTTTATAGCAGTAACGCTTTTATATATAGATATTATAAATATATTTTTGACATTTGGCAATGAAGGCAAATATGATATGAAAAGAAAAATGAATGCTTGAGTCGGGATTCGAACTCGAGTCTCTAAAGTCTGTACCTTTAGCGCTCTAACCAACTGAGCTACTCAAGAATTCCAATACAAGCATTCAATTTTCTTATACATGTAGTATTCTCAATTCACACAAGAGGTAGCTGAAATTGTTCCAACTGCCATCTCGCGGCTAACGTAACAGTTAAGCAAATTTTTAAAGAGAATATTTACTTTATAGCAGTAACGCTTTTATATATAGATATTATAAATATATTTTTGACATTTGGCAATGAAGGCAAATATGATATGAAAAGAAAAATGAATGCTTGAGTCGGGATTCGAACTCGAGTCTCTAAAGTCTGTACCTTTAGCGCTCTAACCAACTGAGCTACTCAAGAATTCCAATACAAGCATACAATTTTCTTATACATGTAGTATTCTCAATTCACACAAGAGGTAGCTGAAATTGTTCCAACTGCCATCTCGCGGCTAACGTAACAGTTAAGCAAATTTTTATAATATCTATATATAATATCTATATATAAAATATATAATATATAATATATAATATATAATATCTACATATAAAAGCGTTACTGCTATAAAGTAAATATTCTCTTTAAAAATTTGCTTAACTGTTACGTTAGCCGCGAGATGGCAGTTGGAACAATTTCAGCTACCTCTTGTGTGAATTGAGAATACTACATGTATAAGAAAATTGTATGCTTGTATTGGAATTCTTGAGTAGCTCAGTTGGTTAGAGCGCTAAAGGTACAGACTTTAGAGACTCGAGTTCGAATCCCGACTCAAGCATTCATTTTTCTTTTCATATCATATATATATATAATTTAATAGGATCGGTTAAGGCCTGTGATTTTTTAAAATATCATTTCATGAGAATAACTTCAATAGCTCCTCTAATTAGCTAAAATATTTGAAGACGTTAAGTTTGAAATGTCAAAACATTCGGTTATATCGATAAATGTTTTCATGAGAAACTTTAAGCAGATGAAGATTCCTTACGTTTGAACACAGACAACTCTCATATTATATGTTACTTGAGTGCACAGTGTATGCTCATCCTAGGTTTGAAATTTTCTATAAACGAGAGAAACAGTGTTATTAAAGAACAATATGAACTTTTTCTGGCAGAGTCTAACAATTCATCTTTTAAAAGTTGACTTCATACATCAAATTGAAATGGAGATAGTAGAAGACCTCATAAGGGTTTCATCCTTAAAGGGCCTTAAGGCAACATCTGCTTCTGAAACTTTCACGTTTAACTGAACGCCTTTGTTGTCAGTATGTGACTAAGATTATTTCCAGTTTACCTGCACCAAGCAATCGATGTTGTGAAAAATGTACTAGTATTCTTAATTCTAGGCTATGAGACATTCTATACTATACATGTATAATATATTGCACCCATCCAACAATGTCAAATATTTCGTAACTAGTAAAAATAATCCGATGTGAAAAGAATTGAAATTAAATAATAAAAATTAAGTTAACTTTAGAAATATTTTCATTGTTCATAAATTGTAAATTTTGCATTAAATAAAACTATTCTTCAAACTATTTGAGAAAACGTCTGTCATGGGAATAGGAAGCGTCTGTTCACAATTGTTGGGAGATTCTTTACAACATGTGACGAGAAAAAAAAATCTAAGTTCCTATCATACACCATGCGCATGCGCCAATACGCGAAGCAGTTTACGCTGTGGAATCACGGAATCGAGCCTACATATTGACGATATTTAACGAACCTTAAGCTAACCTAACGCAATATAAGTACTCTAATCTGTGAAAGATCAACATAAAAGCTAACCTATCGCAATTTAAGCACTTTAACCTGTGAAATAATGCAACACCCAAATTAAATAGCAACATCTGAAATTCTGAAGTATATGTGTACAGTTAATTACTACATACTCTACGTTGGCTGCAGTAAAACAGTCTTTGTTGTTGCATAGAATATTCGTTGAAACAAAAATATCTGATACGACCTCATACTATGTATGTAGTTAAATATAATTAAAAAAATTGAAACAAACGTTAAACAAATGTAAAAAGTATTGTAAATGGTGAGAAATAATTTGAAAAATGAAGTCCTAAGAATAAACTTTGACAGGAGTATATGAAGGAATTAAAAATGTAGCGTCACAGGTTGTAAAGAATAGCCCAATTCGTATAGTATAATAGTAAAACATATGCTCTTTCTGTGCGTATTTTATTTTATTTTTTGTTTATCCTAATTTCTCCAGAATTTGTATTTTTAGAAGGGTAAAGGAACTTTAATCAAATATTGCAGCTACGGAACGTCACAAAATACAGGAAGATCTAGTAGAGACGTTTTTGATATTTTCCTGTATTTTGAAAACATAATAGTATAAATCCCATGATGCACTGATTAATATTACCTTCGCCATCTATATGTTTAAAAAGTAATTATTAACTTAAGAATATTAAACTAGAATCAATTTATCAAAGAACACACACACACACACAGACATATATATATATATATATATATATATATATATTGCCGTCATTGGTACTGTCACACCCTTCTTAAGTTCAAAGGTATGTACAATAAGATCAGAAAGAAGTGCAAAATGTGTATATCGGAGAACTGTGATTTAAATTTTTTACAAAACAAAATTAAATTTTACAAACAAATAAACATTCTGAATGATTAAATATTACTCTTTTCCTAATGACTATATTGAGATATCTGTCTAACCCAAAAATAATTTAGTGTAACATTAACGCTCGCGGCCTCTCACGTAATTTTACACATGAATGGTTTTGATAGCTACTCGAACTGGTTCAAAATTATATTTCAAACGCACTTAAAATTGTTTTAGCCATTCGAGTTAGGGTATGTCCCTTGTTAGAGGCATCTTATTTCAATAGAAAGTAATATACAATGTTATTAAGTTTTGATTTCTTCCCACGAATAAATAATATGTTTCTGGCTTCTTCCCCCTTCTTTAACCCACCTTCTTGCAAGAAGAATAGTTGAAAGAGCAGCACGAACAGAATGAACAGTTTACCCACCTTTGCCCTTGCTGAAGCTTCGGTAGATTGAGGGGTAATTATGCTCTTAACACGTGCTACAGTTCATCCAGTCTGCACAAATCGAGACGATGGTAAACAAGCAGAAGACGAAAGATAGTGCACACACTTCGAACAAATGATTTTTTAAACAAAATTTTATTTGGAATGTTTTTTGAGAAGAAATTAAATTACTTTCAAAGTACATACAATCGGATTCTATGGTTTTGCTTCATAATTCAGCGAGTTTTATTATCCCGGGACGGTACTAGTCTTTGTTTCTGATGCGAAGAATTAATTGAGACCCAATTCCTCAGCTTAGTTGTTTTAAATGTGTTCGGAATTCCACGCAATGAAAAGGCTATAGAACGAAAAATATGGTAATCTGAAGGTGGAAGATCAGTGCTATATGTTGGATATATTAGCAATTCAATTCCTCTCAAATCGTGAATTTTTGTCATGGTTGTTCCTGAAGTATGGCGTCCTGTCAGATTTGAAACTTTGACCCTCAAAATGTCATATACTCGCTGCAGTTATTGATAATAAAGATCCACATCGACTGCAGGTTCGTTTGATATGGTCTCCGAGTGAATCACACCTTCAAAATTCCACCACACACACAACATTACTTTGAAAACAGACATTACTTATGAGACAACCTAATAAATAATGACAACAATAGACAATTATATGTTAGAAATTGATTAACGATAATTAAACGATGTGGATAAATCAGTTATAGAAGACAGTTGTCCATCAACTTCACAAGGAAATTCCAAGACTAGGAAAATTACGTAATGTTTTGAAAAACAGTGATACAATTTGAAGAGCATGAAGTAATTATAAGAACAATAAGTAAATCTTAAAGGTTTACACTATAAATGTTGAAACAATCGCCAGTAAACATGTCCTGAGAAAACATTTAATAGAGAAAATGAAAGAGAGTTGTTCCAATTTTCATATTGTGTAGAGTGCACAGTTGCATTCATTCCTATCGCTCCATGTATTAGCGGGACCAGTTCATGCTATTTCGAACTTAGTTAAGTAATATGTTGCAACTATGGTGCAAGCAATACTAAAAATAGCACTCGTACACATACTACATTAGTCACATCAAAAACTGACAATGCCCACGAAATATGTTTTCGCTCACCGATTCCAAAGTGGCAGAACTAAAAATAGTCATCTTAGTAACATACATCAGGATTTTATGAGGACAATGTCTTTATCAATACACCTAAGTCAAAAGTATTGCATGGTTAGAATTTAAAAAAATCTAATTACAATTTTAATAAAGAGTGTATTACACCTACAGGTTTCTACAGATGTGGTGCACAAAGTTTATAAACGTTTCTTGACAACAGTTCTTAAAAATATTAGTGATGCGTTTTGATGGTTTATATCGAAATTATTCAAACAGAATACAATTAAATATCTTCTAAAGAGGGTCTAGAATAATTAAACTGCAAATTTTCAACACTTTGTACCTCTCCACAGATACTAGTTAATTTCCTACAGTATATTAACATGATTTCTTTTCTAATACAAAATAAATTTTCCATGTTCACAGCTAAATTGAGTTACAATAAAATTTGGCGAATAACGTTTAGAATACAAGCTACTGTATACAACAGGAAAGAAGAGATTCTTGAAAATTATTAATAATAATAATAATAATAATAGCAATAAAAATAATAATAATAACAATAATAATGATAAATTTAAAACGTTTCGGGCTATGTGGCCGTAGTCTATAACTGGTATTTCTTCCAGACGTTTCTCCCTCAATTGCTGAGGGCATCTTCAGTGGCGAATGCTTCTAGGTGGTGTTCCCTGTGAACGAGTCGAGTCTACTAAGCACTCGCCACTGAAGATGTCCTCTGCTGTTGAGGTAGAAACGTCTGGAAGAAATATCAGTTATAGACCACGGCCACGCAGCCCGGAATCTTTTAATATGTAGCGAATAAAAAATACGGCCCTAATCTAGTATAGTGATTATTAAATACAATTAATGAATAAACAAAGAATGAACTGAATATATAATACATAATATATTAAATAAACATCTTATTGGTAAAAATTCACCCAAGGAGCGGTAGGAAAACCTAAATAAAAGAGGTCATAAATATGTAACCCCTCAAATTAGACCTGAAATTCTTAAGCTTAAAAATCATGTTTATAAGAAAACTTCGTACTTCAATATTTACAACCATGCAAAGCCCCAACTGTAAACACGCAGGCTAGCCGTGAGGAGAAATTAGAATTAGGTGGGAGTGTAATAAAATATTTACGCCCATAGGACACGTGATCGAATATTGTAACCAATCAAAAACAGAGTTAGGGTGTACGACAATATATGGGAATAAAGGGTCCTGACTTCGATATCAAAGTCATGAGGACAAATTAACTTACTTACACTTAATAGTTCGTGGAGAGAATATTTAATCAAAGATTTCATAGGCACCGGTTCGATACTCGAGAAAGGATCTCAAACCATGGGACCTAATCAATTACTGCAAGAATAATAATGTTTTAACTACAAGTGATAGTCCTCATGCAGTTCGGCATCGAAAGTCAACACCAATTCAACGGTCCACCAGGTATCGAGTGTATTTTAAGTGCTAGTTTAATTAATTAGATAGAATAAAGTTATTTTCTTTATTCATGATTTCTGTTCCCAAGCAACTCTCCTTTCGGTCCCTATATGAGATGAGAATCTCAGCGCTCACCCTGAAACAACAGGAACCGACTAGCTACCGAGGCAGAGCAAACAAACAATTGACAACAATTAAAACAGTGAACTAGAGTAATTAACAACCACTTTGAAATATTGCCCCAAATATTATGATTACCGGCCGTGAAAGCCTGCATTCCACAAATAATAATAATAATAATAATAATAATAATAACAATAATAATAATCATAATCATCATCATAATCATAATAATGCTTTATTTATTAATCTGGCAGAATTAAGACTAAAAGTCCTTATCTTCCATTCAACCAGAAAATAATAAAATAATACATAATTTTATACATTTATTACGATTTTAAAATGTTATTAAAATATAGACTAACAGTGCTAACATGGTCTAATATTAACACTAAAAAGCATACAATGAAATAATGTAAGAAAATCTTACTAGTGGATATTTATAGGTACATACAAAATGCTGAATACGATAATTTATGCAGGTAGTATTTTCTTTATGTGTAACTTAAAACATCAGTTAATTCAGATTTAAATAATGATGGTGATTGACAGACACCGACATGACAAGGAAGTGTATTCTATGCTCTAGTAACAAATGTGTAAGTTTCAGAGTTTAAACGTGTCCTGTGTTGTTGTATCGAAAGTGAAGCAGTATCCTGTTTTATTGTGTCTACATTATGATGAACCAATGTATTTTGAAATCGCGTCGATAAATAACTTGTGGAACAGCAAAACATGAGAATGTAGAGTTGTATGCCTGGAATGACAAGTGATCATTGGCGGAGATTGAAAACATATTTAATGCACGCATTTTGAGCGCGCTATAATTTGTCAGATCAGTAGTCAGATTAGTAAGTAATATGTCGCAGTAATCGGAAGTACAGCATTACAAATATTCTGTACAATTATTTGTTTTAATTGCGTGGGAAGGACGTTTCTAAATCTAATTATGATGTGAAGAATTGAGAACACTTTCTCGCAGATATTACGTACCTTGGATTTTCTAGTCTAAGTGCAAATGCATGTAGATATCCAGATTTTTTACTGCAGAGCTGTGTAAGTTTTTGTTCTTTAGAAGAATAGTAGGGATAATTCCGTAATGTTTAATGTTTTGCATGCGTCGGTGCCATATAATAATAAACTGGGTCTTGTTAGTATTAAGATTAAGTCCATGCTTCGTCGATCATTGGAAAATTGAGAGTAAGTCACTATTTAGTTTATCTAGTGCGCCATATAAATCGTTGGGATTAGAGTGAATGAATACATTTGCAAGTAGATGTTGTCGACAATAAGTAAAAATAATGGATATGTTATTAATATAGATAGAGAACAGTAGTGTTCCTAGCTCTGGTCCTTGTTGGACGCTACCTTCATAGATAGCTAAGATGAGAAATGATCTGCGGTGGACACAGATTGTAGAATTTAAGTTGGAATATATCTAACTTGCAATTATCAATAATTGCAAATTTTTAGGCTGAACTGTGAGGAAGGTAACGTAAAATGTTCCTATAATATGGGTGTAATTATTATAATATCTATAAAGGTTCCGGTTGGCTTCAAATTTCTTGCAAAGTTTTATTCTTGCTTATTTTATTTACTTTAAGGAATTTTTATATGCTAGATTTTTCTTATCACTGAGGTCGGATCCCAGCCAGTTCACAGTATTGTCCGAAATATTTAAAGCGAGTAGATTACCTACTAGTATGTCAGTGTCAATATGTCGAAAGTTTTACTAAAGTGGAAGGGAGTCATCATTGTCATCTGGCCAATTGTCCATTGGCTCCCGTGGACCTTCGGTTAATTTAAGTTGCTGTACTGAAATAGATCCATTAATAGCATTTCTCCATTGCGAATTCCTTGAATTAACTGTGGTTTTGGAGTATACACTTTACTATAGGTAATAGACATAAGATATATAATCAAGCTTAATGGGAAGAAGTGGTATATATAAAATTAAGACAGTTAAATTCAATATTTGGGAGCAACATTACAAAAAGAAGGAACAAGTAATTCTGAGATAAACAAAATACTAAGTCAAGGAAGGAAAACAATTTGAATGTTGAATTCGGTGTTGTGGAGTAGAAATATTCTGAACAAAACTTAGAAACTTATTTATAGTTTATTGGTGGAGAGTAAACCATTTTATAGTATATTAAGCAGAGAGCAAGCACATAAACTATTGGAGAGAAAGACGAATTTCGGAGGAGGGCTTCTAGAAATGCAAGAATAGACAAAATTATTAACACTAAAATCAGAGGAATAATGGATGTTCAAAAATATGTTCTAAAAGTTATTGAAGAAAGAGGACGGAAATGGTTTGGCCTCGTAAAGAGGATGTTAGATAACAGGGGATGTTAGATAACAGAACACCTAAGATAATATTAAATTTTGAAGTGGAGGGTAACAGAAGAAACAGCATTACAGAGAAATTCCTAATAATGTAGATTAATATATATATATATATATATATATATATATATATAACGTGTATTGAATACTCTTGATGTACGTAATAATTACTATTATTGAGCTGTGATACTATTGCAGCAAGTAAGCGATATAATGAATCAGATATCTTTTGTCAGAAAACTGAAATAAAACGTTACAATGGTTTTATGTACAGAATCCATACTTCGTTTCCACTTTCCAATAAAATTCTGTCAGTTTACCAGCTCTTATTGATTCGGAAACTCCTCAGGCACGTCAAGCCCAGATTCGCAAAACTTGGTTTCAACAATGAGATGTACGCAAGGAAAATTTCCACAATTATAACGATGAGTGCACTTGTGTTATGAAGAGTGCTGAACGTAATTCTTATCATTTGAAGTAACTTCTGACACCAAAATATAATATTATACGCACATTCGTGAAGCGTCATCATCAGCAGCAGCAAATTGTTATGATTCTCATAATCTATATTATAATCAATATTATTATTATTATTATTATTATTATTATTATTATTATTATTATTATTATTATTATTATTATTATTATTATTATTATTATTATTATTATTAGTGATGGACAGAGAGGAATGGCGTTTGGTTTCCGGAAGACAGCATCAGCTGCCATGATACCGGATGATGATGATTATTATTACACACATTACAACAAACAAATTACTCGCAGACTCGAAATGTATCAATAACTATGATTTCGGACACGCAGAAGACGAAAATTATATCAGTGTTTTCGAATCACCTAACCGGGGTCAGATATTTCCACGACACTCTTTAGCAGAAGTGATCGTTTCCGTGAGAGTCGCAGGCGCTATTGTCTCTCAAACTGGTCACCCTTATTTTTAATTCGCGCGGTTTTATTACTCTCGGGGTTTGTTAAACTCTCAAGAATACTCAGGTATACAGAATTTCCTGATTGCCACTGTCTAATACGTGAAATACCTCGTTCCGTGCAGTTCGTCTTACGTTACGAGTTAATCATTGTAATTGTGAAGTGCCGATATATGCATTATTGTGTATCATTATGAAGAAGTTAAATTAAAACAATCTACTATAATATATTTTAATACGTAAGTTTTAGTGTTTTTAAAATTTTGCAATGTCTTGCCGCTGTAAGAATTATCCTAATATATTCTGTTACGTATGCGGCGAGTATTGTACAAAATCTAAGGGCAGAACTATCACTCCACTAGTTACAAAGGCGTACAATTTATATTTCGGGAACTATAGTAAGTTTGGGGACACTAATAAATATTGCGCCCCCAATTTTTCCTGTACAAACTGCCAAAGGATTTTAACAGGGTGGTTAAAAGGTTCTCATTCGTGCATGCCATTTGCCATTCCAATGTTGTGTAGGGAACCTACAGACCACATCACTGACTGTTATTTCTGCATGGTCAATATATGTAGTTTCACTTCAAAAAATAAGCATTCTCTTCAGTATCCAAATTCGCAGTCATCCGTGCGACCTGTTAAACATAGTGATTCTTTGCCGGGTCCAAAACCTCCTGAATAATGGACTTTGGAGGAAGAAATTACATCTCCTGGCTCTAGTTCCTCTACTGATGATGGACCATCCATATGTGATCCTGACTTCAATGTATCTCGAAAACTACATTTGATATCACAAACTGAATTAAATGATCTTGTAAGTGACTTGAAACTAAATAAACAATTGGCAGAGATTTTTATCATCCCGACTTCAGCAATGGAACCTATTTCAACCTGGCACAAAAATAACTTATAGGAAACGTGAATTAAATCTGTCGCCTCTCTTCACAGAAAATGAACGGTTGGTTTACTACAGTGATATTAATGGGCTAATGGTTGAATTGGGAAGAGAACATAATCCTCAAGAAAGGCGTCTCTTCACAGACTCGTCGAAATTGAGTTTAAAGGCCGTTCTTTTGCATTACGGGAATGTATATCCGTCTGTGTCAGTTGCCTACTCCATTACTATGAAGCAAACATACGACAGTATGAGCTTAAGGTTTTGAATTATGTAGAACATGGTTGGCAGATTTGTGCAGATCTAAAAGTAATAGGCATGATAAGAACGATACAGCCAGGATTCACAAAATGTTGTTGTTTCTTGTGTGAGTGGGATAGTCGTGATAAGTAAAACATTATGAAATTAGGGAGTGGTCATCAAGAGAAACTTCAGTAGTAGGACAAGGATGTGTGAAAAACCCGCCGTTTTTTGATGCAACTGAAATATTTTGCCACCATTACATATATAACTGGGGTTCATGTAAAACTTCGTGAAGGCAGTAGACAAATCAGGAAGGGCTTTCCATTATGTAAGGGCAAAATTTCAAAGGTTAAGTGAGACTAAACTAAAAGAAGGCATTTTATAGGTCCTTAAATACGCAATCTCCTTGATGTTGCTATATTCGAGAGGACTCTCACTCCAGTTGAAAAAAAGGCCTGACCTGCCTTCACGTCAGTGAGCGTGAATTTTCTGGGAAACTGTAGAGCAGAAAACTACAGAGACTTGTTGAGGACTTATAAATTAATGGGATGCAATATGTCCCATAAGATACACTTTCTGCACTCACACTTGGATTTTTTCCACCGAACTTGGGTGACGTTAGTGATGAACATGGCGAAAGGCTCCACCAAGACATTTTAGAAATGTCAATAAAATTACTGTATTTACTATAATTCAGGGTCTAAGGGTATGCATGTGCAATATAGTTTCCATTGCAAACACAGCCTCTGCATATCAACTCCTTTCCCAACCTGCTAGAGGTGGACCTGCTAATCCGAGTAACCCAAATCAAGGTTGTGGTACAGAATCCCTTCGGTGATTTGGGTCGGAGAACTGATGGGAACAGGGGGTCCTTTCTCTGGGATGATATGAGACCCATGTTCGGGGAGACGAGAGTAAAGTCCACAACGACAACTAATTTTTAATAGGTTGGCGGAAGTGGCAACCCTCTAGATGGGGTTAGTACATCCAGGAGCTGGACCTAAAGCTTCGAGGTGGCAGCCCCACCAATGGTCTACTCTGCATAGCGTTGGTACCGCGATCAGAGGAAAACACATTACTCGTATTCTTCACAATGGCAGATGTCGGACGTTCTCGGAAGAGATGGTCTTAGATCTATTATTGAAGACGGAACAGGCAAATCTAGCCTACACCAGGAAGTGAAGAAGAAGAAGAAGAAGAAGAAGATTATAATTCAGAATGTGATCTGGTAAAATTGTATTGCTCGGAAGTTAGAATTTAAAAAAGGGAGGATAGTTACAAAGGGAAATCAGTGACAAACATGTTTGCTGATTACTGCTGGCAACTTATCACATACGTTTCGGAGCCATCTTATCGGCGTAAGTCATCCAGGAAGAAGTTTTGAAAGTTTTGAAAGATGAGATTTTTGCTACAATTTAAGCATGTGTTGTAACGTAAAAACGTATTTATCCTTCTTAGAAAAAAAAACTTTTTGGATCTTAAATGATTTGGTATTACATAGATCAATTGCCTCTAGCAATATTATTGCAAAAACAATTGAAAGTAAGTGCAGATAAGCAATAATATGCGAAATATAACGAAACAAATTCAACACGTCTTCCCAAAAAAACTATTAGGTAATAGAGAAAAACGGACTTCAAAGTCCACATCAGCGCTTGCCAATTACCTAAAATCACCTATTTTCATTTCTGCGAGCGACAAAAAGTTCAAATTTGTTGTTGTGTGTTATTATTACTATCATTACTATTATTATTATTATTATTATTATTATTGTTATTATTAATAATAAACATATTTTATTCTATCTTTGGTATCACCGTGCAGCATAATTTTCTATGAATTGATACTATTTAGCGTTTATTATCTATTTTTGAATGATGATTACGAAAATGAACATAGTTTTTAGCCATCACAAGAGAATAAATTTTCTTGTATATAACTCATGAGATTACAATCTAAGAAAGCTTGTGTATTTAATGACATAACACAAATATATAATAATCACAAAAGTATGTCGATGAGAGAATTTAGATTCCATATTTCAATTCTGTATAAATATGTATATTGGAATCAGTATTCAGTTCTATTGTAAAAAAATCACATTGGATAATGTGTTTTAAAAATAAATTCCTGTCGATATTTCTATTTACTGCAGACTGTTACAATGTTATAATAATTAATTTTGTTATTTATCCCTGTTATAAACTGTGTGAAAGCTATATATAAACTATACTGCTCCCCGTCATGCTCCACTGGACAAAAACTGTCATTTAATTATCCATACGATTTGAAAATGCATGCGCACACAACAACATATATTTCATTATTGTTTTAATATGATCTGTAAATATCATATGAAATAATATTTAACAATCCTACACAATTTATATGAAATCTGCATTCAATTATTTACTGGGATGTAAATATTTCGTCCCACACACTTCATGCTATCGAGCGTTGAATTATGTTACCTATGGCTGCATTCAGACAGGAAACATTCTGACTCGTTACTTGTGTTTGTATTTTATTTTATATTATGTCGCTTTAACTTAAAATAAAGTCATATCGCGACGATACTGATATATTTACAAATATTGTACAATGATATTAAACTTGTCTGAATTACAATTTTATATGCACTACAGTATATTATATACAAACTTAGAAACGATCAAATGTTTTAATACGTAGTGTAAACGAATTAATTATTTGTTATTATATTTAGTGCATATTTCAATTTCATTTTCTCTTTGGTATTAGAATGCACTCTTAGCAGGGCAATATGGCGCTGTAAAGTTTAGTCAAGTACTTCGCTTCTATGACGGTTCGAAACAACTACTGGGAATGGCCAGAGATAAGGAATGTGTGAAAGAAAGAGAATAAGTCAGAAGGAATCTGAGAAAGGAATGGAAAAGAAATATGAGAAAATTTAGAGGAAGAAGGTGTGATTTAATTTAAAAAAAAGAGAGGAAGAAAGAGAGAAAGAATATGAGAATCAAAGAGATGAAGAAAGGGAAAAGGTATGTGAGGAAGAATGAGAGGAGAAACGTGAGGGAGAAAGAGGTGAAGAAAAAGAGAAGCAATATGTGAAAGGAAGAGAAGAAATGAGAGAAAATGAATGTGTGAAAGGGAGACAGAAAGAGAGAAGAATATGATAAATAAAGAGATAAAAAAGGGAGAAGGAATGTGAGGAACAAGAAGATGAAGAAAGAGAGAAGGAATGTGTGAAACGAAGAGAAGAAAGAAGAGAAAAGGAATATGTGAAATGGAGAAAGAAAGGGAGAAGGCGTATGCGAAGAAAGAAAGAAAGAAAGAAAGAAAGAAGGAATATGAGGAAGAAAGAGAGAAGGAATGCGAGAAAGAGAGAAAGAAAGGGAGAAGGAATATGTTAAAGAAGAGAGGAAAATATTAGGAAGAAAGAATTAAAGAAACATGTGAGAGAAAAATCAAGTTATCAGATGAAGATTATTCATAATTTAATTTCGTTACAAAGAAGTATTAACTCGACTATTTAACTCATGCCCCAAATGGGAGTCAATGACCAATCACGTTTCAATGATTTCTGTATTACAACCAATCAGAGACGTGTTTCACGAAATAATTATCAACGTTAGGATTATCATATATTAAGCAAAGCTCCTCCTTTTTAATATTCTGAACAGGTCTGACCGTTATTTTGCAGTGACTGAGCCTATAACAAATACGGCTACCAGATTGTATATAATAGTGCTTACATGTCAACATTTGTAGCAATTGATTATACCACCAAAAAAAGAAACCACTGTTTGCACTTTCTTAAATGTATACGACATCAAAAATGAATTAATATACAGATTGATGTTGTTTCATTTTTTCTCCACTAGAGAGCATTCTTACAATATTGCGTTCCTTTGGCAATAAATAGTATGATCTGGTTGCAGTGATAAACAAAAGAAGCAGTAGAAGCGTAGGCTACCTATCGTTTCTCATTAGTTTTCAAACATCACCGTTTACTTTAAATATAAAAATATTTTTAAATAACTGTAGTTAAATAATGATTTGTGAGTAAACAGCTTTATTTTATTCGTTAAATAGTCCTAACAAATGCCACTCTTGATTTCCAAATTCTCTAGATAAATTCACTCCTCACTTCGTGAGTCGTGAATTTATCGATAATTTGGAAATCACTCGTGGCATTACTTATGACAATTATCTTTAATATAACTACAAACCTAAATAAGTTTATAAGTTTCTGGCTAATTTAGCTGTAATTTGGTATAATATTAGTTTAATGTGATAAAATGTTGTGAAAAGTATTTAAAGACCTTCGTTTTCCTATAACGTCACTGAATGCTTTATCTGCGGAGTTATCTATAAAGCAAAGCTCTGATTCTCTTCACATAAATTTTCAAAGGCAAAGAAAGGCAAAGACATGACGTCTCATGAAGATAAGAACCTTCTTCATTGGATGAGAGTTTAAAACGAGCTCCCATTCAATATTATCACATCCAGCGACTTTATAATGTCTAAAAATCTACTACAAAATTGTGTAGACATGAATATTTAGCAATACATCAAGAAACTTTCATTTGCTATAAATCTTCAGGATTTTAGTAAGTTCATAAATTTATCTGTAGCTATCTAAGGAAATAAACTCTGTCAGCTCATTGAAGGTAGAATATGACTCAACAATATGTTTGTCTATTTACTGACAAATACAAGTATAAACAACAATTGGCTCACAATAGTGATCTATTACAAGGCATGCTATACTACCATTATATGCCTCACTTTCCTTTCTGGTTTTAGCGAATTCCGAAGGAATGAAGATATTAAGATTGTTCTCATGAGGTTATTAATACAAAATCAGATCTTCATCGATCCTGTCTAGTTTTCCAAAGACTCTGAAAATGACAATAACCAACATTTATATATATATATATATATATATATATATATATATATAGGCTATGTGTGTGTGTGTGTGTGTGTGTGTGTGTGTGTGTGTCCAATAATTCTCTAGTGGCCACAATTTTTGTTTTATCAAAATCAAACGTGGTATATAGTAATCAATTAAAAAGTAAGATCTAGCCAAGTTAACTAAACAAGTCGGACAATCTGTGTAAGAATTCGCCTGAAACGATAATTTAAAACTTGTTATAGCAGTCGCAAGCCATGAATTTATATAAAGAAACTTGATACATTACATTGAAATAAACTTAGGAAGGTATTCTCTAAAAACAGCAAAATCCGCTATTAGAAGTGGAGGTTTACCTGAAACCCGAAGTAAAAAATAACACTATGAACCGTCATGTTTGGGTCATCGCAAAGTAAACCGTATAATTTAATTAACCCTTCACTTGGAAACGTTTTAATTGTATTTATTCAATATTTAAAAAAACAAGTAATGGAAAAATTATTTGCCAGATATTATAAATTCGTAAAAACTTTACAAGTTGAGGACGACGGCTTTTACCTAAGAAGGTATATTTTAACTTATTTTATGTTATGACTCTCCACCTCAACGGTTTTAACAATGCATTTTATTAGTATTAACTTACAGTTATGAACAATTTATTTTTACTGCGGTTCTACACTTCTTAATACCGTAAGCTGGCATCAGAAAAAAAGGTATACACAATTTATTAAAATAAATATGTATTCTGTAACCGGAACAATATGTTGATATGAATTTGACTTAATGAATAATTTGCTTAGTTTACGCAGTTCCTGCGTGACAGAAATGTTCTTCTATAGGTACGTACACATATGCGCGCCGCGAACACGAAAGGCGCGGCGCGCGCGCGGCGCGTGTTATGTTCGTCGAAATTATTAATTTCAACGAACCTCCTGCGATCCATAGGAAACCGACAAACCTTCAGTAGACATTTTGCAGAGCAGGTGTAACCAACCATGTCTCTATCGCGCGAGGAAAATTATAGAACGCAAAATTAGTATTATAATATATTAATTATAATATCAACATAAGTATAATTTACAAATGTAATACATTACAAAATTATGTATAGTACCAGTATTATTTTATTCTTTGGCATATTTCTCATTTGAGTGATTTTTTTAAGTAGATTGCTGTCGTTGTTTAAAAGCTCATGAATTTTTTCACAAGAATTTGATAAATTATACGTCACATAAAATAACTTTCGAAGTCTCAACACTCAATTGCGATTTTTTTTTGTCCGCACTTTATTTACCAAACAATGGTGGTCGAATCAACAATGTAAACTTTGATAAGGAGTTCTCAACAATGATTTATTATTAAAGTTTAACATTACAAAATTAATAAAAATAATATAAAACTCATATCCTGGTGAAATAGCTACATGGGCGGCGAAAACCGTATATTCCCTTTCCGTTCTCCCGCTTGTCCTGCATTCTTTCCCAAAAATAGGGACTTTTTTTAAAAATGCCGCGGGACGCGGGACAAATTGTTAAAAATCGGGACTGTCCCGCCAAAATCGGGACGTCTGGTCACGCTTATTACTTATTACATCTTATAACTTTATTTATACTTTTTCAAATATTATAGCATTAGAGGAATTTAAAAAAATATATGATTTGTATATATATGTTTAAATTATTAAGAATCTATCTCACCACAACATGGCCTTAATTTTTAATAAAGATGTACATGATTATTATACTAGAGGTTGTACTTTATTGCACAAAGATACTAGTTTCTCAAAAAAAAAAAAGGTATAAAAGGGATTCGTTATGCATTAATCAACCATTACAATAACTTACCTATTGAATATCAACATTTCACGAATGTTAAACATTTTTCTAATTGTATTAAAAATATTTTTTCTCATTGCTTTCTTAGTTAATTTTGTTAATTTTATTATTATTAATATTACCCTGTTTAAATATTGTGTTTATATGTGTATATATATTGTGCATCTATAGTAGTTTGTATTACTTAAACTTATGCCTGAATTTGTTTTCTTGTTTTTATTGTTAATTGTTTTATGGCCATTATTTTTTGTATATTGGCCCTTAACATGAGCAATCTTGCTCTTTGGAGTCTTTGAAGAAATAAATAATTAGTAATAAATGTGTTTATATATTGTATTGTTTTGTGATACTTCATACATAATATTATGAAATGAACGTCTTAAATAAATAATGTTTTCTAAATAATTCCAATTTATTCATACAATTACAGTACACACGAAAAAAAAACACATACCATTGAAAAAAAAACAGGCATCTCCTTTCAATGATTTTTTAAATTATCCTTATGTTGAGGATCCCACAATAATTGCTTGCTTCTATAAATATCAATAAGTTTTAACATGTTTTCCTCTGACCACTCCATACTTAAATAATAGGTGCGCACCGAAAACAACGAACCTCTCAGGTACCCGTCCAAATCTAAACAGCGAACCATCAAAGTGTTCGTGGAAAAAACCGACAACGAGTGGATCGTGGTGCGAGACGCGCGCGCCGTTCGCGCGCACCTTAAAACCCCGTCCAAATCTGACGAACATGGTGCGCGCGCGCGGCGCGCAGGTGTGTACGTACCTTATCGTGCATACATTCTGACACTAGGTGGACATTTAACATTCCCTAACCATTGGTAACTCTGGTAGGGATGTATTCTACCTACACGTAACAGCAATATGTTAATGAGACAATAATAATTAGAGAAAATTGACCTATGTCTCGTTTTTAATAAACTTCAATAATTACGAGTTTTTGCCATACAGTTGATACTCGTACGTGTTTATATCACTCATTTTAATTTTGACTATTATGATTCTACCATATTATTGCTTTCACTAATTTAATTTATTGAGATCAAACAAGTTACCAAGTAGTGATATATTAAGTCTGGGCGGGTACCGCGACCTCGAAGATCTATTGCGCTATGCAGGTATATTATTTATGAAAGGAATGAAGTCCACTCTGCATTGTTATGTGAGTTGTAGATCGTCTTCCGGGTTCGACACACCAGGTTCCTGTCTCATCACTCGTACCGCCATTTTATAATGGTTGTGCCCATGGTCGCGAGGAGGCACTACAACCCTCTGGCCTTTCTATTTTTCAGTCTCGGAATCATTGTGGATTCCACTAGACCTCCGCAATCACATATTTTTGAACACCTGTGGGTATACCAACCAAACTTTTCTCTTAACATGAAATCAGGCGAAGGATGATAATAATAATAATAATAATAATAATAATAATAATAATAACAATAATAACAATAATAATAATAATAATTAGTAGTAGGACTTTATTAGACAAAAAGTAAGATATTTACAATATTATTTACAAATATGGGTCGCACGGGCAGTAAGCCGTACGTGCTGTTGACAGTCCGTTACAATAAAGTAATAATTGGTACTAGTGTAAAGAAAAATAACAACAAAAACAACAATAACATTACAATTACATAAATAAAACACAATAATAATATTACAATTAAATAATAACACAATAACATTATACACTAAAAATATTAACATTACAATTACATAAAGAAAACACAATAATATTACAATTAAGTAATAACACAATAGCATTATACACTAAAAAAACATTAACATTACAATTACATAAAGAAAACACATTAATATTACAATTAATTAATAACACAATAGCATTATACACTAATTAATTTATATAATTGTTAATAATTAATGGTATTGCATTTTGATAACATATATTTATTCATGAATGAGTGTTGTCCTTATTTTTCGCGTTTTGTCCAGAAATTTACCGAGGTTTATCCAATTTTCTGGATTTACCAATAACTCGTAGCATGCCAATCTTTCCCGATTTGAATTTAGAAATCTTTCCGGTAATAACTGACGTCTCCAATATTCTAAATCATTACATTTTCCTAATATATGTATCTCATCTTCAAAGTTCCCGCACATTGGACATATTCGCATATCGTGATCGTCGCTAATTTTTAGAAATTTCCATGCCCCTAGCCTAAACCAAGCAAGCCCTGATCTCTCCTTAAATCCTAGGTTGAGTATATACGATTGTTTTCCCCAGACGTGTTTTAGGTCTCTTTGTAAACACAGTGAGCGTTTTCGTGTACATTCGGCGAAAGTATCTTGTTGGTTTATATCTAAGTACCTCCTCCTTATTTTTCTCCACACGTTCTTAATAATAATTAATAATAAATTGGTTTGGCGTTTACTTGATGAAAATCCATATTCATTTAATTACATAAAAATAAAACTAAGTTTTATATGATTTTCATATTAATTACAATATAAATTTGTAACAGCTGTTTCCGTACTTTGTACCTTCTTCAGACGTGACTATAAATGAATGAATTTGTAATCATGTCTGAAGAAGGTACAAAGTACCGAAATAGCTGTTACAAATTTATATTGTAATAAATAAGAAAATCAAATAAAACCTTAAGTTTTATTTTTTACTTATTAAATGACAATAATGCTTTATTTAAGCTAGCAGACTAAAGCCCATAATGCCCTCTCTTCCACTCAACCAGCAGATAATCAAATCATACCAAAATTAAATACTAATGACGATTTTAAATCATTATTGAAATATAGACTAAACAAAGCACAATGCGGATATGGTATACTATTAGCTAATACTAACAAAACATGTCTCAATGACATCTATCCGTCAACGAGTGCAACTAAATTAGTATGGTTGAATACCTCCCATGTAGGGGGAGAGTGCCTAAGTCTCGTTGAGAGAAAAAAGGGCTTACAAGAATAAAAACAAAACATGTAGTATAAGTAAAATAAAATGAATTAAGGAAAGATCATTAGGTGACTATTTATAGGTATGTACAAAATGCTGCCTAACAAGGCAGGTAGTATTTTAATTATGCGGAAACTAAGATGTGTTATTAAATTAATTAATGAGAAATGAAATGCCATGAAGCGGAGGTAAGAGAGAGTGGAGAGTGTTGGTGGGAAGAAATTTTGGAAACTGGAAAATCCCGAGAAAAACTCGAAAAATCACCATTATGTTCTATCCCCTATACTCTTCTGGAACCGCGAGGATTTGAACTTGTTGTTTAAATTCATTTCTCAAATTTCTGTGAATTGTAATCTGAAACAAAATAATATGTGACTCAGGATTCTGCGCGGATGCGTGACGCAAGAGGGTAGACATTCCTACTCCAGACCTGAGTTCCGACGGTCACTCGAGGTGGAAATTAATGTCGACGCGTCGTACGTTTTCAGGTTTTTCTAAGGATTTCTTTCGTTTTACCTCCAAAATTCTTCATTCCATCACATCTACGAACATATGTCATCCGTTCTGTTCCATTTCATTTCAACTGCAAGTATGATTACGCGACTAGCCTGGAGAGCCGGCAGTCTTGCATTTCACATTATTTTCATTATAGTGATTTCAGCTTATCTCATTCCTTGATCTCGTATTATTCCGTACACGATACGAGTAGACGGGTGCTTTACTAAGGATACCGATACTTTCATTTTGGCAGTATTACGAATAAAACTGTCGAATATTTCTAATAATAAATGAGGCGATAGTAATTAATAAATAACGTTGATTAGTAGGGCTATATCACCGTCGTCTCGGTGAACGAGTGGCTAGCGCGTGGGGCTGCCCCCACTGGGATCCCAGGTTCTGAGCATGAAAAAAAAGGGGGGAAATATAAAAAAAGAAAACTAAATGGAAAGGGAGAAAGATCTACATTATATCCAAGAAAATTAATCGTGTCATCTTGCAATGTTTTTACTTAATACAGCTTACTCTTTTAAGAATTTAGTTTTGTAGGACTTCCTTATGTTTGTATGGCAAAAAAGTAAATATACATAGTTAAGATAAGAATTGCCTATAAATATGAGTTTAAAGATAAAAAATGAAATATACGACTCTAAAATATTTAAATGTAGTGATAATCAGCGATTTATATTTGTCTTAGCACATTTATTATGAGCTTAACATCTGTGCGCGCAGATATCTAATTTACAGTCACAGACTAAGAGAGAAACTGCTAAAGTTGGAAATGTTTACTTGAGAATTTATTTATAGATCCGCTAACTTGTCAGCATAAATTTTTAACATGGGATTAGTGACACCAAGATAAAGTAGCTCAGTTCTCCTTCCTCGCCGGAGTGTACATAAATACAATTACGAACGCTGTAACATACAACTCAAATGTTGATATTTTCAATGTTATTACGTCAATTCGGAATTAAGAGTGTTGTATCAACAGATATGGTAGCAATATCGAAGAATGAAATACTATGATGGCTTGGTCACATAATACGAACACAAGAGTAACAAATTAATAACAGTTTAAAAACTAAAACAACACGTTTTATTAGGAAATCGAACTAAAAAATGAAAAAAAATAATAATTTCCAACGAACTTGGGATAAAATTAAAGTGGTCAACAAAAAAATCATCTCCAACACATCTAGAATAAAATTAGAGTTATCTACAAAATATTAATTTTACCAACAAAAGCTTGGGGTGCTTTTTATGGTTTTACATTTTCTTCTTCTGTTTATTATCAAATATATATTAATTGATATAGAGCACCCCACGCTTTTGATGGTAAAATTATTTTATCTTGTAGATAACTAGTTTTATTCTAGATATGTTGGAGATGATATTTTTGTTGGCCACTTTAATTGTATCCCAAGCATGTTGGAAATTTAAATTATTTTTCATTTTTTAGTTCGGTTTTCTAATAAAGCGTGTTGTTTTAGTTTTTTAAAAATATTATTAATTTTAATTTTTTAGTTTTAATATTTTACAGAATAAGATAAAAATGTAAATATTTTTCAATTCGATATTATTGTAGTATGAGCTAAAAGTGATACTGTACTAAAAAGAATCCTCCGGGCCGGATTTGAACCAGCGACCTATGGATCACTGAAATTATATACCACTACAGTCCACCGCTCTACCAACTGAGGTATTACAACGATTGAGTAAGAAGTTGATAAGTCCGCAACCTATTATACCGGTTTTTATTATTTTGATTCTCTGATGATTCTGGCCAGGATTTTAGAAACATTTATTGAATTATTGTATTGTCGTTGGTCCTTTACAAGTATACAAAGTTTCAAGTCGATCCAATGATTTAAAGTGGGTGAAAATCGTCTTTAAAGATTCTGTTACATAATTACACAAACACTTTTTTTATTTTCTGATGATTCTGGCCAGGATTTTGGAAACATTTAATGAAATTATTGTATTGTTACTGGTCCTTTAGAGGTATGCAAAGTTTCAAGTCGATCCAATGATTTTAAGTAGGTGAAAATCGTGTTGAAAGATTCCGTTAGATAATTACACAGACACATTATTGGATTTTCTGATGATCCCGGCCATGATTTTAGAAACCCATTTATGAAATTATTGTATTGTCATTGGGCCTTTATAAGTGTACAAAGTTTGAAGTCGATCCAATGATTTTAAGTGAGTGAAAATCCCGTTGAAAGATTACGATACATAGATACATGTGAAGCTAATATAAAGCGTGTAAAAAAGCTATGGGCAAAACTATTAAAAAGCTAAGAAACCATTGGGCAGACCTAAAGTACATTGGAAAGACCAGATGTATCAAAATCTCTCACGGATAGGAGGCCCTTGGAAGAAGCTGACTATAGGAAGGTGTGGAAGAACTTTGTGAATGAGGGGAAAAACAGACTTCGAATTGAAGTAGTCTAAAATATTGATTGATTATTTAAATTCAAACTGTATGATAATGGCAAAGAGGGAGACCTAAAACGAGATTTGGGGTGTTGTGTACAATAATATTAGGAAATGAAAAGTCACAAGTGAGAACTAAGGACAGAGACGACTGGTAGAGGTCACTGTGGAGGAGGCATTGAACTGTTATGACACTTAAGAAGAAGAAGATGATGATGAAGACAATGTAAAAACTACTTCAAGAGAGAAAATTTGAAAAGTCGTTAAAATAATACGATTGAACTACTATGTTATACCTCAAGCGTAAGATGTTTTTCCACTTCTACTTGCGATACATCCATATATATTTTTTCTTTTTTACTTTATCGCTAAATCTTAAAAATTCTGTCACGCAGGAAATGTGTACTCTATGCGAATTATCCCGCAAATCGAATGTACGGTACAATTTTGCTGGTTTGCGGAATATACATACAAACATACATTTTTCTCCCTTTGTTTAACACTTAAATTGCCAGTTATTTAAATGTGTCCCAACAGCGAAAACGAAGAGTTTTTTTATTTCAATTTTTAACGCTGTAGCGTAGTGGTTGAGGCACTGAGCTACAAGCCGGAGGGTCGAGGGTTCAAGTCCCGTTGGGGTCAGGATTTTTAAACTGACCCAAACCCTCTGGCGGCACTATGGCCCTGGGGTCGACTCAGCCTCTAACGGAAATGAGTACCAGACGCTTGTTCTGGGGGTAAAGGCGGCCGTCACGCAGGGCTGACAACCCGGCTGACATCAAGTGTCGATTGTCTAGAAAAAGTAGGAGCCTTAACCTCCTACTACCCCAAGGACCTCCGGGCCTGTTGTGGGATCACTTTACTAAGTATATTCCACTTATAATGGCCAGATTTAGCGATTCTTGAGAATCCGTTTCTGCCATTATTTCAAGAGTATAATACTGATTTTGTTTGCGAAAACTCGAAAATTGCGGCCATTAGAGCAATTTTTGAAATTTTATTTCAGGTAGATTCCTACTCCTAATATACTATTAACGATCTTGGCTTTAGTTTTTTTATGACCACTATATATTCCGAGTTTGGTTCCGAAAAAATATTGCCGCAATTAAAAATACACATTTTCATGAGAATCTCAGTAGCTTCGTTTCTCGTAATTCAGTGAAAAGGTACTACATATTCTGTCCTATATCGTTCTCTAGTAGAGGCTATCATTAAACGAGGCAAAGAGAAACGTACATGCACGTGCGATCTAATATATCTTTGCTGAATAAAAAACTATCTTGCATTATCACATGCAGTGGAATCAATATTCCAAGTTCTAGTGTGAAATATTCAATTTGGTTATATCATTGGAAGATATGACGTATTTCTTCAATTAACTCCATATCTCATATACAAACGTGTAATCTCAACAAATATTACATTTAAACAATGTATGGATGTCAATCTGATAACACTTGTTACAGATTATTACACAGGAATCCCGCATCGAATACTAGCTAAAATTAATATCACATCAGGGTTTATATCGAGTATAATTGAAATCAATCAGTGTTGCAGGGTCCTACATCCTTTGCCGCATCTGAAATTTCGATCGCCGTGTCTCTCTGTCAGTTCCTTCACCTTCTCCAATTGCTCTGTCTATCATTGCCATTCTAATTCCTTACCTCCATTGCGTTGCGCCTTCTGTTCTCTGGATTATAATTCAAAGCTCGGCTAATCTATGCCACCGTGTCACCTGTGAATGAATATTCGATCGGAGCGGGCGTCATGTTGGCCAATGTGATAATATATGTTCCGTTATAACCAATTACCAACAAATTTACTCAGATATAACATGATTCTATCCCAATATTCACCTACATTAGTGGGGATGTTAGGGGGAGAAAAAGGATAAGTTAGAGTTAGATTGGCGATTTAGTGTAAGTTAGGGTACACCACATTAGTTTTGCGTTCACTTGTTTTTAGCGGGTTTTGTGATAAGTTGGTTACACTATTTGAGCAATCACATATTCTACATTGAAAACATGCTGCTTTTTGGTTACTTTCAGCTCAATTTCTCACTTTATTTTAAGGAATTTCTCTCAACATTTTTTTGGTAAAAAGAATCAACACATTATACATCTCTCCGCTAATTATTCGTTTACTACAACAATAAAGTGTGTTTTTTCCGTTTTTTTATTTATGTAAATGACATGATGGAATAGAATCCTCCAAGCTCTTTGTTAGCTATCTGTCCTCTTCCACCATTTTCACATGACCATACCTTAATAACCGCCCGGTTTCCATCCTCTCAACACTTGTAAATATCATTCCAGTTCGTCTTCGAATTACTGCATCGGCAGATGTTGTAATGCAAAGATCACGCATGCCCTCCTTAAGAGGTTCATTTCCACCGTCTCAATTACCCTTTTATCTTTTCCTACACTTGCCAACACTCAGACCCATATTGGTTATATCACTGCACTATATATACTCATCTTTGTGCTAATGACAATTCTATTCGACCATAGCACCTTATTTCAAAGACTCAAGTTACCGGAGACCTTGATTTCTTATTTCATAACGCCACAAATGCTAGTCAATGACCAATCACGTTTCAATGAATGTTGTTTTACAACCAATGACAGTCGTGTTTCACCTCGTTCTTTATCGATTTCTCTTTATCAGCTCCTGCTTTTTTTATAAAGAAAGCTCCTCCTTTTTAATTCTCTGAACAGGTCAAAGCATTATTTTTCTCCAACAAATACATTGAATATAGCAAATAATGAAAAGATTCCTTGATTTTACTGAGTTGGTTACTAAAAAATAAATAAATAACCCGTAATGTTGATTATGATATATAGTTTGATGTGTTTCATTATTTATCCACTTGGGTGCACTCTTCCAATATTGCGATCTTATTTGGCAATAAATAATATGATCAAGCAGCAGTGAATGAACATAACCTCACATTTCTTATTTGTTTTCAAACATCGCCGTTTACATGAAATATATAAATATTTTAAAATAACTATAGTTAATCAATAATTTGTGAGTAAACAGCTTAATTGTATTCGTCAAATAGTCCAAACAAATACCACTCTTGATATCCAAATTCTCTAGATAAATTGGAAATCACTCGTGGCATTACTTATGATAAATAGTTTTATTCTCTTGTTTTACTCGATTGTGTATGTCCTTCTGGATTGTTTCCTCTGCTGATACAATGCTTCCCAGGTATTTGAATACATTATAAGCTAATTAAGTGCTTTGATACTAGGAACTCTAGACCTCAGTGACTTAATACAGAGCAATATGCAAATAATGTGTCAGACATATAGCATGTCCTTTGAACCGTAATAAGATGATTTCTGATAGCTTACATAGAAAACGAAAGGGATAATAATCTAAAATTGGTACCATAAACTGCATTACAAATAATACAAATATTACGCGAATAATGTAACAAACCAAGGACAAAACTCGTACTTTTTTCTTAAACATTGTACTACACAATCAACTGTGCACTCTTTAATAGTGCATATGTCGATCACTGTGGTTTCGAAGTAGGGTGCTGCCTTGTCAAGCAGCGGGCCCGGGTTCGATCCGATCGGGACTAGTTTTCTCGGTGAGATTTTTTTCGGGTATTTTCCTCATCTGTAACACAAATATGAAGAAAATGTAAGGCCCAGACTCTCTCCAAATATCACATGGCCATCATAATCATCATTCATGTTTGGCTTAGATTAAGGTTAGGATAAAGAACTCAACTGGTGTTCCACTATCATCATCGTCACCCATCACATGATCGGGGCAGCGTAATCCAGCCTTACATGCATCACAAACTCAGAAGTGGGTTACAATACACAAATGCCAGAAAAGAACACCAGAAATGTCGGAATAACAAACTGCGGCATTGAATAAAAATACTGTATATATTGCTTCGTAGTTTAAAGTAGCTGTGCGAAATGTCGACCGCCATGATTTCGGAAAACTGTACAGTCACTAACCATGGACTAGCGAACAACAGGAGAGTATAGCTCTCAATTTTTGTAATCTATCGAAGCCAATCTCATCATGTCAACAAAACACTCAAGTTACCGGAGACCTTGATTTCTTATTTCATAACGCTTAGCCAACGTCCCTCAACAATCGTTGAAATATTGTCTGTACGTTATTGGTCTGCTACAACTGACGTATAAGGTTTTCATTCCTATACATATTTTAAAAAACACAGAAGACGCCAACTAACTTTATGCAAGAATCGTCAACAAACTCCCAGTGGTCGTATGCCGAGACCTGTTCATGGACTTTTCGGAAGAACGTACATCAAAATACGAACACAATATTTCACTATAATGAAAACAGGATAAACCGGAATAGAAAAAAAAAATTGCTCACACTTTAAGGCAGACTTTGAAAATGTTCAACCGTAAATATGAATTTCTGACATCGATTAATAAATTCCAGGAACACTTTCTGAAGGATTGCTTCTGATATTCAGCGGATTTCTCGTGTAAATGCAGTTTTTAATTCGTCCAGAGTGTGTAGATTTATTATTACGATGAATATTAAACCACAAAACAACATTAAACACAAAACATAAGTCTTGCATTAGAGTCAGCAGGATGTAATCTATGAACACGACGAATGTAGCATGGATAAAACTTCAACAAATTCTTAAGTGCTCTTAACACTAATCATTCAGATAGTCCGACTTCCTGAGCTGGACGCCGCGCCGCGCGCCGGCTGCATTTTCTAGGGATTATTTGAATTCTCGCACGAATATCATTGAGATTTTCTTTAGTGAGATCTCTCCTGGTGCACAGTTTCTTTTATTAACACTTAACCAGTTTGTCGCCTCTTTGTAATCAATCTCACTAGACACTAATTTGATGGCAGTTTAATTCCAGGGTAAAGTTATTGAAATTTATGAATGTATTTTGCATACGACTTTCCCTTTAAAATATAACTTGTGACAAAAGAAAGTATTAACACTCGTATTATGATATACCCCCGCTTTAGATGAGAAATATTCTGGCATCCACGCACTGCCTGTATTTATAGTGAATATTCATTAAAATCCCATACACTTCTCTGACGGAGCCCTTATAATTAATTTTATATTAATCTTATTCCTCATGGCATTTAATGACATTTTCCCTCTTACAAGGGAAGTACGTATGTTGGACCAGTTGGATTGTAACAAAAATTGGAGGATATGTTGAATGAAGGATAGTGAACACCGTGATATTAGTCATTTCACTGCAAATTCAACAGTATGCATAATATTTAATAGGAAATAAGGAACAAGGAATAAAGAAATAGAGGCTTAACATCCGTGGATGACATTGGGAAAAAAATAAAATAAACAAATAAAAATAGAATATGATAGTGTGGTAAACGAGGGAAGAACAAAAAGGGACAGGGAGAGAGATAAACTAACGAAATAAATATTTCAACGGAACGGCACGGTTATTGAAGAGCAGTGCATTGGAGTGTGAATGTTTTTTCCACTCCCGCAGTAGAATATTTTAACAGTGTATACAAAATTTTTCTATTTAAACACAAAAACTCATTAAATTGAAATTACAATAAATATTTTTTATCAATTATTGATTAGCACTTTTAAGGAGTAAATTAATACTTCTTTTAGGACATAGTATATTTATACTAAATGTGTATATTTACAGATGACAGTCTTGTGAGTCCATAAAATATCTCATCAAAATAATTAAATGGGCATAATAAATCCATTTTACGTCTTAACTACGTTAGAATCTATAGTTCAGGAAACATTTGAAAAACACGAAGAACTGGTTTGCGTATTTTCTGGCAGAACGTATAGAAAAAAAAAACATTGGATTGGGTTAGAGAACTTGAAAGTGAAAATTTGTAGATTTTGAAAACTATGCTACTTGCAATCAGAAGCTCACACAGACCGGATTTTCTGAAGACTTTGAAATTGCCTACGATTCCAGTGAGGAACCTGAGATTTCAAGTATCTTTTAGCCGTCTCCTGTTAAAAAACCTAAACGTCCTAACGTACTCTCTGCCTATTCTGAAGCGATTTTGGAAAACATTTATGAATATAGGATGTCAGAGAAATGTGGCCCGAAGTCCTATTCACAAATAATAACAAGTGACCATCATTAATTGATAACCGAAATGTAAGAACAGTTCTGAATTATATGGAAAATGAAACATCTTATCTAGCTTCACAATTAAAAAACAGGGACCCCTACAAAATCGCCCAAATTAAAGACTACATGCTTAATAAGTTTCGAGATTCTCGAGAATGGGGATTGACAGTGCGCTATTGGCATTCACAAACGTGGGCTGTTTTTCGAGCGAAGTAATCAGGCTTGAATGAATTTAAAGCTTCAAAGACATTTATTTCAAATTTCAAAAAAGAAAGCAATATTTTTCAAGAAAAATAAATTACGAAATTTGTCACTGTCATGGGTATTGAAAACGAAACTCAAACAATTGAAAATGCAAATAAGTTTGTAAGAGACGTTAATCAGACCATTCAAGAAAACTGCATACCAACAAAGAATGTGTGGAACTGTGACCAAAAACAATTTAATTATGAAATGACAGAAAACAGAACACTGGCAGTCAAAGGCAAAAGCTCACTGTTGTTACAGAACCCTACATGGAACTAAACATTCTTACACGATATATGTTGTTATTTCAATGTGTGGGCAACTTGGTAAGAGGTTATACATCTGTTTTCAAGAAACTACTGGAAACAAATTCGGGCCCGAAGTTCAGAAGAAGATAGAACGGAATACACCTCCAAATGTGTATGTCGACTGTAGTGCCAGTGGAAAAATGACATTCTTAAAATATGTGTTTATTGAAAACATTGAAATGGATTCACTTTTAATCTGCGATTCTTGGTCCGGGCATAAGGACGAACAATTGCTACAGGACTGTTTACCCGATGAAAATGTCAAGCTGAAAATTATTCCTGCAGGATCCACCAAATGTATACAACCACTTGATGCTTTTGTTCGTCAATATAAGATCTATCTGCGACGACTTGAAGAATATGTGCGTCTAAAATCAGATGGTGACGTGAAAATGTCCGACAGATTATTTATTATAAAACTGCATTTCCTTGTATATAATCAACTGTCAGTATAAATTTACAACGATATGCGTATTTATGGTCGGACAAAGTCTGGCTACAACATGGACCAAAGGGTGACGAGATTCACAAAAGTGATTGAAAATGCATTTGATATTAGTTTTAGTGAATGTGCCACATATACTCCTATAGGACTGCCATCATCAGGTGCTCATGGTGTTCGCAAAAACTTTGTTACGACCATTTCATTATCATCATTGATGTTATGGTAAATTATAATTTGTTTTTGTTACTCCAGTACACGGCATTATAACCGATTCTGAATTTCAAGTAAAAAAAGTATACAGTGCTCTGCTATCCGTATAAAGTAATCAAAAATAGTTATTAATGTTAACAAGAAGGGAAACTAATATTTACGTTCTTCGCACCGCTATAGCTAGCGCGCTAGCAGCACTTGTGCTTGAAAGCAGCTGCAATGAGCAACCGTGCCGTTTACGAACCGGTCAATGAGACGCGATTTAAATTTAATGACAAATGACACGGGTTTTATTAAATTTGCAGCAAAATGACTAAAGTCATCACATTTAATGTCAATTAATTAACATATCCTCCAATGTTTGTTACAATCCAACATAAGTACTTCCCTTGGTAGACACAAGTCGTCGCCATACAATTTCCAAATATTCTAGCATAGTAAACATTTCTGGAAATCTTGAAATGTAGTTTTAAATTTCGGTTTCTTAACGGATATGAATGGAAGTATTTATTTACATTTTCCATCGCTCGAGAACTAAGATATATAACTACCCCTACTACTCGACCGATTTCAGCCTAAGAGAAATTATTTACACTCATTTTATACAAAGCTGAATTGATTCCATAACTAATTTGGACATGAATCAAAATATACATTCCCAACTCACTGATATCAAACCAGGTTGTTCAGTTAATAGTCTTGCTCCCTGCCGCCTCGGCTGACATGAACATGTCGCTGGTATCTTTGTATGAAAACCAGAGCGTAAGCTCCTAGTTGGTAGACCAAGAACACACTATACCCTCGGCTGACATGTCTATTTAGATACATACCACTGTATACTTGTAGGAAAAACAGAGGGAAAGCTCTAATAGATAGAAGAATGGGAGAATAACATTAACCATGATATGAAAAAAGGTGACTTATACAGGGGATGTTTGGAAAATATGAAGCTCAGAATTTGGATACATGGAGAGATTATGCCCGCGCGGCCATGAACATTCGGGTTCTATAATGTCAGTGAGATTGTTAACGCTGTGATCTTTAGAGTCGTAATTTAAATCTGGGCTAATTTTGCACAGAAGCATCGTTTTTGAGGCTTGGGGTTCTTGTACGTGCCGTAAATCTGCGACACGGGACCCACAGTTTTAGTTTCCTTCCGAAGGAACCAATACATAGTTTTACGACCTGAAAAATCTATCGTTCCTTAGGGGTTTAACCATGAAACTTGGTACTAGAGGCGAGCACGGTAATTAATAATCCCCCAGGTCTCAATAATTTATATCTTGCTCTGTGATCGTCTGCCGCGGGATCTTAATATGGTGTAAATACTACCGTGTCTTATATATAAACTTTCCAAGGATTTCCAGTTCGATTCCGGCCATATAATAAAAAAAAGTGAGTATAGGAACAAGAACGGCGAGTATTCGGCATCATATGAATGGCAATTCAGTTGAACGAAGCCAAAAATCTGATTAATCAAACTAAGACAAAGTGTAGGGATTGTTTGACGCGATTTCCTGTACTGTTATCTCTCGAACAACGACATTGCAGTCGTTTCTTGTCTCTTCCTTAAATTTGTTCTACGTATGGACTTATTTATTTAATCATCATCGTAAACGGAATTTTGGTTTCGAGTTTTATTTATTTAACATGTTTTAAATGTATACAACATCTTCCTGTGCCAGTTATTAAATTTTGATTATCTTCCTCCATTCATCTCTATCCTTCGAGTCTCCATCCTGAAGTCCCCTGTCCTTCATTAAATTCACAATTCCCTCTATCCATATCTTCTTAGGTCTCCCTCTTCTTTTCCACTTCTTCTTCTTAAACTTAATTTGTAGGATTTCCATCCTGTTTATTTCCAAAATCAGTCCTCAGAGGAAGACGTACTGGATGTGCATTCACTGTCTATCCATCTCTTGGCTGGTCTCCCTCTTGTTCTTCTCCCGTCCATTGGTCTAGCGTTTTTAGTTCTTTTTGCAAGTCAGTTTTCTTCCATTCTTTCTATATGGCCATTCCAATATTTTCGTCCATCTATAGTACATTTGGTTGGGTCTTGAATATGACATTTGTCCCTAATTTCTGTGTTGTGTATTTTATCAAATAATATTTTCCCCTGAATAGTTCCTAAGATTTTCATTTCACATGTGCTTATTATTTGTTTAGTTTTAGTGCTATCAGCCCTAGTTTCTGCTCCATATACGATAACTGGTTGAACTATCGTTTCGTATATGAGGGTTTTGCTTTCTATTGACATATGTTTGTTGCGCCAAATTAAATATTTCATATTTCCTGATATTTGTGCTTGTTACTTCTTTTATTAACGTTTTAGTGTTTGTTATTGATACAACTAAATAAATAAATTCTGACACTTGTTCTATAATCTTTCTTTCCACTTGTATTTGCATCTTACTGGTTCTTTTGATATTGTTAAGCATTTTGTCTTATTCGTGTTAATTTCCATTATATATTTTCTGGCATTTATATTAAATTGATGTAAAGATCTTTGTAAATTATCTTCAGATTCTGAAAGGAGAACGACACCATCTGCGTAACATATTAAGTGAAATCTAGTGTTTCCCAATTTATAACCTAAACGTGCTGGTATGTTTTCAATAATTTTATCCATTATAATATTATATAAGAAAGGACTTAAAGAGTCAGCTTACCTGATGCCCTTTATGAGGGTTATTTCTTCAGTTTGCTGTTCTTTAACTTTTATTACAGTTTTGCAGTGTGTGTTGATTGATATTATTGGTGTAATCAGTTCATTAGGAATTTCATTCTCTTTTCCTCCGATATGGAATCCACTCCAAACTCCTAATAAGCAATAATGCATTCATTCATTAATTGTCTTCACGTTGTCATTGATTATTTCCTACAAGCTGGATAATTGTTTCTTTAAAGTTCATTTTTCTCGGATAATACTGTTTCTGATCCTATCAAATTTAGAGCATCCCGCAGATCTTCTTAAAAATCCATTTCGTTTTGAGTTTTTCTACCTCACATATTCTAGTTTCCTAGGTTGGAAATAAAGTATACCTAATTATTCATTTTCTAATAGGCCTATATATCGCACATGTCTAAAATATGAATGATGGAGAAATGAGTCCCACACTCTTTTTCGGAGTCCCATATTTTACATGTGAGAAAGAACATCTGTTCTGACTGAATATGACCCACTTTACTTTTCAAGAACACTGACATTTGTTTAAAAGAGAATTATTTTGATTTTAATTTACAAGAAGAGAAGAAATTGGGATTTTATAATAGTTAATACTGAACACGAAATTCCATGAGTTATGTAGAAGTATAGAGAATTTCAAAATCACAGCAAATCGAACTGTACCACTATGATTCCTAGTCGTTTTAAGAGTTCTAATTAAATTCAGGAAAATATTTTTATAAAGTACTAGACAAGGATGGGCATTATCATTGTATCTCTTATGACACCCATTAACACAAATATGAAAATAGCACAATTTAAGAAACGATAACATCAACTAAAACATTAGTTAAAGAAGCATGATTTGATAATATCTTGAAATTTAGGGCTATTCAGAAAGAGGGAATAGACTTCAAACATTTATCTCTTCCAAACTACAAAAAATAGAAACAATTCCAACGTTCCTGGAAAGACAAAATTTTAAAGTTCCGATCACGGCCGCATTTCTCTAATCACATCCAATGTTACCTAAATAACACCATTCTAGGTAGTTGGATTGGGAGAGGAGAAGCAGAAGATCTACTTCATCGTCGCGCCATGGCCTCCCAGATCACCAGACCTAACCACGTGTGATTATTATCTGTGGGGTTACGTACAAAAAACGTGTTTTTACCCCCTCTATGCCTGACAATCTTGAAATTCTGTGACATGAAATTGTTGAAGCTGTGAATTCAGCAACCAGCGACCAGCTGAATCGTGTGAGTCAACATATGAACCGTCTTGTAACACATAGTGCTCATATTGAATGCATAATGTAGTGACATTTGTGAAATTTGAATTTTTCTCTTTCAAGGGATATTGGAAATGTGTTTCTATTTTTTTGTAGTTTAGAAGAAATAAATGTTTGAAATCTGATCCTTCTTTCTGAATGGCTGTGTATTTAAAAAGCAAATATATGAAATAATTTCTCTGAAATATTCAAAGAAAGTCAAAAGCAAGTAATTAAATCTTAGTAGTGTACTTTATTTAATGACGCTCTAGAACTGTAGGCCATCACTGTCGCAATTGAAAATTGGGTGTAAGAGGAAAACAAATTACGGTCAACGGCCTATCATTTCAGGCTTCGAGTTCTTTTACGAGACTCGCGGGTTTATTTCCTTTTTAAAGGATGCCATACTCAAAATGCATATGCCCTTAAAAAATTAATTGATCTGATCTTGGTTGTATACACGAATATCGGAATTAGAGGCAAGTATGACCTGTAAATTAATAAAATCTTCAAAGATTAGTTTAGTAAGAATTCTGATCACGAATGAAATGAACTATTTAAATTACATTGTCGAAGCTACCAATATATCCTAGAATAAGTGATAGAACGATCACATATAGACGCCCAATGAGAAACCCCTTAGGGGTAAAATATTATGCAGATGTTAAAAAATTAATTATACAGTACCACATGAAATGAAATACTGGTTCGAACATGACACAAAATAAAAAAATGAGTTTCACTGAAATATTTGTAATTAAAATAAATAAAACAAAATGCAAAAATGACTATAATTAAAAATGTAATTATAATTAATTTTAATGTTTTTGATTATTAAACATTCATATTAAAACAGAAAGAGGAAGTCAATATCTAAGTAACTATATAATGTTTTATAGTGCATTTGAAATAACAGAAATAGCTCAAGCAGGAGTAGCAATATTAGTAAGCACAAGATTAATAATAATAATAATAATAATAATAATAATAATGATTTATTTTAGCTGGCAGAATTAAGGCCATAAGGCCTTCTCTTCCACTCAACCAGCGAATAGTAAAATTATACAAAAATTACGTACATATTACAATTTTAAGATATTAAAATACATACTAAACAAAATACAATGATGATGGATCTAATACTAGCTAATGCTAACAAAACATAGAATATAATAAAATTAAAATGATATAAAATAAAGTAAGTAGCTTCCTACATGATTATTAATAGAATGATCTATATAGTTGTTATGTAGTTAATGCTTTCATTGTGTCGAACTTAAGATATCAGTTAATTTGGATTTAAATAATGATAGCGATTGACAGTCCCTGACATGACTGGGAAGTGAGTTCCATGCTCTAGCCATATATATTGTGTAAGATTCAGAGTACAGACAGGTCCTGTGTGTGGTATCAAAAGTAAAGAAGAGTCTTGTGATCTTGTTCCTAAATTGTGATGAGCCGATAAATGTTGAAAACGTGTTGTTAAATAAGTTGGTAAATATATGTGTGCAGAATTTGGAATAGTAAGGTATGTGAATGTAAAGTTCTTCTGTCATTTAGGCGTAGCCATGATAAGGCCTGAAATGAAGGAGACACGTGGTCATAACGACGGAGATTGAATATAAATCGAATGCACGCATTATGAGCACGCTGTAGTCTGTCAGATAGATCAGTTGTCAGATTAGTCAGTAATATGTCGCAGTAGTCGAAATGTGGCATTATAAGAGTCTGTATAAGTATTTGTTTTAATTTTGTAGGAAGGAAGTTTTTAAAACTATTTAGGGAGTGAAGAATTGAGAACACTTTCTTGCAGGTATTATTCACCTGCATATGAATGGATAAATCAGAGAATAATAAAATAACATGCAAAATACCTCAAGGAAATCTTATTGTAATAGGAATCTACCCACCAGATGAAGGCACAAAGCGAGAAACAACAGAATTTTACCAACAACTACAAAATATAATAGACCAAACAAACAAAAACGATAACTTAATCATAGCCGGAGATGCAAATGCACGTGTAGGGAAAACACCAATTACAAATGTAACGGAAAACAATGGAGAAGAAACGCTAAATTATAATGGGAAAAGTTATTAAATTTCGCATGTTTTAACCAATTGAGAATAACAAACAATTACTTCAGACATAAGGAAATACATAAATATACGAGACGTGAGAAAGGATCATGCTCCATAATAGATTATATCATGGTTAATCAAGCAATGAAAAACCTAGTCAGAGACACAAGAGTCTTCAGAGGAAGCGATATCCATAGTGACCATTACCTATTTATTACTAAAATAGATATACAAAATAAATGGTTTAGAAACTGGAATAAAGAATTAAAGAAGAAGGAAGAAAACAAACAAGAAATTTATAAAATAAAATTGTTAGAAGAAGAATCGATACAAGATTTATACAAAAGAAGGCTAAAAGATTATACAAATGTGGTAGAGCCAAAAAAAGGAAATTGAAGAAGAATGGAACAGAATAAAAGGACTCATACATAAAACAGAAAAAGAAGTATTAGGAACAAATAAATTAGGAGGAAGAAACAAAGGACTAAAAAATGGGATCCCGAATTCCAAAAATTGGTAAAGAGATAAAAAGGAGGCCTACGTAAAATACTTAAACAACAAGAATGACCAAAATAGAATAGAATTTAATGGAACAAGAGCATTAGTAAAAAAATACCAGAAAATTAAATAGAGAGAAGAAATGGAACACAATTTTCACGGAAGACAAGACAAAGTATATAAATTTACAAGAAGCCTTAATTCTGAAGTAAAAGATAAAACAAATCTTCTAACTTTACAAGATAGAGAATTAGAAAGTTATTATAAAGAACTGTGGACGGACAAACAAAGTAAAGAAGAAGTAACACTCGTAGAAACAAACGAACTATATGCAGAAGTAGATGAATTAGAGATGCAAGAAATGATAGAAATATTAAGGAAATGTAAAAATAATAAAGAATGCGGGATAGAAAATATAAACATAGAATTGATAAAAAATGTCCCAAAGAATTTTCAAGAAAGATTATTAAAATTCTATAACAAGTGCTGGAAACAAAATATAATACCAGAAGAATGGAAAATTGGAAAAAAATAATCTCAATATTTAAAAAAGGCGATAAAACAAAGCCAGAAAACTATAGAGCCATAAGTTTACTATGTGCAGCATACAAAATATATGCAAAAATGATCAACCAAAGATTAACAACTATAATAGTTGCAATAATATCAGAAGAGCAGACAGGTTTTAGGAAAAGAAGACGCTGCACAGACAACGTATTCACTTTAAAACAAATAATAGAGAAGCGAAGAAAATTCAACTTAGAGACGTAATCCTCTTTATAGATTATGAGAAGGCCTTTGATAAAGTGTCTAGATCAAAATTATGGAATATATTAAGTGAAAACGGAATTACATTGCACTTGATAGCAGTAATTAAGAAAATGTATGAGAAAACAAAAATAAAAATAAATCAAAGGGAACCAATACATATAACAGGAGTTGGACACTCTCAACCACTCTTTTTAACATTTATTTTGACGACATGATAAGATCATGGAAGCAAATAACTTAGGGAATATGGTAATAAAAACTGCAGCTTTTGCAGATGACCAGATTTTAATAGCAGAAACAGAAGACGAACTTAAAAGAATGCTATATAAACTAAATTAAATGTCAAAAAATACAACATGGAAATATCATCAGGAAAATAAAAACAATGACCTTCAAGTTCGCTCATCCAGTTCG